>CAIGQW010054088.1:1487086-1515977 GCA_903798125.1 Danio choprae | reverse complement strand
TATATATAATCAGATCTGTATCTGTGCATTTCAGTGTGTCTGTGTGTGTTTTCGTTTTTGCAAAGAGCTCTGATTCAAATGTGCAACATTTGACTGTTAATTGAACATACAATTTTCAACTGACCATTGGATTGTCAATTGGCCATCCAAACTAAATACAACAAAGCTGAAAATCTGTCTGATTCAAAGACAGAATTTTCCTCTTAAGGGTGGGCATTGTTCTGCAGTGTCTTTTCTTGTCATTTCATATGGAACAAAAAAAAAACACAAAAAAAAAACATGCTGAGGCTGTTCATTGCTGGTAGAAAATAAAGTTCTTTGTCGGGGAGAGAGCATGGTGGAGCTGTTGTGGACATGTGAGACAGCTGGGGTAGTCGGTCAGCAAAGGCATTTAACCTCGAGAGACCTAAAATGGACCTGATACTCCTGTGTCATTTTGCCAGGAGAGCGGTTCAGGTATTCTCTCTGAATTTTGCACTAAGGGTCCAAAGGTTTGAACATTTCATGCCAATTTTTTGCATTCCAGTCAAGCAGTCAGGGAGGAAATAACTTGTTTTTGTTCCCATATATGCATACGCTTCTGAATGTTGAGAAAAGAAAGCATAACGTCACTACTGCAGCAGATGTTACGATGTGTTTTGGTTTCCGTTCGCGGCTGTGGCCTTAATACCAAATTACAGTTTACTCTAATGGAAGATTGGCTCAATTTTTGCCCATTGAATGGGCCAGCTGGAACAGATGTCGAATGCATGAGATGCTAAGATTGTTTATATTTGTTTGCTGCCTTGTTATGCGCATCTTTCGTCTTGTTAACAGGTTTATGGTTAACGGGTGTGGGATTCAATGCAGGATTTGGAATGTCGTTTTATGGTCTTTGGGCATAACAAGGTATGAAGTGTAGAGTTTTATGGGAACATCCCTTTGTGACAGTAAACATTGGTGAGCCTCAAAATGTGATTTGCACAAAGAAGCTTGAATCTCAGCTTAGCCCACACATGGAATATTCTAGGACAACAGAGGTGGGAGTTAGAATAGTTTCCCCCAACAGATGAGGTTTTTCTTGGCGGTACAACACCTGCCTGCCAGTCTACCTGTCTGTCTGCCTGTCTTTTTAACTGCTATTTCATTTAGTTGCTTCGCCTTCGACATTAATATTTGAGTTTCGAGGATTCACAGTCCAGCTCTCCATATGTTGTTGCTAGTGAATGCAGATGTTTGCTGGCTAACAAGTCTTTGCTTGAAAGAGATGCGTTACACTGTGTTCGGAAATCCAAGCTTGATGTGAATGGCAGAACGATGTGGCTTTGCAGAAGAAAATAGGATGCAGTTTGTGAAGGGACTTTACACATCCACACACAAAGAACTTTTCACTTAGTGATCTCCTTAGGGAACACTTTACAACAACATATTATCTTCCAGCCTCTTTTTTCCCTTTCTCTCCCTCCATCTTCTCTAGCTCTCCCTTTCAGGGGTAGCCATCTAATTCTGTGTATTAAAAAGTGCCTGCAGTTCTTAGCTGTTGAATATTTCATGCCTTTTAATTTTTTCTTGCTGCTAAGAGTAACTTTAACATTCTCTTTCTCTCCCTCCTTCCCTGCATTCCTCAAACCCACCATGAAATCATACACATATCATAGTGTGGGTAATCTGTAAAACAAACCCAATCCTGTATGGTGGAAATTAACAATATTTCACCGGAAAATCTGTGTTTTATCTCTGCTCATATGTAAAGTCACTTCACAATCAGCAAGGCTTGTTATAGAGTTAGAAACACAACAGTAACCGAGCTGTGTAGATTAAAGGAAACCAGTACACTCTGTTATCATAGAAATTTAGATTTAATATTATTGAAAACTTGGATATAATCCTTATATTATCCTTATCATGCCAAAATAACTGTATACACTCTTAAAACAGTTGAATATATTTTGAATATGGTTTATTCATACCCAGATCTACAGATAAAAATGCAATGCGTGTATTGTATGTTTTAAATCCATCCATTCATTAATTTTCCTTCGGCTTAGTCTTTATTTCGGGGGTCGCCACAGCGGAATAAACCGCCAACTATTCCGGCATATGTTTTACGCAGTAGATGCCCTTCCAGCCACAACCCAGTACTGGAAAAAAACCCATACACTCTCGCACTCATAAACTACAGCCAATTTAGTTTATTCAATTCAACTATAGCACATGTCTATGGACTGTGGAGGAAACTGGAGCACCTGGAGGAAACCCACGCAAACACTTGGTGAACATGCAAACATACCGAAAGGCCTTCTGACCCAGCTAGGACTCAAACCAGCAACCTCCTTGCTGTGAGACGATAGTGCTAACCACTGAGCCACAGTGCCGCCCTATGAACATTTATGTTCAAATATATAAGCTATATTTATATATCTGGATCATTAACACTAAGAAGTTTTTTTTTTTTTTAAAGTTTGAGATTTTTTATTTAACCACATAGTTGTTGCATTAATTAGACCTCAGGCTGAACGAAATGAATGTTGGTCAAAATGAATGTTGGTTTTACAAATAATCTGCAAGCAGACAAACAGTAAGCAAACCTCAAATTGTGTCAACCCTGCCATGGGCAAATTTAAAGTAGCATTTTCATTGCAATGTGATTATAAAATGTATATTTTCAGAAAGGTAATGTGTCCCTTTACCAACACAACTTTTTAAATTATGGAAAAAGTCTATTTATATTAATGAAATAATGGACAAAACATTTATTTCCCAATAAAATGTGCAATCGTTGCTTGTTCTTTTCAAAATAAAACCCAACATCAAACAATATTAACTGACCCTTATTGGTTAATTAAGAAATCACACAAAATGCTTTGCTGAGGTTATAATTAATTTGTTTATTTTCATTTGAACATGATGGTGGAAAACAAGATGACGGTGGACATTGGCATGACAGGGTGGACAAAAACTGGAGGCTGAAATTTGGAGGAACATTTGAAAAACAACAGGTTCAACAAGAAATATTAAAGGATTAATATAAAAGGGTTCTAAAAGGTTTCAAGAATTCAACTTCTGTTTTCAGTAACTACTGCAAACCACTGAGCCACCATGCCACCTTTTCTGTTATCAGTTAGGTTTTATCAATATGCACATTAAATGGGAAAATAAACAATTATTGTCCTTCAAATTAAACTAAATTTGCTAATGAATGTAATCTTTAAATTGTACATTGGAGGAGTGAAGGGAATGTTGGAAGCAACTCAACCTTAACAATACTGTTTTTTCAGAATAAGATAAATAATTAGATTATAGATGTTTACATAAATGTACAAATACTTAGGGCTGTATTTGTATTTCAAACAGTCAATGAGCTCCATTATATGGACTTTAAAAATATATCCTTTATATAGACTGAGACAGATATTGCCAAAAGGTTTGTATTGTCCACTCATGTATTGCATCTACTGGTGTAATATGTATGTGTTTAAGTGTTGTAAGATAAAAACATTAACTGATTTACAATAAAATATTAAATAAATAAATAAAGTGTCAATAACAAAGCATATGTCCACCCTGTCAAGGAGGAATTTGTGACAGGGTGGACAATGACAGGGAGGACATTATTGGCTAAAGATAGCATTTATTCAACACAGGTATGTCAAACACAATATGAGGAAAAATGGGAAACATAAGTGTAGTCACTTACTTTGTGCACATCCGATGTTTTAACCTCCTCTGGAGAAAGGCAAAATGGGCATGGGGATGCCAATGAATACATAAGAGGGTTTCTTAAAGAGGCATTTACCACATCATCACAGGCTGGACAGCAATTTCAAGGACACATGCAAAATGATTAATAATATTATGAAAACAAAATAAAAGTTATTAAATTATATGCTTAATGCTTAAAATAATGCTTAAATTCTTAAAATAACTTAATAATCTTTTTAATTTTATCTAATTTACCTACTTTTTAGACTCACTGAAGTTGTCTGAGCAGTGTGTGGGACACGGCAAAATCACATCCATTCAATGAAAGAATAGGGCAAAAATTGTCAAAAACATATTTCAAAACACTTATAATTCTACCTGCATATGAGTAAAAGTTTAACCAATTATATTAAAACATCAGAATTTCATTATTTCACATTATGTTCATATAGGACTGATTCAATCTTGTGGGAAATCAAAGGCACTTTATAGTGATAATGACCCATCTCCATGCATGGCCATATATCAGATTGCATGAACACTAAGTTATGTCTGGCATAATAGTGAAACATCATTGCCGATGCATTGTGCGTGTGTTTAACTTTCAGCGATTCATCCTTACTTACAGTTTGAATGGATGGATACGTGCCAATCAAATGAAAGGAGGGCTCCAAAAAAAACTAATTAAAGCACAGCAAAGCACACATTTAATTAAATCACCTTTTGATATTCAATTTTCTACCCCTCATTGAAGAAAATCTATTTCTCATCAATGTATTAAATGTTGAATGCACCCTTGGTTTAACCTGTTAGCATGCTAAATGCTATAAAGCTATAATTTTTCCACAGCTCGACTGTGTCCTTGATTTTTTTTGTTTTGTTTCTTGTTTGCAGTGTATCAAATATTTGAGAGAGAGAAAAAAAGAGAGGATGGCCGTCTGTTCATATGAAAGACTTGATTGGACCTTGAATGCACATATGAGCAGCAGTCAGTCTTTCACTGTGCTTTCGGCTTCATTACAGCCTGATTGATCACCTGAGCTGCCAGCGTCAGTTCTCGGCTTCAGTACATAATTACACTGTAAAAATAATATTCATTGAGCCAAACACACAGACCCCAGGCGAAACAAAGACTTGGTGTGCATTCCAAGGGTAAATAGCTCTGAAAGAAAGGAGGTTTAACATAAAAAAAAAACCATAACCTTCATAATCGAGACTTGCAAAATCAGATTGATTAAACGCATTTTCAGAGGCTCGTCTCTCAGGAGCCATCAAGGGGACGACATTATCAAAATACACCAGCATTTTGTGGAGTATGCACACAGCATGGGAGTTTTTCATTTCTCATTTTAATTTAATTATTTAGGTAAAGCCCTTCTTCTTTTCGTCCCTTATCTTTTTTTTTGGTAATAAAAAAATTCAAATATGCAGTTCAGTTGTGTAAATCTTCGTGGCATGGTGCGTATTAATGTTTATTCTGTAACACGGTGAAAGCTCATTTAAATGAGACTGCAGCTTTCTGTTCAGCAAATAGCAAAAGAGAAATTACAGAAACATGCTTGTTGAGCTTACAGAGTCTACTTGCATTCATACTGTATGTACTGAATCTATCAGAGACACAGTGTGGAATATATAATCACATGGCAGGCATTAATTTAATGCTTATGTGTGCTGACACTTGCAAAGCTAATTTTCAATAACACAATGACATAAACCTTGAAAATTTCAGCAAACGCACATAAATGCGCATTTGTGACAGTAAGATCTTTTAAAAAGCAATTACTTTTCCATGAATTCATTCAATTAATCAAAAGATTTTTTTTAAATGTTTATAATGTTACTAAAGATTAAATGAAGAGGGTACTTTTAAAAATCGTATGCATCAAAATATCAAGCACAACTGTTTTCAATATAATAAGAAACACTGGTAACACTTTACTTGAAGGGGGTGTTCATAAGACTTTATAATCATGACATTATCAAAACAGCATAAATTGTCATAAATCTGTCATAAACATGATTGTCATGAAACCATTATAATTGTATCATGGATTTTATAACAGCGTCATGGATATTTTTCTTGACCTCAAGAAGTGGTACAATCTGAGTTTGTCATTGAGATTTCATTAAATGTCATTAAATATTAACGACACTATTATACAATTGTTTGATTGATAGTGAGTAAAATTTGACAAATTCAGTTTGTTCCACTGAAAAAAAGTTATATGATTCATGACACAATTATAATGGCCTCATGACATGTCATGTTTATTTACAGATTTATGACAGATTTATTAAGTTATGTTGTCTTGGTAATGTCAAGTTGTCATGACAAAGACAGGTTATGATGTATGTCAAGTTGTCATAAAAAAGACATCTCAGTCACTTCAGTCAGTTCAATCACTTGTGTAACCTCCTCTTTCCATGTTGCTCCTTCCAGATACTCGCTTGTGTTTACTGGGAAAGACAAGGAAACACCATAAAGCCACTAAACACCACTCACTCGGTCATAAAACATCCTCATAAACAGCTCGAATGAAGTGAGCATTTCTTCAATAAACACTTTTTTCCCAGTATACATTTATAAAATACTGTACAAAAATATAATTGAAATGAGAGTCTACTGAAGGCGAGTTTAAAGACCAAGAACAAGGAAACATGAGGGTAGACCAAAGCTAGACCAAGAACAAGGAAACATGAGGGTGTGCATATATAGCACTAAGGATAACATGACATGAAACAAGTAAAGAGAAGCAATACACATGACAAGGATAACCAATGAAGAACAAGACACTAGACTAAATCAACCAATGAAAACATGACACACACACAAAGGAGCACACGGCAGGAATCAGAGCAGGAAACAGGAAAATAAGACAAAATTACAAATTAATAAACAAGACAGCATGACAGACCTTACAATAATACATAATAACTGGGAAAAACATGGAAAACACCTTACAAATATAAAACTGCCAAAACAAATGCACCTTAGTATGCAATCAAACTAATTAGCAAAATAAATAAATAAATTAAAAACAAAGCAGATGTCATGAGCTCAATGTGTGCAAAACCACATGCAAAATGACTATTTACTTACTTGCTTACTTACTTACTCCATTTTTATCTAAATTAATATTTAGCCATATTGGTGTTTTGTAACATCTAGTGTTTATGATGTTGGTTGTTAGCCCAACGCTTAACCCACAACCTGGAGAACCAGGACATACACACATACACTACGGACAATTTAGCTTACACAATTCACCTACAGAACATGGGGGAAATCGGAGCACCTGGAGGAAACCCACACGAACACAGGGAGAACATACAAACTCCACACAGAAATGCTAACTGACCCAGCCGAGGCTTGAACCAGCAACCTTCTTGCTGTGAGGTGACAGCGCTACCCACTGCGCCACTGTGTTGCCCTAAAATGACTATTTACCCTTTTTCAAATCAATAAATAAAAAAATTTATGAACTTTTGTAAACTGATACATTTTACTTTAAACAGAATAAAACTGTATTCTCTGACATTAATTAATTTCTGACCAATTATTCAGTGAGTCTTTTTCCACTTACCAGCTTCCTCAACAGCTCGAATTTGACCAGTTTTACACGTTAATCACTATTCCTTGTCTGTCGGTGTCTCACCTTTCCTTTAGATCAGTGGTTCTCAACCATGTTCCTGGAGGACCACCAGCACTAAACATTTTGCATGTTTCCTTTATCTGTCACACCCTTTTAGGGTCTTGCAGTCTCTGCTAAAGAGCTGAGGATCTCAATCAGGTGTATTTAGTTAAGAAGACGCAGAAAATGTGGAGTGTTGGTGGTCCCCCAGGAACTAGGTTGAGAACCGCTGCTTTAGATGCATTAAACATACTAACAATGAACACAATATTTTATTACTAGAACAAACTAATTTTGTTCTGTTATTTTTGAAAACAAAATAAACATTTAGCATTTTGACAGCATTCATACTTAAGTTGGTATTTTATTTTTCTCCTCTAACACTCACTCAGTTACCAAATGACAGTTCTGAACCACATTTCCCAGCATACAATCTGGTTCACACCTGGACCTGATCCTCAATCAGTACACCTGTCACAAATCATCTCATTCCCCCACACTATAGCAAAATCGCCTACTCGAGTAGGTATACATTTGAATTTACTACACAACCAATAGAAAAGTTCTATATAGTAGCAATGTGAGTAGTATGGATCTCGGACATATTATTTGTCATTATCTCGTGACCTACCGGCGTCAGTTGTGTCACTTTACTCCCATTCATGAATTCTCTCATGTGGCAAGGTAGATAGCGTAGCGTCCATCGGATGCGCATTTCAGAATCTCGTGGAAGTAATAGGTTATCCGGGTACTTCTTGCATACTGTTTTTCGAATACTATGAATTTGGACATAATACTCGGATTGCATACTGTTTTTAGCATACTATATAGTATGGATTTTGGATGCAGCCTGTCACAAGTCACTGTCACATAAATAGTGATCTAGCAATAATGCTCTTTTCAAAGATTTGTCCCTTTTGGCTCAGCATCTTCGTCTTAACATTTTATTCTACCTGTCAGATTGTGCTACCAATACTGTATTTGGGTCAGGAACATTCATTATGATATAACAGTATCACATCACACCATTCCACATCAAAATGTACACTGGTAGCATAATCTGCTAGCATATTTCGTCATTGATATATGTATACTTTTTGAATGGGAGAAACAGGAGGACAGTCAAGGTAGAAGGCAAAGCAAGGTAGAACAAATCAAGAGAACACTGCCACTATGGCTCTCAAATATTCATTCATTCATTTTCCTTCGGCTTAGTCTCTTCATCCATCAAGAGTCACCACAGCAGAATGAACCTCCAACTTATCCAGCATATGTTTTACACAGTGAATTGCCTTCCAGCTGCAACCCAGTACTGGGAAACATCCATATACACTCATTCAATCACATACACTACGGCCAATTTAGTTTATTCAATTCACCTATAGCGCATGTCTTTGGACTGTGGAGGAAACTGGAGCACCCGGAGGAAACCCACGCAAACATGGGGAGAACATGCAAACTCCACACAGAAACGCCAACTGGCCCAGTCAGGACTCGAATCACTGAGTGCTAACCACTCAGCCACTGTGTCACTGGCTCTCAAATATATTTTACCTTCATGTAACAATTGTGTGTTGGTAAGCAATGTGTGTTTGTGTGTGTGTGTGTCATGACAAAAAATATATATACTGCTTTATAACAAATGAAGATACCTTTAATCGAACAACTGAACACAAAATCGCAGCAAACAAAACATCAAATAAATAAAGACGGAAGTTAACATTAAAACACTTTGGTCTTTAGTGCAGGTTGACATTCAGAAATGTCTGATTCCTCAGCTTGGATGGGCTGATGCAATTTCTCCTCTGTAATTATTTGTGCTGTTTTCTTCCAACAGGCTTGCACTTAAATCCGACTCTCGCCTTTCGGTCTCGCTCTGTGTACCTGGACAATATATATTTTTTCTAAAGCTGCTTATTGTAAATGCGTTTGTAAAAACTTGTCTACTTCCACAGCAATGACTAATTTGCAAATGTGTGTCATTTTTCTGTCAAAAATAATATGTGATTAATAAAGTAATTGCAACCGTGTGTAAATAAGGTTTACATTGCAAGTAAAAAATACTTGATCAATCTCCCTAATAAAAATACATACATACCTTTTATGCCAAAATTATTACTTTCTTAAGGCAATAAAAATATATCCACAAACTATGATGATGGAAACACATTTCCTAAATGAATTTCTCACTGTGCATAAAAAGCAAAATACCTCTACTGTGAGGGAGAAAAAACAGAGCAGTGGTTGCAGAAACTGTAATTTTTTATTATTGAAATGTCACAGTAGTTTCCCAGTAAGTGATGATTTTATTCTCTTGAACACATGGCACCGAAACAGGGCTTTAATTGCAAATGTTTTAAACAACATGCAGATTTTGCACACACAGTTAGATTTGCTGCTTGCTTTTCTTTCTCCTTTTTTGGTTTTGTTCATTTTGTTCATAAGCTATCTCACCCAAATTTGGTCCTAAACACCCAAATGCTGTTGTTCTAGCCTCAACATCACAAAAGCAGAAACTGTTTTGTTCTGTTGTGACTGGTTATAAAAAACCTCTTAAAACATTGTAATTATGACTTTTTACCATGTGTCGCAGCCTGTCTGGTTAGTGGGACCTTACTACTATTAGCTCAAGCAACATCATATGAATGACATCTCAGATTATACAACATTATAAAAGCATTTGCACAGGGGTTAAATCCTCTTAACCTAGAACCGCCCATGGCAGACAGCACTATTGTTCTTTAATTGGAAAGCAACATATTTTTGTTGTATTAGTCAATCTGCAGTGCACCGCTAATTGTGAGCTTGGTATGCCATCAATATTCATAAACACAATCCATACCGCCACATGCAAGTAACAAGAAAGAGATTAATTTCCCATTTCGTACTCCTCTTCTTGCGGAAAGAAGTAATTATTAGTAGTAGTATTTTAAAAACCGCCTTCGCTGTTGTTCCTTTGGCATTTGTATTCAACCTCCATGCGATATAATACGGCAGCAAATAACCTCATCATTAAGTCCATATCAGCTACGAACATGCTTCATTGTTTAGAGACACTTTTGTTGTTGTTGTTTTTTCCCCCTCGCAAAATAATGGAACTTTGTGCTAGATAATGCGTCTGTTTGAAGAAAAGACCAGTGGGTGTCAAGCTGAATGTAATGATTTCATAAATGTAAATTCAAGCGAGATTATATTTCCCCACACCAGTTACCAGGGTTTGGCCCTTAGTTACGAAATTAGTTATTCATGAGTGAAACCTTTAGAAAAGGTGACAGGAATGAATTATTAATAGCCAATAGGTCCAGACCAGGACAATATATCTTCTGCTTCCCCTCTGCCTCATTATTAATTAGTCATTTAAGTGTCATAAATAAGCAATATGAATGGAGGGTACGGGAGTTGCATGATTACATGCTAATTACCCAATCAGAGGTGTGCTAATTAATTTCTCAACTCACTTGCATATAGATTGTTGTAGGCCAGAGTACATCTTGGTCAGATTGAATAGTGCACAGAAGTCTCATTAAGCAACATGTCTGACTCTCAGCAAACATTCTGAACTATGCTGAAGCTTATTCTGGCCTGCACTCCCAGAAATAAAGGTACAAACATGTCACTGAGGTGGTACCTTTTCAAAAGGTACAGTTTTGAACCTTACAGGTGCATATTGGTAGCTTAAAGTTACCATTTAGTACCTTTGGGTTACAATTTTGTATCATAATGGTACTATAAGGTACACATTTGCACTCTTTTTTGGTATTAATATGTACCTTTAAGGTATAAATGTGGACCTGTTAGGGACAAAATTATACCTTTTGAAAAGTGACAGTTTTTTTTTTACTTTTAAAAAATCTCTGAGTGAAGGCTTAATTTAACATTCAGTCCATATTTGCTGAACTAAGATACACTCTTACAAATAAAAGTGCAAGAGTGTCACTGAGATTTACATACATACATACTGTAGCCTCACAGCAAGAAGGTTGCTGGTTCGAGTCCTGGCTGGGACACGAGGCATTGCATGTTGTTTGCGTGGGTTTCCTCCAGGTACTCTGGTTTCCTCTACAGTGCAAAAACATGTGGTATGGGTGAATTGGGTAAACAAAATTGGCCTTGGTGACTAAATGTGTATGTATATGTAAATGAGAGAGAGTATATGTATTTGCCTGTGCTGGGTTAGGGTTCAAAGTGCAGCAGCCACATAAAACATATGCCAGAGTAATTTTCATTCAGATTTAATTTCAGGTTGATTCCACTGTGGTGACCCCTGATGAATCAGGGACTAAGCCAAATTATAGTAAGTGATTGTTTGTACCTGAAGTGGTCCATACTGCTATCTTAAAAGTAGAATTTAATTTGCTATAGTTTAGAAAATAGTGTACCAAAAATATATATATCAGTTAAACTGTCAATTTTTTGATATCTTTGATAGAAAATTAGAAAAGAACAATGGAACAAAACTCATTCATTCATTAATTTTCCTTCGGCTTAGTCCCTTACTTATCAGGGGTCGCCACAATGGAATGAACCGCCAACTATTTTAGCATTTTACATAGCAAATGCCCTTCCAGCCACAACCCAGTACTTGGAAACACCCATGCACACACACACACAGCCACGCACGCACACACACACATGCACGCACACACACACACACGCATACACGCACACACACACACACACACACACACACACTCTCTCTCTCATACACTATGGCCAATTTTTGTTTACCCAATTTACCTATGGCTCATGTCTCTGAACTGTGGGGGAAATTGGAGTACCCGGAGGAAACCCATGCCAACACAGGGAGAACATGCAAACTCCAAAGTGAAATGACTACTGGCCCAGCCGAGACTCGAACCAGCGACCTTCTTGCTGTGAGGCTACAGCGCTAACCACTGACAATTCAGACAATTTTATGCTTATAATTTTATATTTCATACTTTTGTTTATTATGACAACATGTAACCTGCTATCAAATCATTTGTTGGGTATTTTTGTCCTCAGTGACAACCTGTAGTCTCGTGTCAACCAGATTCATGCAAAGCTAAACTTTAGTAAACTTTTGCCCAGACTTGCTGCTGCAGCTTCTTCAGTTCCTGCTGTTTTTTCAGTTGACTGTGTAAATGTTTGAATGTTTGGGTATAATGTTCCACAGTTTACTTTATTTTTTAATCATCTTACATCAATGAACGGCAATGTCCTGCACCCACAAGTAAATATATGAAAGGGTAAGTTTAACAAAGAATGAAAAATGTACCCTCATTCCGTTTCAAACCCCAAAGACTTTTGTTCATCTTCAGACAAGGCCATATGACACGAAGGAGAAGAAATGATTGAATAAAATCATTGTTTTTGTTTTATGTGTGCACAAAAGTATTCCCAAAGCTTGATTATATTCTGACTGAACCACTGAAGCCATATGATCTGTTTTGAGGAAGCTTTTTGATAATTTTCTGGACTTTGAACGAGTCAGGACACTTGCTCAGCCCTGTTGCTGTCTATGGAGGACGAGGGAGCTCCCAGATTTCACCTAAAATATTTAAACATATGTTCCAAACATGAAAGAGGATCTAAGAGGTTTGGAACGACACAAAGGTGAGTAATTAATAACATCATTTTTATTGTTTGGGTGAACTTATCCTTATAATATATTTTGGTTTGACTGTACTAAATGCACTATACAGTATGTGTATTGAAATTCTTGAGAACTCAAGAAAAGCTTAGAAAATATGTAGAGGAGTCAAAATAACGGCAGGAATATCTACTTCACACAAGGTTCTGCACCCTGTATTGAAGTGCAATGGGCACTTTCTCAACTACAGCTAGAAAAGTCCACAGTAGGTTCTCCATAGTCAAATCTTTTGACATTCTGCCCTGTTTTTGCATCATTCAGATGTCTTTGATTTGTTTTGCATTCATATTTTAGTCTTTAACCACACCACAGCTTATTTGCATTTATAATTTGTTTTATAACTTGTTTGTTGAATGCTAGGGTCCAAATAACAGTACCACACAAAAAGATCAATCACAATAGATTTAGTTTAAAATAAACAAATCCCTTACCCTTTCACTAAACTGATTTTTCCAAACTATGTTTATATTTGAAAGCTCCAAAACAAACATGCCCCTTTTTGATATCTTTATTATCATTACTAGACGTAACTTACACAAGTGTGTTTTGGGACTCTGTCGTCAAAAGCATTTTTCAAGTATTGTTTAGTGCACCTTTAATTTAGCATTTGTAATTTTTTTATTTGTTTGTTTGTTTTGTTTGTTTTTATAAGAAAGGAATATTTAAAAATGTATTCATTCATTCATTTTCCTTTTTCATTTTCAGCTTAGTATCTTATTTATCAGGAGTTGCCACAGCGGAATGAACCTTGCCGCAGCGGATGCCCTTCCAGCTGCAAACCAGTACTGGGAAACACCTCTACACTCTCACATTCCCCCACACACACACACACACACACACACACACACACACTACGGCCAATTTAGTTAATCCAATTCACCTATAGCACATGTCTTTGGACTGTGAGGGAAACCGGAGAACTTGCAGGAAACCTACGCAAACACGGGAGAACATGCAAACTCCACACAGAAATACCAACTGGCCCAACCAGGACTTGAAGCGGTAATCTATTTGCTGTGAAGCTACAGTGCTAACCACTGAGCCACCGTGCTGCCCCCCCAAATTGCTACAATAAAACTATAACTTGTAAATTGATGAAAAATGAATCCTAAGCATAGAGATTCAATCCAAAAAAAGCAATGTTCTATTATTAAAAACAAAAAGATTTTTTTTAATTCTTAAGTTTGAATAAACTGAGGTTGCCATATGACAACAATATGATTTTTGTTTCCTGTAGACCAGTAAAAACCCACGCTGCCAAAAAAAAAAAAGCTCAGACTGAAAGCTTAAAAGCTAAAAGCTCGGACAGAACATAGTATCCTACTCACAGTGCAGGTAAAATGGTGGTGTATGTCAGATGGATGGCTGAACTGATGTCAGGGCAGGATTTCCTGCTGGGGTGATGGAGACAATAAGTATGCGCCAGAGCGAATGAGAGAGACAGAAAAGGAGTGATGCGGTGTTCAAAATAGCATACTACCATACAATTACTCTGGCAGAATCTAGGGATGTATTTGCCGAAATGTGCTGTACAAAACTGGTTGTCAGTGAACAGAATGCAATATCCCACAATACAATGCCCTTAATGTGACCTTCTATTTCCAAAGTGATCTCTTTAGTTAACTTTAGGAGATTAAATGAATGTGCATTCAAATACAAAATAGCTGTTTCTGTTTTGAAGGTAATCAAATAAAGAGCATTATTTCATACATTTTTCTTCAGCTTAGTCCCTTATTTATCAGGGGTCGACACATTGGAATGAACCGCCAACTATTGCGGCATATGTTTTACACAGCGAATGCCCTACCAGCCACAACCCAGTACTGAGAAACACCCATACACTCTTACATTTACATACGCTCTCATACACTATGGCCAATTTAGTTCATCCAATTTACCTACACCGCATATCTTTGGACCACGCGGAGAACATGCAAAATCCTCACAGAAATGCCAACTGGCCTAGCCAGGACTCGGCAGTGCTAACCACTAAGCCACCGTGCCGCATCAAATAAAGAGCAGACGTTTATAATTCTCGGAGAAACCTACACTGAAAAAAATGTTTGCTGCTTGTTTAAGGTACTTATTTAAAATGAGCTGAAAAAACAATTCTTGAGGGTTTTTTGGGATAGCTTAATTGTTTTATGTTCCATCAACTTAAAATTGTAAAAACCATTAAGTCAACTTAATTTATATAATTGGGTCGACATGAAGGGATTGTGTGGGTAGCACGATCGCCTCACAGCAAGAAGGTCGCTGGTTCGAGCCTCGGCTGGGTCAGTTGGCATTTCTGTGTGGAGTTTGCATGTTCTCCCTGTGTTGGCGTGGGTTTCCTCCGGGTGCTCTGGTTTCCCCCACAAGTCCAAAGACATGCGGTATAGGTGAATTGGGTAAGCTAAATTGTCCGTAGTCTATGTGTGTGAATGAGTGTGTGTGTATGTTTCCCAGTGATGGGTTGCAGCTGGAAGGGCATCCGCTGCGTAAAACATATGCTGGATAAGTTGGCGGTTCATTCCGCTGTGGCGACCCCAGATTAATAAAGGGACTAAGCCGAAATGAAAATGAATGAATGAATGAATGAATGATTCCAAACGTGCACCTTCATAAATGTTGTAAACTGCTATATTTTCTTAGAGGTGCTCAGTTATGTATCCTTAATTTTAATAAAAGTCATGAGATATTTATGGTATAAATATTTAGGCCTAACAAATAAGATTTATGTGTTCTGATTGGATATAAAATTCCCATCCATTTGGATTACATGCTTTTAACATAATTTAACTTATAAACTTTATGTGATTTATATTTATTTGATAAACATAAATAAAACAATTAAGATTTATTAACAAGATTTATGTAATAATATCAATAAATCCAATGTGTTTTAAATGCTTCTTACTAATTTAAAACACATTGGATTAAATCTGTGTGGAAAATGGCGTTACTTCAATTTTGCCCCTGAATATTAAGCAAACCAGTCTCAAAGAATTGAACTAATTGGATCTGGCTTTTTCTACAGCTAGATACATTTATGTTATATTCATATTTTGTGTAACTGATCTAAATCTAATAGTATTCAATTTAGATTGATTCTAAGGAATATAATCACATACATTTTACAATACAGACAAATAAAATCAAAAGGTTACAAACAGCTTATGATAAACTTCATTCAAGAGTTCACACTTAACTGATGATTGATTATAAAGCTTGTTTGGCATGCTGTCCCAGAAGAGAGCCCTGAGCTCATAGATCGTTTGCAAGGCGAGAGGGGAGTTTGAGCTCAGGTAGATCTCGAGAACTCCCCTGCTGTAGTAGCTAATGAACATAGTGATTGCTCTTGAGATAACTACTTACTAGGAGCATGTCTATGATGCCGATTTGGATTAGTCAATTAACTTAAGTTGCATGTTTTTGGATGGTGGGAGGAAATCGGGGAACCCGGTGGAAACCCACGTGAGCACAGGGAGAACGTGTAAACTCCACACAGAAGTGTCGGCTGGCTTGGTAAGGACTAGAACCAGTAACGTTCTTGCTGTGAGGCAACAGTGCTAACTACTGGGCCACCGTGCCACCCATCTAGGAAAGGAGGAGTAGGGGTGGAAGGGGGGATTCTTCAAAACGAAGATGGCTGTGATATGGAACTTAGGGTATTTATGGTGGCTTAGGAATAGTCTGATTGGTGAATCATGAATTGGCAATCCTAAGCACGTGATCTTCTCGAAATAAGTTTATAAATTAACTTCACTTGTTGTATTGAGTCGGGGTACAACGGAGTTGAGGATCCTAATGCAGTTTATTAAGAGTCATCAGGCAGGCAAAGGTCAAATCAGGGACAGACAAAAGCATGCAGATAAACTAAAAGCATAGTCAGGGTAGAGGCGAATAGTCGGGACTGGCAGCAAAACAACATAAAATAAACAAAGCAAAAACCATAAAAGGCAAGAACAAGGAAACGCTTTGAATCGACTCAGCAACAATATGTGTGTGCTGTGTTTATAGTCCATCTGATTAGTCTTCCAGCTGTGTGTGTGCAATCAGGGCAAATCGGGAACTGGTGTGTGTGAGGTGCATGATGGGAGTTGTAGTTCGTTAAATTGGCATATTTGTAGATCTCCAGCAATCTGCACAGGCTAGATCGCTGGTGATCGTGACAATTGTGATTCATTTTGCACTAGTTGCATCCTAATTAAAAGATAAATCACAATAAAGTGTAGTACACACTGCGTTAAATTAAGCTGAATTAAATTAACTTCACAAGTCATTTCAACTTACTATAAATTAAACTGACTTGAAAAGTTACAATGTGTATAGTTGTATAGTTGAAACCTTATTAACTTACTAAAATAATGTAACAGAAACATATTTTGTCATGACATTTTGATCATATATATATATTTTTATATATTTATTTATTTTTTTTTTTTTTACAGTATAGTATCCTCTATTCTGGACATAGTGGAAGCTTACGACAGAACCGATGAGATATGAG
This sequence comes from Danio choprae, assembly GCA_903798125.1. NCBI lineage: Eukaryota > Metazoa > Chordata > Actinopteri > Cypriniformes > Danionidae > Danio > Danio choprae. The sequence continues at coordinate 1,498,540 of CAIGQW010054088.1, read as the reverse complement.
ATAATAAGGAAAAGATGGATGCTCTTATTCTAACATTCCAATGCTGATTGAGTCTCTATGACACACACACACACACACACACACACACACACACACACACACACACACACACACACACACACACACACACACTAATTAAAGGTTAAGCCGATTCCACCACAGTCTGATAGCACTGAGAGGCAGAGGATGTACCATTTAAAAAAACCCAGTAATTAATGCTGCTCACCCTGCAATCATACAAAAAAAGAGGTTGAAATGCACAAAAGACTAAATATATGCTTAAATAAGAACCCAGTAGATCACTTGGTTTTTCTTCTCCTCTTCAATACTGCCGTGTTTCAACAATGACACTCTCCTTTCACAAACAGACCAAAACTCATCCACACCTCACTTCTATTCAACCAGAAAAACTATGATTATTTATGTAAAGGGGAGAGTAAAAAAAGAGTTTAATTAAATTTAGAGCTAAAGAAGGAAGAAGTTGCTGCTTTGGTGATATCCGGTGTTGGTACTGTAAAGTAAAACGGTTTGAGTTGTTGTTAAGGTAGTTTACAGGAGGTCAGTAATCCCCTCCGCATGCTGCAAGCGGTAAAACACATAACCCTGGCTCATGCTCTACCAAACACGGTATTGGTGCAGAGCTTAAGCTGCCAGCCACCGAGAAAAAGCCCCAGAGTTTTCTTGTTTTTTTTCCCCGTTCAGGCGAGTTTTTTCTCCTGCTCTTCAGTCGTGCTGTTGGACGCCTGTATTTTGGGGATTAGTAGCTTAATCGACCTTGTAATGGGGAGATCAGAGCAGCGTGGAGCCATGGAGAGGAGTTCTCACACACATACACACTTACTCTCGTGCAAAAACATACACACACACACAATCCACCCCCACCCTACTGCATCTCTGTGGTACTTTTTTATAAGTTACTTTGCTCCTAAAATACATAAACGTTTCAGATACTGTTGTGGTCTCAATTGGGGGATGAAGATAAGGTCATTTCGCATCATGCCATTGATTGGCTCTTTCACACATACAGTACAACCTTTTATGTAACTAATTATAATTTTTAAGCATTATCCCTGTATAGAATAGGAGCTGTTTGAAATGTTTTTTTCAATCTTCTATTGTCCAATTTTGGTGAGCCTGTACAAATTGTAGTGTCAGTTTCCTGTTATTAGCTGACAGGAGTGGCACCCGGTGTGGTCTTCTGCTTCTGTAGGCCATCCGCCTCAAGTTTCAATGTGTTATGCTTTCAGAGATGCTCTTTTGTGTACCTCGGTTGTAACGAGTGCTCATTTGAGTTACTGTTGCCTTTCTATCAGCTCAAACCAGTCTGGCCATTCTCTGACCTCTGGCATCAAGAAGGCATTTGCTCCCACAGAACTGCCGCTCACTGGATATTTTCTCTTTTTTGGACCATTCTCTGTCAACCCTAGACATGGTTGTGCATGAAAATCCCAGTAGATCAGCAGTTTCTGAAATAACCATGCCACGTTCAAAGTCACTTAAATCAGCTTTTTTTTCCCCCTTCTGATGCTCGGTTTGAACTGCAGCAGATCGTCTTGACCATGTCTACATGCCTAAATGCATCGAGCTGCTGCCATGTGATTGGCTGATTAGAAATTTGCATTAATGAGTAGTTGGACAGGTGTACCTAATAAAGTGGCCGGTGAGTATAGTTATGCCTCTGTTACATCATCTTTTAATAATTGTTGAAAAGAGGGCTTAAAGTTGGCATGAAATCTAAATGTACTCTTTTTATTATTATATCTATAGTATGAATTGTTTATCTATGCACTTATTTTGTAAAAAAATAAAATAAAAAATTACATAATGTTTAATCAAGCACCATAAACGTCGCCCCCCTCCCCTTGAAATGTTGAAATGACTTCTCTTCAGTGGTTGGAACAAATATGATACAATTCCATCTGTAAAATGTAGCTCCTCGTTCTCGTCATCATCAGGCATCTAAAAATATTCTGCACAAGAGGATGCTGATGGTGATTCTGGTGGGCAGAAATCCATCACAACTGAGTGCAAATTGACAGTCAAATCTTCAACCGTTTTGTTACCAATGCTCATCTTCCAATGATCCAATCAATTTCCAAACGACAAAATCACAATGAAGCACAATATCGTCTGTAGCTTTAAATTGCATGAGCCCTTTGTGTTTTAATAGATGCTGACTAGTAATCAGTGATTTATAATTTGTAAGCTGGAAAAAATCATTCTGAAATTGATTCCAATGATAAGCTGTGGCATGAGCTCTGCTGTTGTTTTACATTAGAATGCTTTTTAACACAACGTCTTTATCTTTATAGTTATTGTGCTTGGTGTGATAAGAGTGTGATTTTTTTTCAAAGACACAATCTGAGAGCAATGCTGATCTGTCACATGGGCTCAAGAGATATTTAGCAAGTTAAATAGCTTGATCTCTCTGCAACTGATCCAAAAATGTGATTTGCTTAGAAAAGATGTCAGTGACACCAGACAGTTGTGTAGTGTGAAAAGAACAGCAATCAGATTACTCTTAAAGTCTTTATAGCTGTAGTGTGTGGGAGGCATTTAGAGATGACAAATGTAAAATTCACTGTGGCACAAGGTACACACAACAAAGGTTGTTTAAAGAGGACAACACCATTTAAATGGGATTTTTGCATGTGAATACAGAATTACATTGCATAGCTCAATAGCACAATTGGTAATCTGGAGGCTTTTGACAGTTTAACAAGATTGTTGATGTGAAAATAACTGTTATATACAGGTGACTAGGTCATCAAGACTTAATTGAATTGAACCCTAAAGGCCTGTACACATCAAATGATTCAACCCAGGCTCATTCTAAAATATTTCTGGAGACCGCGAAATACATCCTGGGAGGTACGTTATTTTTCAGTTTTTATTTTCTCGAATCCACCAGAGGCCGCTGTGTACGCTTTTTGAGATCTCAAATTTCTCTCGCGAGTTCCATTCGTGCCTGCTGTCCTCCCCTTAACCCACCAGAGGCCGCTGTTGACTGACTGTTTGACTGACTAAACGTCTGACTAACCGATCGACTGACCCACCCTCCTCCTTCCCTAAACCCAACCAATTTTATTGATTGACCCGCCCACCCACTTCTCTTAACCCAACCAACAATTTTCAAAAGCAATCCAGGAAAAAGAAAAGCCCCCGTCTGATTTTTACCACGTTTTCAGATTTTACCACATTTTCACCCTGTTATTTACTTGTTTATTTTATTTTTTGGATTCTGTTTTTGTTTTACCCGCTTTCTGGAAACGTTTATCACCAGACTCGAACCCCGTCGTTGTGGTCAACTCCTCTCTGCCTCTCAAGTCCGCCGACGTACATGGCGAGCTAACGGGACAAACTGGTTAGAGCAGGAAAGCCGTCCATACCGAGGTAAGTGGTCAGCGGGTAAACGCGAAAAGGAACGACGTCATACCGCCCCGTAGCTTTTGTTTAGAAAATAAAATGCAGCCATGCGTATCTCTGGCCACATAATTCCCGATCTCCAGAAACGTGCATAGGGCTGCGTTTTCAGAATGAGTCTGTGTTGAAATTATTTCAGCTCGTGCTTATCACCGACGTAAATGGCTCGTAAGTAAACAAAGGGTGTTAATGTGAGTGTACGCACCAATGAACAAAAAAATTATGGATCATGATTATTTGCTTTAGGATTTTTAAATAGTTTTATATAGTTTAATATCACTAAATGTTCTTTCATGGCTTGGTATTTCTGTTTCTGATTAAGCGCCATCTAACTTCAGGGAGTGATTTTGCACATTCACTCTGCTTAACCCAAGCATGAATGCCACAAAACATCTAAAAAAATGTTGATGATAAGCATGAGCAAACATCGTCCTGGTGTGCATGAGCCTTAATACTGCTTAAGTTCCCATCAGGTTTTTAAGCTAAAACAGCATGAATCCATTAATCCAACTATATAAGCAGAATTATAGTATAGCTATACCAATCCCCCAGGTAAAACTGCATGAAACCAGCATGAATTAATTTGGTCAAGTTGGTCTTTTCAGCAGGGTGATTTTTTATTTTATTATTTTATTTTTTGTAGGCTGAGACCTGATTAGGGGTCACAGCAATACGTCTCTTACTGTTGGGGATTTGGCTAATGGCTGTCAGGGAAACATGTATTGTACAGTCATCCTTCTCTCTCTGGGGTTTTAATCCTGTGTTATCTCATATCAGAGATGGTGTAGGGATCGGGTGCGTGAGGGGTGATAAGATGAACAAACACTGCGGCTCATTAGAGCGAAGACATTGTGTAATCACTGCTCTAATCTCCTATAATCCCAGCATCTACAACCAGCTACACTCTCACAGCAGGATGGCTCTTCTACCTCCTATGCCCTCTCACTCCAGAAATAAAGGATGCTTTGGCATTAAATTTAAGCCTGAACCATGTGAGACCTAGTGACCTAGGGGTGTTCCGTATTGAGTGTCCTAGAGGGTCATTGTTCTGTAGTGTTTAGCTCTAACCCAGGGGTTACCAAACTTTTTTTTCTGGCTAGTGCCCCACAGAATGTTACTGTAACCCCAGTTATACATACTTGAACTAGCAAAACAAAATCTTCATATTCACTAGAAACTTTCAGGAATGCGCACTGGAGCTGGTAGGAGCTAAAAGATGTTCATTCATTCATTTATTTTCTTTTCAGCTTAGTCCCTTTATTAATCAGGGGTCACCACAGCGGAACAAACCGCCAACTTATCCAGCATATGTTTTACACAGCGAATGCCCTTGCAGCTGCAACCCATCACTGGGAAACCCCCATACACTCTCATTCGCACACATACACTACGGACAATTTAGCTTACCCAATTCACCAATACAGCATGTCTTTGGACTTGTGGGGGAAACCGGAGCACCCGGAGGAAACCCACGCAAACACGGGGAGAACATGCAAACTCCACACAGAAACGCCAACTGACCCAGCCGAGGCTCGAACCAGTGACCTCTTGCTGTGAGGCATCATCGTTGCCCACGACGCCACCCCTAAGTGATGTTTAGGTTTAATTTTGGGAGGAGTACAAGCTGATGTTTGACCAGGCTAATTCATCATTGACAATCATACTATTATTGAATCATCATGAGACCAAACCCCTATAAACAAATTTTGTACAAATTATGTATTATCTCTTGACTTTCAGCATCCTGCCACCACCCTAGATAAAATTGCAAAACTCTGAAGGAGATTGGCCCTGCAGAAGCAGGATTGGACACTCCTGCTTTAACCCAATTTAAGCAAACTTGAACTAATCAAGATCTCTTGATTAATACGTAATACAAATGGTATTGTTAGCCAGTCCTGCTGCTTTATGGCTGCCTTCCTGGGGAAAGTGAAAATGTGCCTTCCTGCCTTCAGAATTGAAACTGAGGCTACCTTTAATTCAATTCAGTTCAATTCAAGTTTATTTGTATAGCGCTTTTTACAATAATTATTGTTTCAAAGCAACTTTACAAAAGGTGCACATTATTACAATCAAATTAAGTTAAAGTTACAATCAAATATAAGTTATCATATACATAGTTAACCTGCAATTCTATTGCATATAAGTAATGTCTATGTGTAGATGTTTAATGAAGTGTATTTGTGTATTAAGTGTATGTGTTGTCCTGGATGTCCTCGATAGTTGAGATCATCTCTTCATCTCTTTGTATGAGTTGTCGTCAAAGTCCTCTATGGTTGGCATCATCTCTTCGTATGTACAGTACTATACACAAAGTAAAATGCATATATACACAACAGCATTTTTTAAATGATTCGCATTTACAAATATCTTCAAAAATGACCAAAAAAAGCAGTAATACAAATACAAGGCCAGTAGTTAGCACTGTTACCTTGTTAGTAAACAGTGATTGTAGGAAACTGATGATTAGACAAGTCATTGGGACTGATGTATATTTAGAATGTGTATGCATGTGTATATGATGCATCTCCGTTGTTGGTTGTACTATTGGTCAAGAAAATCCATAGTTTGTAACAACACTACCATGTACTCCACTATTGTTGTGTATGTTTTTTCTCACTTGCCTTTAAAATCGACATGTGCTGTGCGTACCCTTACAAAAAAATAACCATGGTTTATTTGATAGTTAAATTGTAGTAATCATGTTTTTTTGCAATAGTTTTGGTCAACTATGCTAACACCAAATTAGGGTTGTCACGATACTGGAATTTGGTACCAATCGATACTGAAATTTTAAAAGCGTCCATTTCCTGCAAACATTTGAGCACTGTTGAGCACGTTCTTAAACACCACTGATTTGCCATTGTGTTCACATGCTCAACAAAAATGACTGTGATTGGTCGTGAAGGACATCAGTACACGGAACTCGCCGCTGTTTACTGAGTGTAACCACAAATACTGGGACACTGGAGCATTTTAAACCTACGATGCATCAGCGGATCGCTCATATGTCAGCTTATAGACTAACCAGCTGATCGATGTGACTTTAAAACGCTCCAGGATCCCTTTATCTGTGTTTACACTCAGTAGACATTGCTGAGTTCTGTGAACTGATGACCTTCATGGCCAATCACAGTAATTTCTGTTGAACAGCACTTAAATGTTTACGGGAAATGATTTGTTGGAAATTTTAGTGCAGATTCCAGTATTGTGACAGCCCTACAGTACACCAAATAAATAATAGTTTGAAACCCCAACCATAGTTTTACTATGGTAATTGTAGTAAAACTGTGGTCAACAAACAAAAGAATAAATAAAACTGGTTACTACAATTTTACTATCAAATATCTATGGCTATTTTTTTATAACATGCCTACAAACCTAACCTAATTTGCATGACATCAAATATTCCGTATTGGGTGTTCACATGGAAATGATTACAGTGATGATTTCAAAAACGTAAACGTATTCTGCATATTTAATCCCTCTGTTGTCGAGTAAAAGAACAGGCAAAACAAATTTAAAAAGTGTTCTGTTTTTGGGCAAAAACATTTTTGGGCCAACTGAAATGTGTAGAAATTTAGCCTTCCAGGAGTAGGAATGAACTCCCTATTGCTGTAATCTGTGAAACTGGACTAGAGGCTTGAACTGGCAGTTCTGACATGCTTCTTCTGAATCAGTGCATGCAGGTCAGCAACTCAACATTTTCTAGAGGCTTGATTATAATATGGTTCCAACATCCTGGCTTGTGGCTGTGGTGTGGGCCAGCAAGAACTTGGATTTGTCTCTACTCGCTCATCTGTGGGCTTCAGTTATAAGCCTGCATGCTTGGTGACAATCAAAGGGGTGGGAGGTCGTTTCGTGACACCGTTCTGATCAAGTCATGGAGATGTAAAAATTTGCAGTCGATATAACTTCATTCGTCACACTGGAAATGGAAAGTCAAATCGAGCTTGTTGCATTGTGGGTCGCAGAATTCGGTGTGCTCTGGTTGTGTTCTGCGCATTTTTGCTAATGTACTGTAGCAGGTCTTCTAGGTATTCCATGAATACATAATATTTACATACTGAGAAGCATATATATATAGTGCATGTCTCTCATCTTTCACTCTCAGTGCCCTCTCCACGTCTTGTTTTCCCTCTCGCCTTTTGCTTTTCTCATCCTGCTCCCCCTCTCTGTCTTTCAGTCTCTCTCTTCTGTATATGCAGTTTTCCCTGTATTTTTTTCTTCTCTAAACTAATAACAGAAAGGGTGCTCGTGGGCAACCCAGTGGAAACAAAAAATCAATACTTTCTCATTCAAAATCAAGATTTCTTTTATCCTGCCACTTTTCTTACTTTTCTTTCTCTCTCTTTCTCCGGCTGCCACTCCTCTGAGCTCTCCTACGCTGGTCTTTGGAGTTCCGCAGAACACTGCTGTGGATTTTACGAGGTGCTCTTTCACTTGTATTTGATCGATTGAAAATAATCAGATCTTTTTCCCTTGATGCATCTAATCCGAGCACTTGTCTGACCTCTTGACTCTTCAAGTAGTTTTTCAGGGCCCGCCAAAGTGCATGTGAAGTGTCGGCGGGGGTGTCGGGCAAGTTGGCCTTCTCCGCGAACTGCCCCATCAAACACACTCAAGCCTATTACACCAAACTAAAGTGAAGAGAGGCAGGTCAGGTTCTAGCCTCACACACTCTTCAAAGTGAAAGACAGACAGAGACAATAATGGCATGTTGAGTAGGGGGTGTTTTGGGCAGTAGCATGCGGTGGACTTCTGAAATGAGCAGACAACGACCCTTCTCTGTGCTATAAATTCACATTCAAGTTTAATTTGATGCTTTCCTGGTTTCAAGGCGAAATGCTTTTGGAACAGCTTTTACCTTGCTCTGTCAACAGCAGGGGGAAAAAAATGAAAAATGGTTCTTATTCAAAATCAGTTTCATTAAAAAAATTATTTAAAGAAATTTTAAAATGTTACTAAGATATAATGACAATAAGGCAAGTTTATTTATATAGCACATTCCATACACAATGCTAATTCAAAGTGCTTTACATAATCAAGAATAAAAGAAGCATAAAAAACAGATATAAGAAATAAGACCAACAAAGAATAATTCATTCATTCATTTTCTTTTCGGCTTAGTCCCTTTATTAATCTGGGGTCGCCACAGCGGAATGAACCGCCAACTTATCCAGCATATGTTTTACGCAGCGGATGCCCTTCCAGCTGCAACCCATCTCTGGGAAACATCCACACACACTCATTCTCACACACATACACTACGGACAATTTAGCCTACCCAATTCACCTGTACCGCAACCAGAGGAAACCCACGCAAACACGGGGAGAACATGCAAACTCCACACAGAAATGCCAACTGACCCAGCCGAGGCTCGAACCAGCGACCTTCTTGCTGTGAGGCGAGCGTGCTACTCACTGCGTCACCGTGCAGCCCCAACAAAGAATAAAAATGATTAAAAACAGTAAAATGTGAATAACAACTGAATAAAAAAAAAATAAATAAAGAGAAAAGTGCTAAATCTGTTGGACGTAGCACAATAACTAATGTCTGTTCATAAAAACATCATATTTTGTGTAATCTTATAAACACAATCGCACCCGGTGTGACTTGAACTTTCAGTGCGTCACATGATCAGTTGTTCAATTCAAATATTTTCCTCGATGAGAGGAATGAGTTTATACTGGTCATAAATCACAATTCATCAGTGTTTTCAAACAAATAACATTGATTTTAGGTTCCAGACATTTAAATCCACTTAAGTACTAGCAAAACCTTACATTTATGTTTTTTAAAATACACACTGATGTCTATGGACACAGCAATAATATACTGCTCAAAAAAATAAAGGAAACACTTGGAGTTACACTGTGTTGTTTAAGTGTTTCTATATTTGTATATTATGTATATTATGTTTGAACATAATCAAATGCTCTTTATTCACATCAGATACACATTGATTAAGACCAGAGGACCAGAACAAACTTTTCTCCCAGTTAAACAGTCACTTGCAAGTATTTTGGGAGAAGTTGATGAATTAACATCTCTGTAAATCCAGCAGCTCTAATCTCTCCAATGCAGCACAGACTAACATGGCGGTGTCCATCAAACATCATAAAAAAAAGATACAGTTATAAGATCATTAAGCATTTTAAACAACAAAATACATGTTCTTGCAGATATTCGAAAATCAGAATATCAGATACTTCACAATATAATAATTGACAAATTAGACGTTTGTCAATATTAACAAAAAATGGAAACATAACAAAATATATTTATATGCGTAAATCATCAGGGTTGTGGTGTCATGTGATAAACGCATTACCATCTAATTAAAAAAAACGCTCTTATGTAGGGGTTAGCAAGATTATTTCAAACTTATTGGAATACGTTTTTTGCTGCCTCCCTGCTAAACCTGAGGTTCCCTGCTTACTTTACCCCCTTTTTACAAGCTGTCTAATCTATGTTAATGTGCAAAAGGCTATTGGAGACAGTAAAGTCTTTTTCCAAATACTTCCTCAACAAAAGCACTATAATAATTGCTAATTGAACCATGTAACCAGAATCATTCCTCAGAATAACTACACTATTTGCTGTCAACAAGCAGTCACAATTATTCATGTTTCTCATATCAATCCACCCTAGCTATTATTATAAAAGGCACCTTCTTCACAGACCATTAGACAACAATCCTGAGTAAACTCCACATTTTTGCCATTTTTTGCTGTTCAAACTGGATCAGGTTTTGGCTGGTTAGCATGACCCCTATTAGCCCTTTTGTTAAATGGTGTAACTAGACTATCTGATTCTAAAAATAATAATACTAATAACATCTCTCTATTGGCAGCCATTCAAAAGCATGTCATGTTTTTAACTACACAAACAGAGGCCTTGGGTAAGTGTGGGTTCTTGTGGAATTATCACCCTTTAGCATAGTCAAGTTGCCTTGTGTTTAAAGTTTAGATTACTGGCAAATCAAATTCCAATCAATTAATCGATCAATCAATCTATCAATCAATCAATCAATCAATCAATCATTCAATCAAATTCTGTTGTTGTCCTAAGCAATGGGTGGTCGTCTCCCAGCCATACAAATATAAATTAAAAAAGATCCTACTATGCTTTTTCAGCTTCATTTGGTGCCTTCATCTGGGATTTAAATAGGATTTGGATAATTACAAAACACAAGTCTCTTCAAACAGAGCTATATTCTCTGTTTCTAATCTCCACCTAAATGGCAGTCCTCTGTTTTTGTCCAAGGATCATCCATGACACAATACCCTGCATTGAAATAACACTAACCCAAACATACCAATGGGGCAGTGCTCAAGTGAGTTGTGTAAATTGTGAATTGTCCCCGTGACCCCGAGATGCAGTTTCACATTGGATTTTCATCTCTTCTTGATTACATTCATTCACTAACATAGCCAAATGTGATCGGGTGAATTTTGTGTGATTGTGTACATAAATGACATCTAATGTGAAGGGAAACTTATCTTAATACTTGGTGTGTCATGGTGTATCTTAATGCATGGTGTGTTATCTGACATCCTACTTTCTATGTGCACGTTTCAAGCCTGTGCAGTCTGGAAACCATATATCAGGAGTTTAAACTGACAAGACTAAAGTGTATTCAAGGTGTAAACTGAAATTGTACCACCCTGACCTGAAAAGGGGTGTGGGGAGCAGAAGCTCATTTGCATTTAAAGAGATATTTCACACAATTTTATTCCCTTCACAAAAGGGGCATTAATCAATTTTATCCAATTCATTCACACATTTTATTTTTTTTTTTAAACCAAGATAGATAGATAGATAGATAGATAGATAGATAGATAGATACTTTTAAAATTGCTGAACTAGACTGTTTTGAGGAGCCACTGTCTCTCTTAGGGTGCTGTTTGGCACTTTGTGTAGGTCTAATGGGACACACTGCTCCAGTATTACTGTCAGATGGTGCAGATGGACAACAGAGGAAGAAAAGGCTCTAGTAGATGACAGAGAAAATGGGCAAAGAAGAA
>CAIGQW010054088.1:1472859-1486686 GCA_903798125.1 Danio choprae | reverse complement strand
GAGAGAGAGAGAGAGAGAGAGAGAGAGAGAGAGAGAGAGAGAGAGAGAGAGAAAATGAAAAGCTCATTATAAGCAAAAGTCTCTTAAGCAAGGCTCTCTTTTTTTCATACATCGCTCATTTTGTCTCAGCAGTTTGTTTTATTTATTTGAAGTTAGTGGCTTAATGAGATCCCAAAGGTCCAGAGCTGAGACCGAGGGAGAGAAACCGAGAGAGAGAGAGGAGAGAAGAATGAAAAGACCAGGAAATGGGGAAGAAAATGAAAGAAATATATATTTAAAAAAGGATTGGAGGGAAGCTGAAAAGGAGAGACGTGAAAAAGAGAGAAACAAAAAAAAATGAAATGGCGATACGCATAATGAAAGTGTAGAGGGAAAATTCTCAGAATACCTATCAAAAACAATTCTGTCAAAAAATTAAAAGATAAAAGACAAAAAATATATATGTTTTGCCAAGAAATATTTGAAATGCAAGTTGCATTATTATTATTAATAATTATAATTATTATTATTATAAGTAGTAGTAGTAGTGGGTCGTTTTTTGTTAGTTAGTTTTGTTTTGTTTTGGTAGTCTTAATTTAGGTTATTTAATAAACTGCCATATTACATGCAATATGAATCTAATTTTGGAAATAATGGTAATTAAAAAAAATAGAACAGTAATTATTTGGTCATCTTAATGGTCCTAAAAAGGTTTTAAGACATTTAATATTATACTTGTTTTAATTTGATTTTAGAGTGCAATACAACCTTAGAAAAGATCTATTAGGTATTATCATCCTGTCAAGCACAGCCACATCTCTTAATTATATACACTCATAAAAAAAATTGCTGTTTTCCAAATTAAAGGGCTATATGCACTGCGAGTGTTTTTCAGCTGCTGATAAACCTCCGGTGAAAGATTAATTTGACTATTTTCAATTTCACAAGTCTGCTTTTACAGAATCAATGTTGTAATGCAATTAAATTATGATTAGTTAAATAGAATTAAGCATTTATTTAGTTTTTCAAGCGCAAAATGAGATGAAAGACCGTTTAAACGCAAGCGCCATCAGGAGCAGCAGGCAAGCTTAGAAACTCCATTGAAAATACTGTGATAAAATTTCCATATTTTAAAGACATGGCACAGAACAACTGATTTTATTTCAGTGCTTCTTGTCTGGTCTGAGAACCACTTTATGTCTTATCTCAGTCAGGCAGTGAAGATCACTGATTTTTAAAGAAATCAGATCTTAAACGTGACATGACAGTTCACCAGAAGCACTTAAGCTGGCTTACAAAAGCCAACTAAAAACTAAAACTAAAAGACCCTGTGCATATACACCATTTGTACAAAAGTAAATTACAATCTAAAGCAGAGTTGGGCCACTCCCCTTCTGAACGTCCACTGTGCTTCAAAGTTTAGCTCCACCCCTAATGAAAGACACCTGCTTGTAAGTTTCAAGCAAATCTGAAGACATAAGTTAAAGTTTTCAGGTAAGGGATGCAGCTGAACTCAATGGTCTTCTGTGACTGGACTTTCCCATCTCTGATCTAAAAGGAGGCATGTTGTGATTTTTTATAATCTTTTACAATTGTAGCTTGTCAGGCTGTACCAACATGATCTCCATGTCACACCATAAGATTTCAGTTGTCATAATGTCAGACTAAGCGACAGTCAAGATGTTTCAAACACAGACACATGTAAGAATCATTTGGAGTTAGATGTCATCAATCCATTACGCATACAGTTACCCACAATCTAAAATTATGCCTCACAGCAAACACGAACAATCTGTAGCATCGATTTTGACTTTTTCCAACAATGAATTTCCATGCTGATTGCGTCAAAAGGTTCATCACTTCTATTGGTTCTTGGTTTGGTGCTCATCTTAAGTGTCATACTGCAGGAAGTGTCTGAAATCTTTTGACACTGATAGAAATGATCAGAGTGAATATTTTATTGCCGATCTTTTAGGATTTACAAAAATTTGTTTCAGATGACCAAATTGTTGCCAAAATCTTACAGTGTGAGCCAGACTTGAGTGAGAGCTTGTCATTTCAGATTCACTTTTGTGTTGGCAATTTCAAGAATCATTCATTCATTCATTCTCTTTTCGGCTTAGTCCCCTTTATTGGGGTCGTCACAGCGGAATGAACCACCAACTTATCCAGTATATGTTTTACGCAGCGGATGCCCTTCCAGCTACAACCTATCAGTGGGAAACACCCATTCACACTCATTCACACACATACACTACAGACAATTTAGCTTACCCAATTCACCTATAGCGCATGTCTTTGGACTTGTGGGGGAAACCGGTGAACCCGGAGGAAACCCACGCCAAAACAGGGAGAACATGCAAACCATACATATATATATCTCTCTCTATATCCATACAGAAATGCCAACTGACCCAGCTGAGGCTTGAACCAGCGACCTTTTTGCTGTGAGGCGATCGTGCTACCCACTGCGCCACCGTGAGGCCCTTTCAAGAATCATTGATATGATCATATTTAATAATGTCAAAAACTTCAATAAAGTCTACCTTTCTCATTTTTGCATTTCCATTTGGGTTAAAATGGAGCTGTCTCCAGTGACAGACTGTAGACTATAGTGTTGGCAAGATGGAAGAAATGTTACAATTACTGTAAATGAGTCATTATTTTGTGACATGTTTCTACGCCATTTTGATTTTAGCAGGAAGAAAACATGCAGTACCTCATGTCAAAATAAATTAGTAAGTCTTATTTTAGTCAGCAATACACAGCATACAATGTCTTTACAACTTTGTGTCAAGTGTCAACAAAAGGTAGCATTTTGACCAAAATGGGACATCTTCCATAAAAAAAGGGGTTTGGCAAGGCCTCTTCTGCTTAATAAAATCAAATTAGATAAATTTGCAGTAAAATTTTTATATTGTGAAATGTTTGAATTACAGTATAACATTATTATTAATAATACTTATATATTTTACAACGTGAACTCAAAGCTACTTTTTCAGCTGCAACTGTTGTGGTCTTCAATGTCACATGATCCTTTAGAAACCATTCTAATATGCTGATTTGGTGCACATCAAGCATTTTGTATTATTATTATTGTTGGTAACAGTTGTGCTGCTTAATAATAATCCATTAACATTAATCCTAATTAGTAACCATCCACTTTTTCTCCAGCCAGTTTACAGTAGCAATAGGCTATGCTGGTCCACTCACTCCTCCTTTTCCCTGGCAGCTTCCATCAGTTCCTCATGGATTTTCCAAGGCTTTCCAGGCCAGTCAAGAGAAATGGTCCCTTCAGCATGTCTAAGGTCCGCCTCAGGGTGTCTTGCCAGTTGGACACGCCAAAAGCACTTCCGCCAAGAGCCATCATAACCAGATGCCCAAACTGCCTCAAGTGGCTTGACTAAACTCAGTGATTTTCTCTAGATGCTTATTTTATGTTTAATGGCACTTTTGATTACTGACTCCCAAAATTTGAACAGTCACTTACTGTATGTTAAATCTTAAACAGCAACTTTTTTATATATCCCAATAGTTCATATTAATAAACGTTTGGTGGTAGGTTGTTAATCGTTCAAACATTAAAAATGTTTAACGTTAATGTCATTGTCAAATTGCTGAATACTTGATAGTATTTGCTTAGCAATTTATTAATCACGGTTTTGGGGTGTTGAATCTTCACCTGGGTCATTGGACAAAAAAAGATATGCTATTGTCGCCATGCACAAAGTAATAATTCAAAATAAATATATACTTTTTTTAAATGCAGTGAGTGCATATTGAAAACAAATATTATTTGATAATGTAATCAGTATTAAACCAACACTATGTTTAGTTTCTCAGTCTGAGCTCATTATGTTTTAATGTGACCACACCCACAAGGCTTTATTATTACAATCGTCCACGTGAGAAGCACACGACATGTAAACTGTGGTCAGAAAAAAGCAGAATCTCCATGAATGCATAGTTAAGGGAGAATTTGATTTCAGATATTCAGATTTCAGTCAGTTTAGGTTTCGCTGTCTGAATGATGAATGCATGCTACTGCCACCTGCTGGTATGGAGAGTTGTTTTCTCTCACAGGCCACAGTATGATTGTATGATTACATTTGATGGATTAAAGTCACATAAGCTGTTTTTACAGTGTTTTTTATTTTCCTTTTCTGGACTTTGAATGTTCTCGGGACCATTGCTGTCTGGGTCAGAGAGCTCTATGATTTAATCAACAAAATCTTTATTTGTGTCCTGAAGATGACTGAAGGGTATTGATAAGTATGGTAAGTAATTTACTACAGAAATTAACATTTTTTGAGTGAACTAAACTTTTAATGTTCTGCTAAAGAAAAAAGTGATCTACACATTGGATGGACTAAGCAAATTACCTGTAGGACACACACTAATCTCTGTGTAAAAAAAAAGATATAGAAAATCAGCACTCCAAAAAAAAAAATGGACTTGTATATAGTAACTTACACGTAGCATAGCGTTTAAATAAAGCAACTATCTGATGATTTCAAGTGCTTCTTTTATGCTTACTTGTAAGTCACTTTGGATAAAGGCATCTGCTACTGTAAATTAGTCAATGGAAAGGGAGAAAATTAGCCAAATCTTGTCATTTTGGTAAACTTTTGTTGCTGTAAACATGGCCTATGGTAACCATTTTTTAAAAAACTACTTTTTTCTTTCTCTCAGAGTTTCTTTATATATATTTTTTGTTTGTTTCTTCATATCTCTCTCTCTCTCTCTCTCTCTCTCTCTCTCTCTCTCTCTCTCTCTCTCTCTCTTTCTCGCCTCCTTTCTTCTCCAAATTTGACAGATATACACCAGTGCCAGGGACAGGGGGCTCAGCGTGCAGCGTGTGTGTTAAATGAAGCCCGGAGCTCTTCCACACCCATGCAGGGAAGCTTTTGGCCATGGCTCTGAGACCTCCAGCCAGTGCTTCATGTAGGCAAAAACAAATCGAAAAAGGATGCCACATAAAACACACAGACGGGGGTCCTGTTTATTCATTCATTTGATCTATTTGCTCTCTTTAAACAATGCTGTTTTATGGCACAGTCAAATGGGCCCAAGGGTTGTTTGTATGTCGTAGGGGATGTGTGTAGTGTGTTCAAGTAAAATAAGTATATACGTACTATATATAGGTGTATATAGTCAAGGTTCAGGTTCATGTGTCTGACTATATAAATACAGTTAAGTCCAGATGTGCCAGTCACTGGAGTTAGTCAGAAAAAAGACTACAGTAGTTCATCAATGTAGGAGCCGTTCACACACAATGTGTCATTGCATCTAAAAATGTGAGACGCAGCCCTCAGGAATTATTATTATTTATTTTAATAAAGTTCCACCTTACAAAGATTGTAATGGTCACAAATGTTTGTCAAGAACATGTTAACATAGAAAAACAATGAAAAAATTAGCACATCAGAATGAAATAAAGCACTCATTAGATCAGTTTTTCCCAACCCTGTTCCTGGAGGCACACCAACAGTACATATTTTGGATGTCTCCCTTATCTGAACCATTCATTTCAGGTATTTGAGTCGTCTTATATTTTGATGATTTGATTCAGGTGTGTTTGTATAGGAAAAATTTGAAAATGTGTACTGTTGGTGTGCCTTGAGGAACAGGGTTGGGAAACACTGCTTTATATGTGAGAGCAGACAGGGTCAAGGTTATAATGGAGGCAATTGACATGTACATCAAATTTGCATTACACTGATATTCAGTTGTAGACCATCTCATGTTTAAGTATTTATTAAAAGCGCTTGAGCCACATTACACTCTCACATCTCATACACACAAAACCAGTCTGTGATCCTTTCTCTATACACGTACAAGAGCAGCGATTTAACATGAGTTGTCCACTGCTGCATGAACACCAGACATATGGACCTTGAATCTTGAATTTAATGTGCAATGAAAGTTTGTTTCTGTAGCTTTAGGAGAAAGACGAGCTTAACCCATTACATAGTTTAATACACAGTATCCTATTTTCTTTTAAAGTCCTAATATATATATTTTTTTTTCACTATTCTATTTATTGTGTACTCCTCTATCACACAAAGCTTTTCAGTTCTGTAGCTGAGTGCCAGTTTAAAAGAAAAAAGCAAGCACTGGGGATTTGTTGTTTATTGAAACCAAAACTGAGGTATGTGCCGAACCATGACTTCTGTGTATCATTACAGGTACAAGCTAAAATACACCCTTACCACACAGATGTTCACAGATGTTCAACCATCCTCAGTGGTGAGCCCAAGAATGCTTTTACCATCATGTAATATGCTCTCACTTGCAAAATTGCCAGCCAAGATCAATTTAGCCAACACCATCCTAGTCTAGCCCACAAAAGCAGTGACATAACCATGGCTCATTTTGTGGGGTAAGCTGGCACCAACAGAGATATTACTCCAGAGATATTACTCCAATGAACATCCATCCATCCATCCATCTATCTATCATTGTATAAGTTCATAAAAAATAATTTGCACATCATAAATGACAGTGATAGAAAACTATATGCTTTTGTGCTATTTTTATCTGGCTGTTTTGACATCTGCACATAAAATCACATGAAATGATGTGAAACAGTATAAGCATACATTGTGATGTATATTTGGGTCATACTGTAAATATTCATGAAACTGTGTGTCTTTATCCTATGAGAAGGAGCTTTGCTTAATTATTCATGACAGCACTCACTGCTTACCTGAAAGATGCTTGAGTCTGTGAGATTGTGTGCAGTATGGAAAAGACATTTTCATGGATCAAAAGTAAGTGTTTGTTTGTTTGTTTGTTTTTTTCTCTTTAAGACTTTTCTACTTTGGCTTAAATACTCTTTTTACTCACAACCTTGGATAAAAACAGCATTCATGAGTAAAACCGGGTCTTTTTTTTTATCTAACTGATGAAATAGCTTACATAACCACTAAGCCTTAAACATTATTAAAGATGCAACATGTCCATGTTTCTGATGCAGAGTGAAAATACACATGGTTATGCATTTATTTGTGCATTTTTATGCGTGTTCTTTATGTGAGCTTAGTGTTCTTAATTTCCCGCCATTTTGTTTTTCAAATCTGTAACTGACAAAGCACCTGCAGCTCATTACTGGTTTCTGAAACACAATGGACCCTTTTCACAAGTTGCGTTTAACGGTCATCATAATCTTAAATATCCTAATATCCGATGGCCACAAAGTTTAAGTAATACATTGTTTACATATTGGTGTCTGTGATGCAGCATGTACAGAGACTGTTGTGTACATCATGATTTTATATTAAATTCACTTTAATGTCTGATATGACTAAAAAGTGGTCATAAACGAATATTTTCTCAATTCAAATGAGTAGCGGCTTGGACCCGGAAACAGTATTCCATATGTCACGACTTAACAAGTGGCTATGTATTTATATATTTCTCTTCCATTCACTTTACCCAACTATGATGACTTCCGCTACTGAGAACCCTAGAAATGTGAAAAGGGTCCATCATCTATTTTCACGCAGCCTAGATATATATACAGTTGAAGTCAGAATTATTAACCCCCCTGAATTTTTAGCCCCCCTGTTTATTTTTTTACCCAATTTCTGTTTAATGGTGAGAAGATTTTTTAACACATTTTTAAACACAATAGTTTTATTAACTCATTTCTAATAACGGATTTACTTAATCTTTGCCCATGATGACAGTAAATAATATTTTACTAGATATTTTTCAAGACACTTCTAAAAACTTAAAGTAACATTTAAAGGCTCAACTAGATTAGGTTAACTAGGTAGGATAGGGTAATAAAGCAAGTTATTGTATAATGATGGTTTGTTCTGTAGACAATCGGAAATAAATATAGCTTAAAGGGGCTAATAATATTGACCTTAAAATGTTTTTTTTAAATGTTTTAAACTGCTTTTATTGTAGCCAAAATAAAACAAATAAGACTTTTTCCAGAAGAAAAAAATATTATCAGACATACTTGTTTAAATGTCCTTGCTCTGTTAAGCATAATTTGGGAAATATTTAAAAAAGAAAAAAAAATTCAAAGGGGGTTTAATAATTCTGTACAGTCACTCAAATATCTATGATGTTGCAGGAGCAGTGAGATTCTGAGAGAAAATGGGGAGATTTAGAAGCAACTTTTTTCTTTTTATGAATATATGGCCTTCATAAACAATTGTTTGTAGGCCTACCTAAACAAATGGAAGAGACACAATGTAACCCACTTGTTTATTTTAATAAAATCTTATATCATCTGCAGAGATAAATGTTCAAAGAGAGAGTTCAGAGAGAGAGTGGCACCAAAACTGCTATTGTTACAAACCAAGAACCCTAATCTGTTTACCTATTAATCTATCCATGTCTGAGGGGTCCGTTCAACTGTTGTATGGAGCTGTACTTGAGCGGCTCTTCTGGCAGGAGACTGTAAGATTCTCCACTTGTCTCAAGTACAGAACGTTCACGGTGAGGCTACGCTGGCTGGTTTCTGGCAGAGGTCTGCCTGGGCCCAGACCAACCACCCCGCCCCCCCCTCCTTTCTGGCCCTGGTTCATCCTAATAAGCCTAATCTTCCCATTTTTACTCCAACACCAATCTTCTATAATAGAGAGGAGCAATTTTCTCCTGTAATTGCACTTGATTAAGTGGGCCGCTGTGATTTTATATTTCCTTCTGTCTTGAGCTCTTCGTGAGAGTCACTGTGGCTGGTCTTGGGTCATTTTGAGCTCTGCGTAATTGACCCTTTGCTAAGCTCTGGCCCATTGCTTGTTGCTTACACAGAGAAGCTCAAAAATTGTGACTTTATTGGAAAAACGTGCTCAAAGTTGTAGCAAATTAATGGGTTTTATTCTAATGTTGGCTAGGATGAATTGCAACCCTGCAGAGATTTTTATTTTTTTTATCTGAAGTTTTTCTTTAAAGAAAGTGATAAATTATGCACTAAAGTGATTCAAAACTGCAGTGACAGCAAATCGGAATTGAGGCAATTTCTGCTCACAGTCAACTGAAAAGAGAAAAGCCTCACTTGACAGTGATTACAAATGATAACATTAGTGTTAGTGAACAGAACTGGTCCTATAGTGTTTCTACAGCACATTCAGTTTCATTCTTTAGTTACCAGTACCTCTATAGTGGCCTGAATCAAGATGTAAATGAACTCAGTTAATGAAGTAATTAAGCTATTAACATTAATTTAGTTTGGGGTAATAAATTGGTATGATTTATTATTGCAAGGATAATTCAATAAATATTAGCGCAATGGATCATGTCAAAATTATGTAATGTTTCCATTGCTTCTGACCAGCTGCCATGAACATGTATTCTCTCACACACAACAAAAACAGTTGCAAAATTGCAAAGTTAAGCATCCTGTCATGTAAGAGGATGCATGGTTATGACAATTATAATGAATGATTTCAACTCCCCATGAAATTTAAAGGGGACCTTTAATGTGCATTTTTACAAGATATAAAATAAGTCTCTGAGTCTATATGTGACGTTTCAGCTCAAAATGTCCTACAAATATTTTTTTATAACTCTTTGAAACTGTCCCTTTCAGGCTTTGATCCAAATTGTGCAGTTTTTGTGACTTCCACTTTCAATTCAAATGAGACTCTGCTACCAGCACTTTTTTTCATAAGAATAGAACAAATTCTTTATTAAAATAGAATTTATTAATTTTTTTACTATTAGAGATTGGCTATTTCCACATATTCTGTTGCCACACAAGGGGGCAGCATGGTGGCACAGTGGGTAGCACAATCGCCTCACAGCAAGAAGGTAGCTGGTTCGAGCCCCAGCTGGGTCAGTTGGCATTTCTGTGTGGAGTTTGCATGTTCTCCCCGTGTTTGCGTGGGTTTCCTCTGGGTGCTCCGGTTTCCCCCACAATTCCAAAGACATGCGGTACAGGTGAATTGGGTAAGCTAAATTGTTCATAGTGTATGAGTGTGAATAAGTGTGTATGGATGTTTCCTAGTGATGGGTTGCAGCTGGAAGGGCATCCGCTGCGTAGAACATATGCTGGATAAGTTGGCGGTTCATTTCGCTGTGGCGACCCCAGATTAATAAAGGGACTAAGCCGAAATGAAAATGAATGAATGAATAAACCATTGAAAATATAACAATTAACAAATCAGTACATTTTATATTTTGTCACATAAGATAATGCACAACATATATGAATTTAAACATGGGTGAGCAAAATATTTTGGTCTTGTGATATTTAAAATAAATCTTGCACTTACTTGATTAATTACATTTTAGTATATATTTCTGTCATCGATTCCTCAAAAAAGGGTCGTGAATCACTCTCACATTTTTAGATCTTAACAGAGGTGTGTCGTAGAAGACAATGAAAGACTCAGTTAAATTTAATTGTATATAAAATGCTTCATTGTTGTGATTCCCTGCTGTTTAGCTTATTTTTTGTATTTATTTGTACCATGTTGACATCACTGGAGGTGGAAAAGTACAATCATACTTTTGATGCATCTGTAGGTGTATTTTCATTAACTTTCAAATTGCGCTGAAATTGCGCTGTCAATTGAAAATACACCTAAAGGAAATATCAATTTTGCAAAAACACCCAAATATAGTTTATGCTTGACTGATTTCCCCCCCACCAGGCAATTCCAAAAAGGTATATTTAGCAAAACTGCAATAGCTTAATTTTTTTTTTTATCTTCACATTTACAGGTCACATGGATCTTTATATGATTTATATGATGTGTTGATGCAGAAGCTTTAAATCTACTTGGGCCATTCTAATATGCTTAACCTGGCTTAATCCATTAAAAAAATATGGTCCCACTTTATATTAAGTGGCCTTAACTACTAAGCACTTGCATCAGAAAATAAATACAATGTACTCTCTGTGTTCATAACGTATTGCAGAACGTCCTGGTTACGTATGTAACCCACGTTCCCCGAATAGGGAACGGAGACTTGCATCTGTAAACAGACTACGGGAGATCGTTAGATGACCAGTCACTCCGAAGAGAAAGAAAAAGGGCCAATGAATGCCAAATGAGTTGATTAGTCATTAGTGGAGTATATCAGTAGCGTCTGCAGAGCGAGCATAACATTTTTGCCAGCTGAAGACCAAACACTCAGCCAACGGCTGGAGACTCAGCTGCTGTGGCAGTGGAGACGCACGTCTCTGTTCCCTATTCAGGGAACGTGGGTTACGTACGTAACCAAGACATTTTCCCCTTTATATGGGAACTCCAACCTGCATCTGTAAACAGACTATGGGAGACTGTATGGAAAACATCAAAGCAGCTAAGCCCGTCACGCTCCTGATGTGAAGTTTGCCAAGCAAAGCGTGAGCGCACAAGCATCACCAAGAGCGCAAACTTCCAACGTCCCCTGGGCCCTTTAATTACCATTACATGGGAATAATTGGAAAATTTAGATGGGGGGTCATAATAGGCTTTTATCTAGCTAATATAGACTAAGGATTTTAGAATACAACAGTACGTAGTGAAAGCGTGCCAGTCCCCGAAGTGGGGGGATGCTGCGGAGGCCACCTGCTACCCAAGAAGGGAGACCTGATGGCAATAAGAATATATGGACTAGCCCTATGGAGGGGGAGTGCTACATATGATAAACTGGTTAGCGGGTAGGGTCCGCCTGGTCAGGGGCTGAAATAAGCATATGGGATCACCATTGGGGACCGCGCATAGCTGGCACCAAACCTCAGCATGTAGGTAGACCAAGAGTGGGCATACCAAACATCACACTGAGCCAGGCACTTGGCTTCTCCGCTGAGTTGGGTGCTGGGGGCCTCGGAGAAATTTTCTAGGGTTCGCCAGACGGGAAACTTACAAGCAGAATAAAAAAGGCACATGTATCCCCGTGTTAGGAAGCATGGCACAGCAAGCGTTGTTGACACCAAGCTTAATTTCATCCCGATATATCAGGGTTACCCAATAATCGGGTGGAAACCAGCTTCACTCAAAGTTTATAAAATCTCGCAAATGTGTTAGGTTTTGCCCAGCCCGCAGCTCTGCATATATCTGTAAGAGAAGCGTTGCGTGCTAACGCACAGGAGGAGGCGATACCTAGTAGAGTGTGCTCTCACTTTGGGGAGATGCGGCTCGCCCTGGCATTCATAAGCGAAGGCGATGGCATCAACTATCCAGTGGGCCAACCTCTGTTTTCCCTTCTGTCAACCACCATAACAGATAAAGAGCTGTTCACAGGATCTTAAGTTTTGCGTTTGTTCCATGTAAAGGCGCAAAGTGTGAACGGGACAAAGCAGTGAATAGGCTGGGTCTGCCTCCTCCGAAGGCAGCAATTGCAGGTTCACCACCTGATCTCAAAATGGGGTGGTAGGAACCCTGGGCATATAGCCGGGCCGAGGTCTCAGGATACCGTTAGAGTAGGCCAGCCCGAATTCCAGGCGTGATTTGCTGACCGAAAATGCCTCCAAATCTCCAATTCTCTTGAATGATGCGAATACAATCAGCAGAGCTGTCTTCATGGACAGAATTTTTAACGATACCAAGTCGAGTGGCTTGGTATCATTGGTATCCCGAGCGTGTTGCCATCTACCGCGTAATGATGAGCGGAGATGGCAGACACGTAAATCCTCAGTGTGGACAAAAAAAATCTGCTCCTCGTCCTCCCTGACTTTGCACAGTGTCTGTGCAATTAGGCTCACTGGGGGAAACAAATATTTGCGCATACCCGGTGGCCAGCTGTGGGCCAGCGCATCCGTGTCAAAGGGGGCCTCGGTCAGGGAGTAAAACAACTGGCAATGGGCAT
The DNA here is from genome assembly GCA_903798125.1 of Danio choprae. Lineage (NCBI taxonomy): Eukaryota > Metazoa > Chordata > Actinopteri > Cypriniformes > Danionidae > Danio > Danio choprae. Next base: position 1,473,948 of record CAIGQW010054088.1, on the reverse strand, counting down.
TTTCGGGAGAAGTAAACAGGTCGACCTGGGCTTCCCAGAAGCGCTCCCATATCAGCTGAACCAAACTGGGGTGGAGTCTCCATTCCCCTTGGGATGCTAGCTGCCGCAAGAGCATATCGGCTGCACGGTTGAGCTCGCCCGGGATGTGAATGGCACACAGTGATTTCAACCACGTATGACTCCAGAGGAGCAGACGGCGAGCGAGCTGAGACATGCGACGGGAGCGTATACCCCCCATCCGGTTGATATATGTCATTGTTGCCATGCTGTCCGTCCTGACCAGCACGTGTTTCTGTTGTAGGACCGGTAAAAAACGGTGAAGTGAGAAACAATGACAACAGCTCTTGGCATTTGATGTACCAATGTAACCGAGGTCCGGTCCACAAACCTGTGGCTGCATGCTCGCTGCACACGTGCCCCCAGCCCGTGTTGGAGGCATCTGTCAATATGACAACATGCCTGGATACTTGTCCCAAGGAGACCCCGGCCCATAGGAAAGCAAGATCTGCCTGTGCGCCATGCTCGTCTCGGGACCTGATCGTGAAGCCAGTGCTGAAGTGGTCTCATATGAAGCAATCCGAGCGGCGTGACAGCAGCTGTTGATGCCATATGCCCCAGGAGCTTCTGAAAGGTTTTCAATGGGACCACTGTTTTCCTGTCGAATAGCCTCAGACAGGATAGCACTAACCTGGCGTGCTCCTCTGAGAGGCGGACGTGCCAGCGGAGGGGCAGCTGGGGAGGGGAGTGCACACCTCGGAAAGCAGGGCGGCCCGAGGAAGAGGTGAAAATAAGAGTGTGGTGAGGGGGCGGGGCCGAGAGCCGTGGGAACTGAATGAGGCCGAGGCCCAAAGTGGTGACAGGTGCGGTGCACACCGGTCTCGAATCCCACGGAAGGAGCTCTGGACTATAAGAGGAGGAACGAAGGCAGAGGAAGCTGAGAGAGGTCCAGGCCTGGACATTTATGTTTTGTTTTAGACGGCAGTCTCCGTGAGGAGCTGCCGTCCCTTTAATTAATAAATATTTTATAAAAATTCGTCGGTTCTCCGCCTCCTTCTTCCCGGCGGCCAGGTGGCCGCGAACATTATTACA
>CAIGQW010054088.1:1459167-1470536 GCA_903798125.1 Danio choprae | reverse complement strand
GACTGATTTCAGTGTAAGTACATATTAGCTAGGGCCTCTTAATATAAGGTGAGACCCAAAATATTACTTAAGGATAAAATTTGTACAGTTTTTAAATATATTTGGCTTACTGGTAAGCAGATAATTTAGCAATTCTATAAATGGTTTTGGGCACGGGATAATGAACCATAATACATGCCTCAAAAACCAAAACTTTCTTCATACAAAAAAAAAAAAAACAATTTCCTAATATTCAATGAAGTGATTGATAATGTAATTAGTAAGAATGTATATCTATTTAACTTACAGGCTGGTACCATATACTTCCTCCCTATTCATCCTCTTGTAGAAGATCAGGCATCGTCTAGAACCCAAAGTAGTCAACAACCTCTTTTTTTCTTCTTATCCATATTATGTGCCTTTTGACATCATTCTGTTTTCATTGACCAGACCCGAGTGTGAGCGAGATGAGGAGGAGAGGAATAAAGAAATGAAATGGAAGAGAGAAGGCACAGGGGAGGCAGAGAGGAAAATACAGTTGCTTTTAAGGGCAGAAACAGCCTGTTCAGCACATATGCAAACATGCTGCAGTATAGGCGAACTCTCACACTCACAGACACACACAAGCACAGATGCCGGTTTGTAGATTAGGTGTGTAAGTGTGTATTAGAGGCTGTTATGTTGTGTGGACTATCATCCATATCTTGGTGTCATACAGGGATGAGTGTGGCCCTGGAACAGTGCATCCCTGTTGCGCTGAGAGACTATTACATGGTCTAACAGAGCCTAACTAATAACCTGGACCAGATCACCCAATTCCCTCCACCTTTCTACATCAGCATGTTGCACAGGAACAGGTCCCTCACGCTTTCCTTTTAAACGTTAACCTTAATTATTTGACCAACACTCTCTTCATCTTAATTTATTTATTTGGAGTGCTACTAGATCATGGGTTCATCTGCAAGTGAAAGCAAGAGCCTTGTGTTTACATTGAGTTTGAATTTCTACCATCCCCTACAATTCTGAATACACAGCTAACAATGACGAATGTGATGTACTAACCTAACCTTTTAAGTGTTAATGGTGCAGTAGGAAATCTTTAAAAATGCTAACATTCATCAAACCCTGCAAATCGTCATCCAAAGCCAGCCCTCTTGAATGTGCACTAGACAACATTACTAAAAAACAACATTAACCAGAGAAAACTTTATAGTACAGTTAGCAATATCCACACAAAACTTTAAAAAGGAGGTAGGTTGTTGATGTTTGCCTACTATTCTCTGTCTGAACCGCATCTGTGAACGTGCCAATGATCTGATCCTTTCTGCAGGTATCCATATTTTGACAGGCATGTAGGTGGAGAAGGGTATAAACGGAGGTCGGAGTCGACTCCAAATGGGCTGGTCAGCTTCAAGTGGGTGGAACATGAGCTCCAAGTGGGCTGTACACACCTCCTAGAGTTTTCATGTATTTAATATCTTGTAAATGACACAGAGTGCAACCTATTGTGTTTTATGACACCTACACCTTCCCCAACCCTAAACCCAACCTCACAGTAACTTGTTGTATTTTATTAACATCTACACATACCCAAACCCTAAACCCAATCGCACAGTAACCTGTTGTGTTTCATTGACGTCTACTACACCTACATCAACTCTAAACCTAGTCTACTTGTGGTGTAAGTCCCTCCCACTTGGAGGTCTCCAGGCTGCAGCAATACCTACTTGGGTAGGAAAGTCTATTGTAATGTCCAGACCAAATGTTTTCATTGGTCAAACTTTTCTTGGTCCTACACCACAAAATATTAAAATACATATGAATACACTTGGGCCACTTAATTTATTGATTGCTATCAGGATGTGAAGAGATTTTCAACCAGCAAAACAAAAGTTGATTCTGAAGACAATCACCTATTGTACCTTTAAGTGTTCAATCATCTTTCTTTTTTTATAATGTGGCTATATGTGTTGATTATAAAATAAAAGGCTGTTGCAATTATTCAGTATTGTTCTATTAACAATAAGCCAACCACAGAGAAATTAAAGCAAATGCAGAAATTCGTGAGGACCATAGTGTTCGCTTTTGTTTTCCAATGCTATACCTTTCTATTAGCACTCCATCATAGTGCACTTAATGTTAAATAAATGAATAATGAAGTTTTGTTGAGTGTGGTTTTCCCCCATCAACTGTTTATATCTGATGTTTTGAGAGTTAAGCAATGGCAGACGCTCTTGTGCCAAAACCGGAAGTTAAGTTGTAAAAACACTGTTTCGGTTAAACACGTATCTGCAAAGAACAATTAATTACTTTACTTTAAAGGCAACAAGTTGATTTTACTTAAAAAATTTAGTAAACCCATTGTAACTTTGAACTGTTAAGTTGACTTTACTTAAAATAGTGAGGAAACCCGTTGCCTTAAATTATAAGTGTAGGTAATTATAAAAATGAAATCAACAAACCGATTTTTACACTCCAATATTTTGGCTTTTAAACAAATGAAAAGTCAATTTTTATGAGGCAATATTCCTTATTTGCAGCAGAAAGGTTGCTGTGACACAAGGCGATATGTCAAATCTGAATTTTCATCTTGCTGTCATCCATCCAGCCATCGAAGCACAGCCGCCCCACAAGTTTCAAGTCTCGGAGCAACTTCAGAAAGGACAGGAGTAGCTGAAGCCTTTGCAACATCTGTCAAATGAAGGTAACAGGAATAAATGCCTTTCAGCCACTGTTATAGGAAATCTGTCGAAAAGCACAATTGGCACTTATCAATTTAAATAGATAATAACTCGACACCAGAGCTGTATATGCAGTGTGAAAACTTTATATGCAGGGGTGTTTGGTGGTAATTATTTATAACTCACTAATGAACCATCCAGATTTAAGGCAAGATAAATTTACTCATCGCAACAGCCCTACATTTCACAAAGAAACTGCAGAAAAATGCATCTTGAGAGTTTCTGAACAAGAGTTATAAGGCTTCACCTTCTTCTCACATATGGATGAAGAGCAGCACCAGATCATTTGCATGTAAGGAAACACATGAAAACAGATTATTATTATTATTAGTAGTAGTACTAGTAGTAGTAGCAGTATTAGAGTTGCTTCTACTCAAAAAGAGTAAATATACAGTATTATATCAGGTGTTTTTATACTAAAAGCAGTCAGAATTTCCACCCTCTAGTTCACCCTCAGATTCAAATAGTTCAGTGATTGTGGATTTTGGTCAATGGGCTGCCAATCTCTATTTGTTTTGCAGTATGATCCCTCTGGATGTGTTTGAGTGATTTTTATGTTCCTGTTAATCTGTTTGTAGTGTTTTTTGAGGGCTTTCCAAAAGCACTTGCTTCCAAATTCTGCTCCTGGTGGCTGAGCACACATCTGTTTCTCAAGCAAATACCGATCATGCAGAAACCACAGAATTACTGCACATACTTAATGGGCTTGTATGCTCAAACAGCCATTTTTTTATGATACATGAGCATGATTCGCTTGTGTTGTTAGAATTGCGTCTGTGCTATATTTGAGGTGACCGGATCAATGTTATTGACGTAGCTATGCAATGAAGAGAAGTCGTGTAAGAAAATCACTCGGTGGGGATCTGTGGTGTCATCGACTGTAAAAGGCCCTTTCACGTGACATCAACACAAGCACTTGGCCTTCATATGAAGAGATGGGGACAGAATCACAGAGTTTTACTGGGTTGCTAGGTAGCAAGAAAATAAGAAAATCTGCAAAGTAAATCAGGAATAGGTAACCTTAGGTAATCACCTGTGTGTAAAAAACAGCAAAAATAAAATTTGCATTCATTTTATTTAGTTGTGTATTTTAGGATGTCCAGGTAATTTTTGTGGTAACCTTTTAGTTTAAGTACCAATTCTCACTATTAACAAGTGGCTTATTACATACCTATTATAATTATTTATTCTATAACCCCAAACCAGAAAAAGGGGGCAGCTGCAGAAAGACTTTTAATGTGAATTTTCATCTCACATTTACCTAGTTCTCTTTACAAGAAGAAACGCTTAGGGCATGAGGTCTAGTCCTTTAGGAGCAAAGATGGCAGAGGATCGCCAGTTTGCCAACAAATAAGTGAGAAAATTATTGAAATGTTTAAATACAAGGTTCCTCAAAAAAACATAGGAAGACATTTAGATATTTCACCTTCAACAGTGCATAACATAATTAAAAGATTCAAGCAATCTGAAGCAATTTCAGAGTGTAAAGGACAGCTATTAATAAACAGCATATTAGGAGTTTATTGGAGCAAATGTTAGTTAATGATTTATTAGCAGTGATAATCGTACCTTAAAATAAAGCGTGACCATTTTCGTAGTGCTTTATGGAGATGCGGATTTGATTTTCCAGTAGGAATTGGCACCTGCCCACACTGCCAAAAGTATTAATACCTGGTTTAAGAACAATGGTATACATGTGCTTAATATGGCCTGCAAACTCCCCTGACCTAAACCCTATTAAACCATATATATATATATATATATATATATATATATATATAACCCATTTTAAACATAGTAGTTTTAATAACTAATTTCTAATAACCAATTTCCTTTGTCTTTGCCATGATGACAGTACAGGCCTCACGGTGGCGCAGTGGATAGCACGTTCGCCTCACAGCAAGAAGGTTGCCGGTTCGAACCTCGGCTGGGTCAATTGGCGTTTCTGTGTGGAGTTTGCATGTTCTCCCCGTGTTGGCGTGGGTTTCCTCCGGGTGCTCCGGTTTTCCCCACAAGTCTAAAGAAATGCACTATAGGTGAATTGGGTAAGCTAAATTGTCCGTAGTGTATGAGTGAGAATGGGTGTGTATGGATGTTTCCAAGAGATGGGTTGCAGCTGGAAGGGCATCCGCTGCGTAAAACATATGCTGGATAAGTTGCCGGTTCATTCCGCTGCGGCGACCCCAGATTAATAAAGGGACTAAGCCAAAATGAAAATGAATGAATTAATGATGACAGTACATAATATATTATTTTGCAAGATACTAGTATTCAGCTTAAAGTGCCATTTAAAGAATTTAACTAGGTTATTATGTTAACTAGGCAAGTTAGGATGAGACAATACTTTATTTTTCTTGTTTCCTCATTTCCAAGCTTTGTTTTTCCTTTTTGTTTTTTCCACTCTGCAGTTCAGGGCTTCTGTAAAAAATATATTTTTGTATATTGAATATATTAAGCTACTAAGCTAGGCTTTGATACAACCACCCTACCCTAAAAAAAAACATCACTTATTGTCAACACCATCAGACATTAAACAACAATCAAGATGTTTTTAACATTTCAAAACACATTCTTATGTTAGCAGACAATTACATTTTCACATGTGAGCAACAATTATAAAATAGTAGAATTAATTTTATTATCAAAATAGTCACATCTGACGGTGGTGATGAAAACCTGAATTTGTAGTAATTAGAACTATAAAATTCATTGAATCCATCAAGTACTGTATTAAAACTGTGTTATTGAAATACTGTACTTCAGATCATAGTCCAAACATTTTTACACCCAAATTATTATGTTGGGGAAAATATGAAATAAATTTTTTATAAACAGGACAAAAAACAAGAGAAGCATAAAAAAATGATTTTAATCTTTCTGTTAGGTGTTAGGTGACCAAACTCTTATTTTAATGGATATAAATGTTTAATTAAAATGAAACAATATTGGCTGAATTCACTGAGAATAAATATTCATTTTGTAAATGGAGTATACTCATTTATGCTGAGAAATATATTATATATTAAAAGTAAATAAACAAATAATTTGTTTCTTAAAATATAATAATAGAGAAAGACTAATAATAATTAAAAAACGTCCTGCTATTCCTCAAAATCAAACTATTAAACAGGGTTAGTCCCAGCATTATGTTAACCTACTCTGTCAGGTTAACTCCAGCTGTCTTCCAATACTAAATGATTACCAATGTTTTGCTGAGTTTAGATGCGCATTAGATTTGCTTTAGAAATGAAGCTGGGGGCTGTTTGCAGTCATGAAGATAAATTCTCAAGTGATCAATGTCCTTTGAGAATTGCAGCTGATGAGTTTGGAGACTCGCACCACCCATCCAGGAGTCCCCATTGTCTTCAATGCACTTTTTCCTTTTTTATTTTATTTATTTATTTTTGGGGGGGGGTTGTTTTGCCAAAGCACACTTGTATCTTCAGGGATGTGATTGAGTTGCGCTGGGGAAATCTTTTACCAGCACTCCATGGTTTGGGCGAGATGCATTAAACGCCTGTTGTGTTCTCACCAGACTGAGCCATTTTACACCACCCTCACACCCACAGGCAACAGTTCAGTGTGTTTGTGTGTGTGTCTGTCTGTCTTACAGGCACACAAACACACTCATCTTGCACTCTTTTCCCCGTTAGTCCCTCGTCTCAACCCTCCACTTTTTCCCTCCATCACTTTAGTGACGTTCAGCACTGGGCCGTGACGTTACAGAAACAACACAGGGCAAATCCACAATGAAGGCAAGACAGAGGAAAGAGATGATGTGAGGTGGGAGGCTTTTTGTGAAGGAAAAGTTACAAAGAGAAAAGACATTTACATTTTTTTTCTTACATTTCATAAAAGGTTGTATTCCAAATAAAGCCTACTCTAACATTATATGCTCATTGTTTGCTCAGTCACCATTTTATTGCATTGTACAGTATATTTTGACACTGATATATAAAAGTTAGAGCAGTGACGTGCCCATCTAGCACAAGTATTGAGTGTAGGGAATGCCATGATATTGCCATCCAAACCATCACTGATCCACCCCAATGCTTCATTCTGTGCATGCAACAGTCTCGGTGGTAAACTTCTGTGGGGCTTCTCCACTCTCCACATCGTAACTTTCCAAGACAGTGAAGGTAGACTCATCAGAGAACAATCCATGTTTCACATTATATGCATAGTATGCATAATATATATATATATATATATATACAGTGTGATTCAAAAAGAATACCACAACTTTGAAAATCTGTATTTAATCAAAGACACATGATGGAACCTTGGGTAATTAGTCAATGTGAAGAGTACTTAACAAACTTTTTTTCAGTAGAAAACAAGTTCATAGATGTTCAATATGACCCCTTTCAGACACTCAAGTGGCATCAACCCGAAAGTTGTGGTATTCTTTTTGAATCACCCTGTATGTATATATCTGGGGAAATGAACATTTCAACAGTCACATCATTTTAAAGAAAACAAACAATGAATTTCACTAATGCAGTCACTAATGGTGCACCAAACGTGTTTGTTGAATATAACAAAAATATATGATTTTAACACAAAACAGCTTTCATAAAAAAAAGATTTAAAAAATCGTAAGAAAATAACAATAAACGTCCAGGCTTAAATTATCAAGCATTATTTAATGTATTGTTTTAAAGGATTCGATTTGGACATTTATTGCCATTAAACATAACCAAGCTACTAAAAATCTGGTCAAATTAGTACACTATAAAACATGCTGGGTTGTTGTAATCAACTCTGGGTCAAATATGGACAAACTAAAACCAATGGGTTAAAAAGTGTCCAATTTCATTAAAAAATAACATATAAAATGTATTGAATGTATTTTTTTAAATATTTTTTTAAATACTTTTAAAGCAGTGCTGCTTTTAGTAACTGTGGTAATGAAATGAAATACAGTGAAATGTGTCAAGAACAGAAAAAAGGTACGAGATTGCATACACTGTGTGTGTGTGTGTGTGTGTGTGTGTGTGTGTGTGTGTGTGTGTGTGTGTGTGGGCGCGCGTGCGTGCGTGTGCTTGTGTGTGTGTGTGTGTGTGTGTCTAATGGCCATGATGTGAGTGATTCCCTGTCCGTCAGGAGGCGACATTTTAAATGTTGGCGCTTGAGGTGAAAGAGCGGTGAAGCAGATGAGATGGCCTACAGATCCGATGAGAGACGGATTCCCTCAGAAAGAATGACAGAGATTAATAATTCAGAGAGTGATGCAATGGAGGAGGGAAAACGAGAGACGGGGAGAGCAATAAAAAGAGAGGAGGCCGACAGGTGACGGCCTGGGGTGCAATAGTGTGAAATCACTAGTGTTTTGTTTTTTAGGGCAAATAGAAGAGTCACATTCCTCACAGACTCTCTGCCCTGCAGGTGAGCAGCACAACATGATGCAACGAAACTAAATTACTCCCATTATAATCAAGTGCAAGCTCAATGTTAATAATGGGAATAACCTAGATTCTAGTATTAAGGAGGTCATGGTTGGGCTAGTAGCTGGCCTATGATGGTACACTCTGTAAATAAACCAATATATGAGCACTAAATACACTATAAACATGTATTTTTACAAAGTTTTAAATGAAAAACAAAAATAAGTCACATGTGTGTGTTACAATGAAATACTATTTTAGTTTTGCAGCTTCAAAACAGCATGTCTAATTCAATGTGCTTTTTTTTGTGTTCTAGAGAAAAAGAAGAAACTCATAAAACAGATTTATTTATGGGTGAACTATCCCTTTAAATAGTATTTCCAGGTAATTGCTGTCTATTGACATCATAAGCAAATGATAGACTGAACATCTATTTAATGTGTCGATTTGTGTCGAATGTCTATGCATGTGTTTACATATGTACACTGTAAAAAGCGATTAGTTGACTTTACTTTAATAAATTGAGTAAACACTTCCCTAAAATGTTTAAGTAAATTAATCATGTGCAGGGCGACACGGTGACTCAGTGGTTAGCCACTGTCGCCTCACAGCAAGAAGGTCGCTGGTTCGAGCCTCGGCTGGGTCAGTTGGCATTTCTATGTGGAGTTTGCATTTTCTCCCCGTGTTTGCGTGTGATTCCTCTGGGTGCTCCGGTTTCTCCCACAGTCCAAAGACATGCATTGATTAAACTACTTTGGCCATAGTGTATGTGTGTGAATGAGAGTGTATGGGTGTTTCCCAGTACTGGGTTGCAGCTGGAAGGGCATCCGCTGTGTAAAACATATGCTGGATAAGTTGGTGGCTCATTCCGCTGTGGTGACCCCTGATGAATAAAGGGACTAAGCCGAAGGTAAATTAATGAATGAATGAACTTTGTGCATATTTAGAAAAATGAAGTTAAGTGGAATTAATATCTGTAAGTTGGAACAGAAATACTTTTATATAAACCTTAAATAGGTTTACTTCTTTTTTTAAGTAATTGCTTTTTACAGTGTATATATTATTAGAGCGTTTGCTTATATGCAGTATGTCTATTAAATATCTCCTCGTGGACATCAATTAAACATCTAGATGACATCCTAAAGACGTTTATTATTTAGAATGTTCACCAAACACACTTTTTAGAGACATTTATCAGAACTTTGAGCACAGCAGATGTTTTCCAGACTAGACAATCTTTACAATATGTCATTCAGACGTACACATTGCACCTATGGTGTGGATACATTTCAAATAAATTGTCAGAAAATAATAGAAAAATGTTTGTCTTGCAAACTGAACAGTGGCATAAATGAATATTTACTAAATATTTTGCTTAAAAAAATATATATTCTGATATCTGCTTTTAATTTAGATATGTTATGAAAATGTTAATATGCAGCATTCAACATCTTAAGTTTATCAAAACATTTTTCAAACTTGTCCTAAAACAAAAATGGGTATTGTTCGATTTAACTTTGATGAAATCTTTTGATCTACCTCAACTGTTCACTACTGTATACTAACAATGTCTTTTGTGACATGTTTTATAAATGTGAGCAGCACTTGCAGAAATGTAATCTGAACTCTGGAACACATGTAGGCTAATGCACGCACAAACACATAAGTAAATCCTTGCAAAGTGTAAGGTTAATTAAACAAGGCTTCCACAACCTGAAACCAGATTGAATTCATTGATAGATCAGAATGTAAACATACTTACTGTTAATGACCCAACATGAAGTAAGAGCATGCAGTGTAGAAAATGTGTTTCAGTGAGGAATTAACACTAATAAACTGTTGGTCATGCTGCCTTAAATGAGAAACTCAATCTAAAATAAATGTGCCTAGTCACTTTGGCACTGTAAATCAATGTCTTTGAGAATATCCTTTCGTGTAATCACACCCAGGGTGGCCCAGATAACTAAAGAGAGACACACAGCCTAACATTTCTCTCAGTTTACTACCAGCTTCTTATTATCAAGAAAAAAAGGCTACCATAATACCCATAAGTCCAATTCCCTTCAAATAAATAGCAGCGCTGCCATTTTGACTGTAACATGTTTTCTTTAAACTCATTAATTTCATGCATGGGGCCTAATTAGGAAGGTCCTGTCTAAGCATATGCTCTGCCAAAATGCGGTCGGTGAATTAGTAGCATAAAAATCATGTTTGTTTGTCATATACCACTGAATAGCAACAGAGAGTCTGTGTTATTGCTCAAGTTGTACATTGAAGTGTAATAAACAGAAGTTATTCCCTCGTGTTTGGAAATACATCATGTTCACTTCAGTCCAGTTGTTGTGGACTAATGCTGAGAGCATGGAGGCACAGCAGCACCCAGTGGTCGCTTATGTTATAACACACTTACTGTATACTCATTCTTGGCAGTCTATCTGACAGATCAATAGTTGTTTATACTGTTTAGAACAAACAATTCTGGAATATTATGGAACTTTAAAACGTCTGTTCAAGACATTGAAAGCAAGGTTTATATATATATATATAAATATATATATATATATATATATATATAGTCCAAGTCATGGAATATTAAGGAATTTGTTTTTAATTAGAAATTGTACTTTCTAATTATCAATTCAATTCAATTCAATTCAATTCAAGTTTATTTATATAGCGCTTTTTACAATGTAGATTCTGTCAAAGCAGCTTAACATGTTCTAGTAAAGTCCAGATTTCAGAGTTTAGTTCAATTAAGTTCAGTGTGGTTTAAGTTTCACTGCTGAAAGTTCAAACACTGAAGAGCAAATCCACCGAAGCGCAGCTCCACAAGTCCCGATCCGAGCAGGCCAGTGGCAACAGTGGCGAGGAAAAAACTTCACCAATTGACAAAGTGAAGGAAAAAAAATAATAAAACCTCGAGAGAAGCCAGGCTATGTTAGGCACGATCATTTTTCTTCTGGCCAAACTTCCTATATGGAGCTGCAGTCTAGGCGGCAGGCTGGAGAAGCTGGACATCCATCGTAGAAGCTGCAGGTGTGGGTAGGGTCAGGCTGGCCCACAGGATCAAAATGTACTTATTCTATACCATATTCCATTCCCACTTGTCAACCACTTATAACAATTAAATGCAGTCAGCTATAAAAGTCTGTTTGTGGCTGTTTTTATGTGCTCAGTGTTCAAAAAGTTCCTCCTAGATTTTGCAGGAAATATGTCATGATTTTTTCAAAAATTGGGGCTATATGTTTGTTGTTTTGCTGTG
>CAIGQW010054088.1:1438246-1454167 GCA_903798125.1 Danio choprae | reverse complement strand
CACCATCGCTGATTTATTAATACATATCATTAATATGTTTACCTCAGGTCATCATCGCTGATTTCTTAATACATATAATTAATATGTTATTATTAATACATATCATTAATATGTTTACCTCAGGTCATCATCACTGATTTATCAAAACATATCATTAATATGTTTACCTCAGGTCATCATCGCTGATTTATTAATATCCTTAATATGTTTACCTCAGGTCACCATCGCTGATTTATTAATATCATTAATATGTTTACCTCAGGTCATCATCGCTGATTTATTATTAATACTCATCATTAATATGTTTACCTCAGGTCATCATCACTGATTTAATAATACATATTGTAAGAATGAAAATTATCATATGCATTTGTTTATATGGCAAAACACGTCTTTTTCACCAAGAAGGTCCATACAGATTGCAAAGGCAGATACTGATAAGATCAGGGCCTGGTGTGTGGATTTTGGGGGTTTTACAATGTGGTCACATGTTGATTTGTCAGTTTGTATGTCTTAGCATTTGGGCTTTGGTCACATGGTCAAGAAAGATACAAAATAGTTGGTAAACTTTGCTCTGTCTTTTTTCCTGCTCTGCGCTTTTCCGGCTCTTCTCCTTTTCTTCTATCTTCTCTTACTCTACTGCTATCAGGCTATCTTCGGGGCCTACTCTCTTTCCCTCTCTCTCTCTCCCTCCCCTGTCTCTGCCTCTCTCAGGTAACTTTATTTTACATTTAAGCTGGGTACAATTTATGTCATATATTTTTTCATCATTTCATTTTTAATCATTTTATACAGTTATTTTTGTAACTAATTCAGTTGTAACCATAGAGGATTACTGTCAATAAATAATTTCATTTTCAAGTATTTGTGAATTACTTTTGATTTACATCAACACTTAATTGCTCCATATTGCAATACAATACAATCACATAATAGCAACGCTCTCCCACATTTTGAGCTATTAATACTGCCCTTTTTTCCGTTTTTGGTATAAGATTGCAGAAGGATGGTTTGACTAGAAATGTACAGTTTTTCACCATCATACTGATAACTTTTTAGTCATTCGGCAGAACTACAGTTCGAAGCGCTGTAGTTAAAAATTACCATTCCTTACAATATCATTAATATGTTTACCTCAGGTCATCATCGCTGATTTATTAATATCATTTATATGTTGTATCATGTTGTATAATATATTGGTGGCTGCACCATTATTTATTTAACCATAAAACCATTTTAACCATTAACCATAACGAAGTTAAAGATGTAATGTTGTATATTAGGTTTTTTTCCCCCCCTGAAAACAAGCATTAGATATTTTGTTCAGTTTGACTTAACATCTTGAAAAATAATGAATTCTAAAAGTCTGTTTAAAGCTGAAAATGTAAACACATTTTAAGGACTGAGCATCTAGATTTTTGTTTTGTGTAAGACCATTTCAGATTTACTAACAATGCCCAACACAAACCTTCTTTTGGCATGGAAAAGTAGCAGTGTTTGGAGATGTTGTAATGTTTTATTAAATGTAATAATCTGTTTTATTGTAATATTAACATAGTACAAACTATTCAGCCTGTTTTCTAGTCTCTTTATCAAGAAGTCAATTAACCAACCAGAGAATGAAAATCTAACATCTTTTGTGATTTATTATAACAGGCAACTGATGATTGCAGCTAGATATGTTACTCAGGTAACGTGAATGTTTTTTTTTTTTGTATGTTTGTTTTTCAGGAGGAGCATTTAACAAATGTGGTTGAATGTGCAAAACCTTGGCCCTGAATCAAACTTTGATTTGGCATTTTCTTTTCCTTTTTAGAGGATTGCCTGAAATAGACCCTTTTCACAATGTCACTTCACTTCCGTCTTTCCAGTATGCAGTGTATTTTTAGTTCCAGTTTACTTTTGAATGAATGGGATACTTCTCTGGAAGATTTACAACTGAAAATATAATCATTATAATCAAATATAATCATATGCGCAATATAAGAATATTACAGTATTGGGCATGTGTCTAAATGTTTCTCTTTCAATACTGAACAGCTTTCTGAGTTTGAAAATGATTCTTTAAGTTATTAAGAATAGGAATAAGCTATTGTTTATCAAGGAAAGTATATGTTTGCAACCTTTTCACTTATTAAGTTTATTCCTCAATAATGGATTTATTATTTATTATTATTTATTAAATCTTCTCATATTATCTTGTATGTCGTCTATAAATATTGTCTATAAAACAAATTTATTTACTAATCCATTAGTGGTTTGTTCAGTTTCTCCATTTGAATGACTTAAGAGTGGTAAGAGTGGTAATGGTAATTAAGTGGTAAGTGATCCTTGATGGTGGAGCAGCCCGGGGGTACGAGTCGATTGCCCAGGTTGAGCGTGCCATTGCGGTCAACTTATGCCCGCGTGGTGCCTCTTCCTGGCGTGGTCAGCCTCGTCTCCCGTCCAAGGCGTGCAGGTTATCTGCGTCCCTCGTGGCCAGAGCCTACACAGCTGCAGGCCAGGCTGCTTCTGCCCTGCACCCTATGGCCACGTATCAGCAAAACCAAGTGCAGGCGTTGACCCAGCTGCACGAGGGTGGTTCCAACCCAGGCTTAATGCATGAGCTTTGCACCGCAACCGACTATGCTCTGCGCACCACCAAGTCCGCTGCGTGTGCCCTGGGAAGGACGATGGCCACACTAGTGGTCCAGGAACACCACCTCTAGCAAAACCTGGCTGATATGCGTGACGTTGACAAAGCTTGCTTTCTTAACGCACCCATATCCCAGGCTGGCCTCTTCGGCGACACCGTCAGTGAATTCACCCAGGAGTTCATGGCAGTGAGAGAGCAGTCGGATGCGATGGGTGAAGTCATCTATCGTTGGGCTCATAAGACCGCTCGCCCTGCCGAACCATCCATCTCTGCTGCTCCTCACCGAGGGCGCCCACCTGCGGCTTCAGGACCAGCTCCACCACCCCACGGCAGTGTCGAGCACCCCGCAGGCGTTCAGCGCCCACGCCCCAGGGCGCCGTTAAGTCCAGCAATTAGACCGCGAAGCGTCCCTGAGACGGGCCATCTGGAGAAGAGGGAACTTGCTCTTTCCTCAGTGGAGGGCCGGGCTTCACAACATCAAACATCGTTTTTCAACGCCAGGCTGCTGCCAAATTCTCAATAAAAGAGCATTCTTTCCCTTCCCCTGATGTGTCAGTTCTCCCTTCTCACACACTCTCAGCCCCCTCTCAGGACCCTGGGAGGAAGGTGAGAGTGAATCTCTTGCCTCCTGCTCTTCCGCGGGACCCCAGCACTCCCCGGATCAGTCCTCCCACTCCGTGCTGCCCCACCACTGGTGCGTCACTGGTCATGCCGATAATGCCACTTGCACAAGCTCTGCCAGCCTGGTTAGCGCTGGCCAGCCTGTCGTGGTGGCTCATTCGCATGATCAGACTTGGCTACGCAATTCAGTTCGCCAAACGGCCTCCCAAGTTCACGGGTGTGTATTTCACCAGGGTCAGCCCTGTGTCCACCCTTATCTTCCGGGAGGAGATTGCTGTCCTCCTGGCGAAGGATGCAATCGAGCCGGTCCCTCTAGCCAAGATAAGGAGCAAGTTTTACAGCCCATACTTCGTTGTACCCAAAAAGAGTGGTGGGCTACAGCCAATCCTAGACCTGCGCCTTTTGAACTGCTGTTTGCACAAGCTGCCGTTCAGAATGATCATGCAAAGGCGCATCCTCCGGTGCGTCCATCCTCAGGATTGGTTTGCAGTGATAGACCTGAAGGACGCGTACTTTCATGTCTCCATTCTTCCACGCCACCACCAATTTCTGTGGTTTGAGTTCGAGGGTCCATGTCCTCTCCTTCGAGCTCTCTCTGTCTCCGTGGGTTTTCACCAAGCTCGTGGAGGGTGCCCTGGCGCCCGTTCGGCTCACAGGCCTCCGCATACTGAATTATTTCAACAACTGGCTGAATTAAGCTCACTTGCGGGATCAATTGATTATGCACAGAGACAGGGTGCTCCACCACCTCGACCTGTTGGGGTTTCAGATCAACCGAGAAAAGAGCAAGCTCACCCCCGTGCAGAAAATCTCTTTTCTCGGGTTGGAGCTGCTGGACTCGATCACCATGAGAGAATGCGCTGAGCTGATGCTGATCTGTCTGAGGGAGTTCAACAGGAAAACTGTGATCTCTCTGAAATTATTTCAGAAGCTCCTGGGGCATATGGCATCCACAGCCGCTGTCACGCCACTCTGATTGCTCCATATGAGACCACTTCAGCACTGGCTTTACAATCGGGTCCCCAGATGCGCATGGCATGCGGGCACGCACCGAGTGATTGTAACTCCATTGTGTCGCCGTGCCCTTAGCCCCTGGACGGACCCTGTGTTTCTACAGGCCAGAGTGCCTCTAGAACAAGTGTCCAAGCATGTTGTCGTCTCGACGAATCCCTCCAGCACCAGCTGGGGAGCCATGTGTTGCGGGCATGCAGCTGCGGGTCCGTGAAAAGGAACCCAGTTGCATTGGCAAATCAATTGCCTGGAGCTGTGTATCTCGTTCTGCGCCATTTATTGCCGGTGCTAGAGGGGAAGGACTGACAGCACGGCGGCGGTAGCGTATATCAACCGCATGGGGGTCTGAGTCTGTTCAGCTTATATGGGCGTGCTTCGGAAAAGCCCAGGTCGACCTGTTTGCTTCCTCCCGAGATTTTACTGTGTAAAGTCAGGGACGACGTGGAGCAGGTCTTGCTAGTTGCGCCTTTCTGGCCCAACCAGACCTGGATATCAGAATTCTTTCTCCTCGCGACACCCCCTTTGAGGAAGGACCTTCTTTCTCAGGGACAAGGCACCATCTGGCACCCACGCCCAGATCTCTTCAACCTCCACATATGGTCCACAACCTCCTACCGGCTGTGGTGGTTAACACCATTACTCAGGCTAGAGCACCCTCTACGAGGCATGCCTATGTCCTGAAGTGGAGTCTATTCACTGAATGGTGCGCTTCTCTCCGAGAAGACTTGGACTTGCCAGATCAGTGTAGTGTTTTTTTTTTTTCCTTCATCATGACGCTGTGGATGGAAGCACCGTGGAAAAGCATAACCTTATCATCCGGTTCCTCAGAGGCGCAAGGCGATTAAATCCACCCTGCTCCCCTCTCATGGGATCTCTCTATAGTGCTTACGAGCCTACGCGGAGGTCCGTTCGAACCACTCGACTCAGTATCCTTGAGATTTCTGTCCCTGAAGACAGCTCTGCTGGTCACGTTGGCATCAAGAGGGTCGGAAGGCTGGAGGCATTTTCGGTCAGTGATTCATGTCTAGAATTCGTGCCGGCTTTCTCTCACGTGATCCTGAGACCCCGGCCTGGATATCTGCCCAAGGTTCCTACCACACTTTTTAAAGACCAGGTAGTGAGCCTGCAAGCGCTGCCTTAGGAGGAGGCAGACCCAGCCCTTCATTGCTGTGTCCTGTTCGCGCTCTGCGTATTTATGTGTACCGCACTCAGAGCTTTAGATCCTTTGAGCAGCTCTTTGTCTGTTACGGCAGTCGGCAGAAGTGAAGTGCTGTATCCAAGCAGAGGTTGGCCCACTGGATAGTGGATGCCATCTCCCTCGCTTATCTGAGCCAGGGCGAGCCGTGTCCCCCGGGAGTGAGAGCACACTCCACTAGGAGCATTGCTTCTTCTTGGGCATTAGCATGCGGCATCCACCTGGTCAGCCTGTGTTCTGGGTATAGGTGCCTGCTATCCCACTGGCAATCCCATATGCATCACGCCACGGTATAGTTCCCCTCTCTTAGGCAGGCCCGTGTCTTCCCTCCCCGCTAACCATCCCTCATTTGTGTACTCTCCCTTCTCAGGGTTAGTCCATATGTCTTCTCACCACCAGGTCTCCCCAATTGAGCAGCAGGTGGCCTCCGCAGCATCTATCCCAACGTACTGTCGTAGTTTAAAATTCCTAGAAACTTAACTAGGTGTATTTTTTACGACACCCCAAAAAATATAAATAAGCCTTAAATGCTTCACAGGTAAGTAAGGTAAGTAAGGGCTATTCCACACATTCCACACAGAATGTCTAAGTTTTGAATAAGTTGTATCTTGTAGCTCTATATTCATGTTTGGTATCATTTTACATGTTTCTGTGTAATTGATAAAGTGGTCTCAATTTCACTGTAATATTTCCCAATTTTACTTGTATATGTTGATCTGGTTTTCGGCTTTGATAAGATCTTTGCCAGATGCTCCACCCCAGAGCAAATGGTTCACACCTCAACTCATTACCAGGCAAGGGTCTTTGTGAAGCTTTTATTGTCTTGAATTGATGGCTTCCTGTTTGTTCTGAGTTGAGTAATTAAGGGAAAGGTGCAAAGGTGTCATGGGGATCTTGTTTAGGATCTTGTTATCTCAGCCAGGATACCCCGTTGCAGTGTGTGAGTCTCTGAGCTTTTGCATCAGAGACTTATACACTGCAATGTACTTTATACATTTTTAACTCTTGGATTTATCTTTGAGTAATTAATGTTGTACATTTCTGAATTGGCTTTTATTCTTTGATTCTGTAATTGGCATGATACATTTTCATCTGGAAAATAAAGTGTTTTGATTCATTCTAAATTCTCCGGAAATCTTTTATATCCAGTAGATTATGTGGAGGCTGGTGCTACCTTGTTTTCTGTACATGATGAATAACACAACACTGTATGGAGCAGTCGGCACTTCAGTGCAGAGACTATTCGATTTCTGATTATCGCTGATTTAAATGACTAAATTAACTACACTACACTTTTAGTACGAGTGAGCAGGAGGCAACCAGACTAACTGGGTATTAGTTAACCCTGCATCCTCTGACTAACTTCAGAATGTCAAGATCCTGTTCGTAAGAATGTACGCAAATCCCGGGGCGTGACAACTCTGTGCGACATTGGGTCCCTAATGAACATATAACTGAAGAGTATGGGATCAGCTGTAAATCAAAACTCTAAATTGAGTCATAAATCATGAATGTGATCCATTGTTCGGAGCTGAAAAACAAATGTAAATAAATTCTAATAAATGACAGAATTCTTTTAAGAAGCACTAGAAAGGCTTACATGCATTTAACCTTTGACCATGCTGTTAGTTTTGTCATTGGGCTAATAGATGGACTTCTACACTTTTCTGTTTGTTTGTTTGTTTTCTATAGGTTTTGGACAAAACCAGCCAGATTTCAATAGACTACTGTAAGATTGCTATAAACAACCTTTGCATGCAACTTAAAATGACTTCAAGAAAAAATCCATTTACATTCTGTATATATAATAATTGATGATGGGCTGTTGAATTTGTAGAAAATAAAGCGCATATGTGTCCCACATCTTCTAATAATTCAATGGACTGGAGTTAATTATTCCACTTATACCATTGTACAGTTACATCAAGACATGGTTCATATATTTTATTTCATAACTTTTGTCAGGACTTTGTCTGCAAACAACCCCTGTGTGTAGGATTGTTTCTTAGGCATCTCATCCATTGTTTAAAACAGTTAATAAATCAACAAAGACAACATCAAGTCTGGTGGGTTTAAGAGTTTTAGGACCATGGCTCCTCTAATCTCTCACTGGTAAGGATTCGTGAGCACTTGATACTCTGTGTCGCCTGATGTAATCACAGCTGTAGCAAGCACGCTCAGCGGGGAATGAACTGATTTTCACTTCAAAATGTCACCTTCAGTTGAAGTACCGGCTGTACAGTGCCTCATGTCTGCTCAAAAGAAGATACTTTGCTAGAGCTCTCACTGAGGGGAAGTCATCGACGTAGATAAATGCATCTCAGGGATGAAACACTTACAGTTCTGTATAGATGGGCCCAGCACCACTGGCATCACACCAAGCTGCAGAGTTTCTTGGTAATGATGTTTTTGTGTACAGAGTTTTGAAAAGAAAGATAAAATCTACACTTTGCTTCCTGATAAGTCTCTTCAGAAATATTCAAGTTGAAAAAGCTGCTTTTCATGAATAATTACGCATTTGTTTTATTTATATTTTTTTCATCTGAATATTATTAGGTTTTAGTAAATTAGAAAGTATTAGTAAGAAATAATTTTGAAGTAAATCTAATTTTGTGCCTCTGAAAAATAGCGATCTATGAGATGGTATGTTAAATATCAGTGCTTTTTGTCTCTTTTGTCTCTCCCTTTTAATGGTGAGAGAGGTGTCAGGATGCAGACTTGGTACAGTTGCAAGGTGAGCTGCATGCAATGCTTTTTAATGCGCACACCTAACCCCACCCCTAACCCTACCCCTCACAGTGACGTCACTAGCTCCATTGAGTGCATTGTCTGACATTGCAAGTCTGAGATATGCAGTCTAAGCTTGCAGATCCAAGTCTGCTTCCAGATAGTAAATCCATTAAAAGTGTATACTGCAGCATGTCACCTGCTGAGCGTTGCTGGGTCTATTGTAGTAGAGTAAAATTTTAGTGATCACCTCAGATCAAAATGAAAATGGCAACATATTTTTGTTCCTTCCCATCTTTCAGCTCATTCTCTATTTAATCCACAGTCCAAACCAGTGCAGAGCAAGAAACAAGGTGTGCGTTTATGAATGTAATATTAAATTATTTGTATATTTGCAGTTCTTACATCCACAAAATATTAAAAACAATAACAGAATCCCTAAAGTGAATTTACTCATTGCAACTGCATATCAGAGGGATTGACAGAAATAGAAACATCATGCATTTTCTTGTATTAAATGGTTTTGTATTTATACCTGGCAAGGTTGTATTTATTTAATGAAAACCAAAACAATATTGAGTATAGAAAGAGGTTTGTAATTGAATGTAGAACTGTAAACGTTTTGTGCTTGTACAGTGAACAGATGTGTATTTGTAATCAGAAAAACTTGTAGTCCTATAATTGGCCCATTCGGTATTCAACCAGTATACCTGTCTAGGCAATACAGTGGAATACTGCTTCAAAGGAATAGTTCACCCCAAAATTTTTATTTACTCACTGTTTACTCACCCTTAGGTGGTTCCAAAGCTTTATGAGTTTCTTTTTTCTGTTAAACACAAAAGAAAATATTTTGACGAAAGCTCAAGACCTCGTTGGATACAGTCGATGGATACAGTTTTCCAAAATCTTATTTAAAAAAATCTGTTTAACAGAAGAAAAAACTCATAAAGTTTTGAAATAAGTAAAGGGTGAGTAAATGATGACAGAATTTAGATTTTTGGGTAAACTCTACAATATAAGTAATTTTTGTTGTTATTGTTATTTTTTTATTTTTTGTATTATACCCTTATAAGGGGCTAAGCTGAAAAATAAGGATGTGATGTGATTTGGAGAGCCTTTTTTTAATCAGTTGCAAAAATGTTTGATCTGTCCCAATCTGAATCATGCAGATCAGTTAAACACAAAATAAAAGACAAAATAAAACACTTTTTTAAATTAATGCTTAATATAATAATTGGTTTGTAATTTCATATTTTAGTCTATTAGATGCAAATTTTATTTTCAATGTAATTAAAACCTATAAGTTGATTGGGTAAAAACTATTTTGTATTAATAGTGATTCTATTATGACATTGATACATATGTTTTACACAGCAGATGCCCTTCTAGCTGCAACCCAGTTCTGGGATACACCCATACACTCGCACATTCACACACATAGATTATGGCCAATTCAGTTTATTCAATTCACCTATAGTGCATGTCTTTGGACTGTGGCAGAAACTGGAACATATGGAGAAAACCCACACCAACACGGGGAGAACATGCAAACTCCACACAGAAATGCCAACTGGTCCAGCCGGGACTTGAACCAGCAACCTTCTTGCTGTGAGGCAAAAATCCTAACCACTGAGCCACCATGCCACCCCTATTATGACATGTTCAAATAAAATATGTATGTCATGAAATGATGATGAATGATTCTAAATTAAATAAATGCACCTTTAACTGATGAAGCATTTTAAAACCAAAGCGTCCTGCTGGAATTCATGTGTAAAATCTAGAGATGGTATTTGTAATTTTCTAGAGTTCTTAAGTTGTCAGAGGACTGACACACAATCTGACCAATCATAATGTTGTAATTATTTGCTCCCCATTGCTGTAAAGCCCCATTGTCTTAATTTTGATCGACCATATCAGTCATTCCAACATAATTGATGTAGTTGTTATTTTTAATAATTTTTAAACATTCAACTACATTTTCTACATGCTTCTATTTCTAGCTCCCCTCTACTTGAGCATTACCCTCTCCAACAACAAAGAGTAGAAAAGCTATTTCTCTATATAGAGAGTCTGTCAGCGTGAAGTCTTACTTACTCTCTCTACAGGGATCAGGAAAGATGTAATTGTTCTTCCCTTGATTATGACACTGCAGTAGTCTACTTTAATGCACACATCACTGTCATAATCACAATCAGGAGATCAAATCAAGCATAGGGGATGAATAAGTGACTAAAATGCATTCAGTTCCTTGCTTTTGTAACACTAAGTTACAAAAGACACAGTCAAATGCAAAACTATTTCATGTCAGCTTGCATTGCCAGCTTCTTGATATCACACGTGTATGAATGGAAGTTAATAGAAATATAACATGATATATATATATAGGCACTGTCGAATAAGAAGTTCACTGGTTCGAGTACCAACTCCTCTCCTTCGAGTCATAGCCCTTCAAGTTCACTAGATACTATAAAAGTTTTAAAAGTCATGCTAGCAGTAAGACATATTTACTTAGTAATTAACTGTTTCACATACAACCTCAGATGTTAAAAGGCACATTAAACATCTTGTTGCTGGAGGATGGCAGCAAGCAATCTCTGAACTCCTGGATGTCAGGTCAGCCTGGATGAGTGACCCCACTAGATAACTTCCTGGTGATAATATGTTTGGCTGGACAGACTGCCCGCTGAATCCCCCCCTGGTTGTGGGCCCATCAGCATGGCATCCTTTACACGTCTCTCGATGTTCCCGGATAGGGCTGCCACTACCATCTCTTTAGGTACAATGGTGTCAATAAAATTCACCTCTTCTGGGGCATCAAACAAATGGGAGAAAGCATTTGGCTTGATATTTTTGAACCCAGGCCTGTAAGACGGGGAAGAGGGTCCAGCGAGCCTGTCAGGAGGTCAGCCTCCTGGCCGAACAGATATATTCAAGGTTTCTGTGACCTGTCCACACCAGGAAGGTCTGGGCCGCCCCTTCTCACCAGTGATGCTGATGATCCCAAAGTCAACTTGACTGCCAACAATTCCCAATTATCTATGTTGTATGTCTGTTAAAACAGGACTTTAATTTATCAAAGGCCTCCTGTGCATCAACATTCCATTTGAACAATACCTTAGTAGAGGAAATTCCTGATTAATCACTGGTAAAAAGTTGGCGAACCTCAGGAATTGCTGCAGAGACTTATGAGAGTTGGAATTTGGACACTCTTACCTTACAGGGGTCTGTAGCCGTTGTAGCACCTGGCTAACATGTTGAGTGTGTATCTGCAAGGATGGGGAAAATATCAATACATCATTGAGATACACAAAGACAAAGTGATTAAGCATGTCTCTAAACACATCATTAACCAGGGCCTTAATGACAGTGAGGCATTAATCAGACTAAACGTTAAGACCTGATACTCAAATTGTCTTGTAGGTGTATTAAAGTCTTCCACTCATTCCCTTCACGTAAGCAGACAAGGTGGTAGCCATGTAGCAAAAGCTCAAAGGCAGACAACATAAGAGAAGTGTCTGAGCTCAATGGCACAACTGTTAGGGTGGTGCAGAGGCAAGAACGTGGCCTGGGACTTGCTAAACACCTGGCACAAGTCACAGTACTCTGCTGGAACCCCATGAAGATCAGCAGCCTCCACCTGAATGACAGGAGACACAGAAAAAAGAGGCAGTGCCCAGACACAAAGTGAGATTGTACTATTTCTATTTCCTGTTGCTTCCAGTAGGTCACGAGGGACAGTCTTCCATTGCTCTCTAAGCTTAAATAGCAGCTTTGAGACAATTGCCCTTATATTAATTTTTTTTTATCGAGTTCAGAATCCTAGCCTCAGAGAGTGGATGGGACCAGCGAGCACTGAAAGCAACTTTTCACCATGCCTTGTCTTCTGAATTAAAGGATAAACTGGCCTTTAGAGATCCTGCTCTAGATCTAGATCTCTCATTAATGTTGCCATCTGGGTAGAACATTGCCTAAGAGAATGACAACATGAACGATGTAGAGAGACCAGGTTATGTGATCCTTACGTACTTACTATCACCATCACACAGCCCCATTCAACCTAATGATCTTGAGGAATCAATGCAATTGTGGAGAACTGGATTGACCCAGACCGAACAAGACTGACAGATCAAGGAGCGATGCTGTCACTACTGTGACAAGCCAGGCCATTTCTGCTCCACCTGCCCTGAACTGATGGGAAAAGCCAGCTCTCATACCGGTAGAGGGGTACCTGATTGAGAATAGAAACGTCCTCCTGTGCTGTGACTCCTTGAGTGTCCATTCAAGCCACTATCACCCATGGCAACCAACTTCACCACCTTAGTGCCTATGTTGATTCTGGAGCTGCTTGTAATTTTATGAATATAAATGTGGCCAGTGATCCGGGTATTAGAACCATAGTCCCCCAGAGACTCCACACCATTACAGCACTAGACAGCAGGTTCAGACTCTTGGTTCAGGACAGGTTAGTAACTGCACCACATTTCTCCAGTTAGAGATAGGGACACACCGAGAAGAGATACAGTTTTTTTGATCCATTCACCAGAACACCCTTTAGTTCTTGGTTTCACTTGGTTAGTCCATCACAACCCTTTTATAGACCAGCCCAGATGTGTTGTACAGAGTTAAAGTACTAACTGCTGTGTTTCTGATTTCTCCTTCTGCTATTCTCTTGAGCCGCTGGAAATGTTTCTTGGACCCGTTTCCCCCAGATTTTCTTCAGCCCACAACATAACCCTACCTACCACAGAAATACCAAAAAGGATGGAAGTCTTAATTGTTGAGGTTTGGCTGAATTATATCACCATTAAAAAACACTACCCATTACCCCTTATGAGCATAGATTTGAGATACTGCAAGTGTCGTGGTTTCCGGCTTTTCTCTTTATGAATCAAACTTAGTCTGGAGGTTATGAATATCAGAAGAATATACTTTATTGGAATATTTTCCAAAAAAGCAGAGACAGCCTGGAGCAAACCCATCTCAGTCTCTCCCCAGGACAAATCCGATGTCCCTCAAATTTACTGCATCCTTTATCGTTGCTTCCTCCCACCTTTGTGTTTTCACAGCTGGTTCCTGGGTCAACAGGCCTCTCCCAGCTCCAACTCATTTACGACCCCAATTTAAAGTTCCCTCTTCTTGTTGGCCCTTATAATGTACAGATCTAATGTATTCATCACTATTTTACCACATATAATTGAACTTTGGCAATCATTACTAGTGTTTGTTTTCAAGCATCTCAACATATGTTTCAACAGATGTTGTATACATTTCATGCTTTTCTGACACAGATGGTTCTCATTGAATGCCAAAGTCCTCTCTCATGCTCTTCTATGACCCCTTTGGCCTAACCTATCACCTGTTTTCAAAGACATATAATGGCAGATTCATATGGCCCTCCCCTCACACAATTAAATATGTCTTTACATAAGTTTAGAAAATAAAAATCTTCTTCACAAGGTGCCAACATCTTCACAAAGTTGGACCTCCAAAATGCTTTAATAAATTATAATAAATTAATTGATCAATCTGCAGTGTCCATCCAGTGGTGATGGTAGAATTTTATAGAAAGGGTGGGGTGCAGCATCTGGGGCCGGGCTACACATTCAGCCACGCCCACCTGTTGGTTACATTGGTTAGTGGAAACGTAATAGCAGTAATGGAGCTCACTTTTGGGTGCTATCTGCCAGCGTCGCCCTCTGGAGGGTGTCGCCCAGCGTCAGCTCCTCCAGCCTCCGAGCTGCGGACTCCACCTCGGCCCTTCGACCCTAGGGCTCCGCGTTGGCTCACTCCTCCCTCGTCTCCGCCGTGGGCCGTCCGCCCACCAGCTCTGCCAGGCTCCCTCGTCCCTCTGGCTCCACCTTGGTCAGTCGTTGCCCTTCCTACACCTCTGGACTCGACTTTTTTGGCTGCACCTCGTCGTACCGTCCTACCGGCTGCGTTGAGCTCCTCCTTGCCTCCAGCTACGCCTTGGTCCTCTGTCGCTCTGGCTCTGCTGCGGGCTTCCAGAACCCCACCGTCGCCCTACCGCTTTCCGTCCCCTCCTTGGGCTCCACCGCCATCAGCGGCATCTCCCTCGGTCGGCCCCCTGGAGTCGGCAGCCACTCCTCCTCCATGGTCCCTCCCTTCCTCGACTCTGCTCGGGGCCGTCCTCCTGGGTCCTCCTGCTCCAGTTCCCTTCCTGCTTCTCCCTAAGACTCCTTCCTTGTACCCTCCCCTTTTACCCTCCATTTTGTTGTTGAGGACGCGCCTTCAAAAAGGGGGGGTACTGTCAGTGTTCTGTCTTGTCCATGTGCTTTTTGTTGTAATCATGTGATTCCTTTGTCCTGTCTTTCCCGCCATCGTCTGTGTCAATTCATCATACCTGTGTTCATCCCTTGTGTGTCATTAGTTTAATCATCCTCTTGTCTATTTATACCCTTTCGTCTGTGTCCATCGTCATCCGGTATTTTGGTTTGTCTCAACCCATCGTCTTTGTCCCGTCTGCCTGTATCCAATATTGTTACCCGTAAGTGTTTGTTAATCTATTTGTTATTATATTCCGTGTTCGTCTCATCATGTCTTCCTCCAACGTGACGTTACAACAACATTGTCCTTAGATGCTGGCATCCTAAATCTTACCTAATGTTAGCATCTTATGATGTTGTGTGTCTGCTGGGCTTGTTTTGAATGCTTGGTCTTTGTATTATAATTCAACAGACAAAAATGGAGCAACAAATGCAACAAAATAAACACAAAAAAAGTATTTTGGACTTTTTTTCCTTTTGTTAAACTGAGAAAAAATAAGTAAATGTATGAAAAGCCCAAAACCTCAAAATGGACAGGTGCATGAGAAAACAAACAAAAAAAGCATTTTACCTTGAGTCTTTGAAACATCACAAAACATAAATTATAATTAAGATAATAGATACAAACACATTTTAAACACATAATTAAAAACTAACAAAATAAAACAAAAATAAACTCTAAAAGAAAGTATTTACCAGTACGTTGAGCGTCTGCTTGCGGTAAGTTTTTTTTTTTTTAAGTCGTTTTTAATATTTTGTTATTTACAAAGAATAGATCTGATCTGCATGAATTTAACTTTGTTGCAGACTAAACTGATGTGGCATCTAACGACGCTGCTGCTTTAGGATTCGGTCCGCACTTGGTCTGGATGCGCGCTCCTGGTGTTTGTGTTCCTGGTGTTTGTGTTCGTTCTGTCTGCAGCGTGGTGTTTCATTCCCAGCGTCTCAGTCTAGTTGGTTTCGGTTGGCGCTGGATGAAACATGCACGTTGCATGTGTGAGTGCACGGTGAGTGTTTTCATTTATCTCATTTATTTCATTTATTGTACTCATGTCTTGCTTTCAGTCTTCTGTTGGTGTTGTGTTTAGCACGTGGTGCATGTTTACGCTTCCTTTATCATGCGAACACGCGGTTCATGAGTTCTCTCATTGGCTGCGTGTTCTAGTCTCGTTTTGTGTGAGCACGCTTGTGTTGTTTCTTTGTGTCATGTGCTCTCCCGTCTATTATCTAGTCCCACCCTCCTTGTTAACCCATTATTAGTTTATCCTGTTCACCTGTTTGTGTGTTAACTATTTCTGCTTATATTCTCCTCATGTCTGCTGTCCTGTGCCAGTTCGTCGTCGTATCCTGCCTTGTCCTATCGGTCCAGCCCTGATTCCTGCCACTTTGCCCAGTCAAGTTTGTTTGTTTGTTTGTTTGTTTGTTTGTTTGTTTGTTTGTTTGTT
>CAIGQW010054088.1:1415525-1438236 GCA_903798125.1 Danio choprae | reverse complement strand
GTTTGTTTGTTTGTTTGTTTGTTTGTTTGTTT
This sequence comes from Danio choprae, assembly GCA_903798125.1. Lineage (NCBI taxonomy): Eukaryota > Metazoa > Chordata > Actinopteri > Cypriniformes > Danionidae > Danio > Danio choprae. Next base: position 1,438,204 of record CAIGQW010054088.1, on the reverse strand, counting down.
GTTTGTTTGTTTGTTTGTTTGTTTGTTTGTTTGTTTGTTTTGTTAGTTAATGTTTTTCCCCTCGGGATAGTTTGTTTTGCTTTTTTGTTTTAATTTTATTGTTAATAAACATTTATTTTCTGCAATTTGAGTCCTCGCTCCTTTCCCCAACCGTGACAATAACCTTAATTGTTTCCTTTATTGTATTTGTATTTATTTATTTTATTATTATTTTTTTTTCTCTACTTGTAACCATGGAATTTCAAATCTTGATTTGTAGTAACAATGCAACTGCAGTACTCTGCAATAAAATTACAGTGTTTTTGTTTTAATTGTTACTACAAAAACACTGAATTATATAGCTCCTATAAATTAAATTCTTTCTAGGGAAAAAAAACATTTACGACGTTAGGGTCCAATTTAGGCTACTTTTAGGCTAAACTGCGTGTGTTTCAGAGGTAGCTTTATATAGTCTCAACAACCAGTATTATAATTTCTGAGTTACAAACTATTAAACAGTCACAAAAGTATTAGGATGTAACCGTTTATAGCTCAGATTTAAACACTGATGTTTGTGGTAAAGATTTAAAACACCCGTCAAGTAAGTTGTAGCAATTGCATTGTTGAGCCGACAGGTGGAGACAACCATCAAAAATTATGTCACCATTTACTCTCCTTTCACTTGTTCAAAACTTATTTGACTTTATAATATACTATATATTGCTTTGAGATAATATACTGTACATTCTATTATATTACACTGTGTAATACACTGCCATCATAATTCAAACTACTAAATGTTAACTTGTTGAACACTGACAGGGTTTCTCATGACCAATTCTTTCTATTAAACCAGGGGTATCAAACTCGGTTCCTGGAGGGCTGTAGCTCTGCTCAGTTTAGCTTTAACCTGAATTAAATGCACCTGATCAACCTAATTGAGACATTCAGGTTTGCTTGAAACCTGCAGGTTTGAAACTAAACTATGCAGGGCTGTGGCTCTCCAGGAACTGAGTTTGACATCCCTGCATTAAATGGTTGAATGTAAATAATGGACTAAGATTAACATAAGACAAAAATTCCATACCTCATAACATTAGCTATGTACCCAAGCAGAATGAAGTATAATAGCTACATTACAATTATCATTATAATTATCAAAGAGTTACTTATTTGTTTATTTATGCTATTTTCTGTTTTTTTTTTTTATGAGGCTACTTAAGAGAGAGAGAAAAAAAAAAGCGAAATAATTCAGAACTTTCAGCTTGTGCAATTTGAAGTGGGTTTTTTCCCCCTTCTTTTTAGCCATCCTCGGTTTGAAAATTGTTTGCCCTCCAAGTGAAACCAAACTAAACTCAAAATTACTTCTTTCAATAACGTGAATGTCGATCAGCATCAACTGAAAGTAGTGAATAAAATATTGGGGTGACACCCAAAATGGACCATTCTTCAAAGAGATGTCAGATGATTAGTTGTGTTGATTCCAGTGGAGGAGCAACTACACCATATAAATGAAAGGAGGCGAGTGTGATATCCATGATTTAAGAACTAAGGATGTCCTTGTGTCAGTGTTTGGTTTAGCCCATTTTCATGTTTGAGTCTTTTTGATGTGCAAACCAAAAGAAACATGACAGTTATGTTATTTAATAAAAAGCACATGTTACGATAAAGTTAATGCAAAGCATATTTTCTTAATACTTTCACAGTTTAATATCTAACCACACCACAGCGATTTTTACATTGATAAGTAGCCCTTAGCAGGTGATTATAGCCTGTTTTGCATCTGATGAATGTGGATTTTAGTTAGAATGCAGATACAGAGCCCTGTAATTGGAATTCTGACTAGTAATATACTTTAATTGAAGATCAAGTTCTTGTATATCAACCCGATCTCATCAACATGCGTACAAATAACAGGACTTTACAGTTTCCCTTTGCGTGCAATGCATACGCCAAAATTCATTTTTTGCGTGCATATGATACGCCAAGCCTTCTTATTCACTTCTGATGAAAAAAAGAAAGAAAGACGTGAGATTTGGCCTCATTACTGAAAGATGATTATTCCTCTGTTTTCTGTATTTCTAACCCTAACCCTGACTGATTATAATTCATTAACGAACACGTTTAACTATCAAACCTTTAACTATCACTAACTTACTCCAATATTTACGAATGTTTCATCAATGAGGACCAATGCTTTTTTTCCAAACAAGCACAGGATTCCTAAAGAACACAAGCAGAAATAAGAGCGTTTGCTAAACATTATCAATAAGCTTATTAATATTAATAAAAATCTATTACAAAGTCATACTCTAAAATAAATTTGTGTCCATAAACACTATCTAAATCTCCCAGTCTTTACTAAAATGCTGTTAATTAGGAAACCCTGCTGTTAAAAATGTTTGGATTGAACTACTTGAACTGTTTATGTTAAAGCTAATTTCCATAAATCCAGTGCTTGCTTGTAAAACAAGTGAAAATAAGAAGAAAGCAGAAACGTGTGACCACCAGCACTTAAATAACAATAATCAGATCTGATAAATCCACACCTGGGGTAAAATATCTCTGTGGCAGGAGGCTCTTATTTCTAGCTTATTTGGCCATATAATCCTGCCCCGTCAACGCCATCTAGACCATCCTATCTCTGTCTAAAATCTCCTCTAAAACAGGTCCTGTTTCAGGGTGGAAAGCATAAACTACTTATGTTTGTGAATTGCCTGGAACAGTATTTGTTTTTACTGGTCTCTTAGCCATGGCTGATTCAGAATCTCCTCCACTGTATGCTGTATCTCATCTTCAGCATTCACAGGGGTCCAGCAGGCAGCCATAAATCCTATGAATTCTGCAATATTTTAAAAGAGAAAGTTGGTTAATCGTGGACACACAACTGACATGTGTGAAAACAACACACACACACACACACACACACACACACAGAACTTATCCCTCCTGTTGTCTCTAAACCTCTAAAATAAAGCAGATCAGTTTCATTTCCATCCTCAAATCTATTTAGCATGATGAAACAAGCTGATCTTCAACACACACACACACACACACACACTCGCTCTCTCTCTCTCTCTGTGTGTGAATGTTTGTGTTTTCCCTCACCAGTGTGCAGTATTTCAGCAGTGTTCACTCAGTGGACAACACTCGACTCTCACTACAGTAAAGGGGGGATTTTATCATGATAAAAGAACCTGCAGAAGTGTAGAGAGTGTTTAGCAAGACGGTATTCATAAAAGATAAAGCAGATTTTGTGTGTGTGTGTGTGTGTGTGTGTGTGTGTGTGTGTGTGTGTGTGTCCGTAGTTTTTGTGGTGTAAAAACGGTTTTATAGCTGGCAGCTCAAATTGACCCAAATGACACCCATTGTGCCCTAAATGTATTCAGCCTTCATGAAAATGATACATTTTTTTCTAATGTTTGCCTCATTTTAGAAACAGTCACCAAACCTCAAGATAAAGTTTTCTGCTGTTAAAATGGGCCCTGGGTCATTTCTGAGCCACAAGTCAACAGGAGGGTTGAACAGTGTTAGTTAGAGTCATCTTCTTACCAGCAGGTATGCTGGAACAGTGTCTTTCTATTTCCTGCACGATGTTAAACAGCTGATTCATCATAATATTAACCTATTTCTTTGGCGATATCCTTGTTTTTGGCCGCAGGTGTTTCTCTGGATCTGTCAGGAAGAGATGTGTAGTGTTAAGCAAACAGTTTAGCTATTCGACTGATTATTAGAGACTAATGAAAGTTTACTGTTTCCTCCTGAAATAATCAGACTTACCATGGAAGATGTGCATCCCACATCCAGAATCAATCAGTTTAATCTGCAGAGGCGGGCCGATGACCAGGATATGACAATCATGAATATCATGATGACAAATTTCCCGCCTCATGCACTCCTGAGCTGCTTTCACAATCTGCAGAATCAGAGTGCACGGCGTGTCTCTCTCCTCCAGGTGTTTGTGCTTCTTCAGGAAATCCTCCAGTGTTCTGCACGGGCCGGGATGCTCCATCACCAGCACTATCTTCTTCTGCACGTCCTGAAAGCAAATGCAGTGAATTAAAATAAAGCACATGACAGCAGTCCTCGGGTCAGTCTTTACAGTGGCTTCCAGTTACATTCAGGATAGATTTCAAAGTAGAAATTAGTTTATTTCACTTACCGCACAGGCATATTATTAACCCAAGTGCTTTTTCTGAAAACAAGACAAAGCTATTTTCTTGTCTAGAAATGCTTCTTGATTGAAGAATTTTTAGTTACAAAATGAAGACAACAATAAGAAACGAGACAAAACCTCTTGCACTGCATCGTGCTGTATAAATAAACTTACACCGCCAGGCATTGTCTCCTCTTTAACCAAAAACCACTCATGGAGTTTGATGAGCAGCGGGCTGGGGGGGGATCTCTCACAATTGTCATCATTGCCACTTCGTTTGGTAGGTCTCCCGGATAGCCAGGCTAAAAATAAAGTGCACATTAGCTGCATATCAACAACATATAATCCTGTTTTTCAATATAACTGTCAGTCATGTTTTTTTGTGTGTGTTTATTTATGCTTTTGAATTGCATTATGGGAGCTTGATATATATACTGGTCTTTTCAATTGTGGTGTAAAAACCTGGTAATTAGGCTTCTGACGGTGTAGGATTTTCATGTGATAAATTGCGGAAGCTTTGGTATTATCAAGATATTGAGCTAAGCTGTGAAACAGATTACTTTAACAGGTATGATAACAACAATACTTAGTGTATTGCTTATTAAATACATGCAAAAAGATTATAAAGTACAATAGGCAACACTAAAATAAAGTATAAACTAAACTACTTTAGTTAAATTAACTGATGTTAACAAGAGGACCTTACTGTACAGAGTTAACGAACAAAAGGCTTACAAATAGTCACTGAATTTTCAATGTCGTAGCTCAGAGAAAATCTTCATGTTTGAAAATAAATGGCCTATTAAGTCTTCAACATGTTGCAGAATACAACATTCTGAATATTCTTAAAAGACACTCTAAAAGTGTAAATAATAATTATTCATGGCATGTTGGATGCAACAATATTGTGCATGTTCATTATTATGATATATATGATTACTGGAAATAAACTGCCAGTACTTTTTCTGTTATATTTATATAGAGAAATAACAGAAATATAAAGACCATTAATAAAGTCACTGTTAAACTGCAGAGTTGAATTTTCAGCATCAAAACTCGGCAGAACACAGATAAAGGTCCCATCATAACTGTAAATAAACAGAAAACAGCAGTGAATCACAAAATTATCAGCAGATATTGTATAAAGTTTGTACATATAACCACAGCCGTAGACAGACACATCTATTAGGTGTATTTTGTGATGCTTCAAATATGAATCATCGATGATGTTTTCAGACTTACCACATCGTTGTCAACTTCAGAATCAGTCGACTTGATGGCAAACTGTGGATGACAAGGAGAATAAAACATAAGTGAGCAAACTTTGATTTCTTCAAAGTTGATGTCATCTAAACTGGACTAGGGAGAATAGACTTACCTGTTTTCTGCCCGCTTTTCTATATCCAACATAGACGCTGCCGTAGCTGCCCTCTCCCACTAGGCCTTTCACATCGTACTTTTCTTTTACTGAAAGATAAAAAAAAAAACTATTTAAAAAAAACAACATGTTCATTTGAGACAGGTTCTTGTTATGCCTGAACAGACAGAATACAAAAATTAAGCTATTTAACTATTGTTCAAATTGACTACCCTTTTATTATGTTGGTGGCTGTTTTTGCCCAACATAACCAAAGGGGAGTCAATTTGCTCAGAGTGTGTGTGTGTGTTTGTTTGTTTGTTTTTTTAAATTCCAAAGCATTTTCCCAAAATATGTGTCAAAATAGTATGTCACCAAAAACCATTGCATTTGCTGAAACAGATAAGATTGAGGCCAAATGAAGCCTCAAAATGACCCCAGAGTGGATGAAAACGACCCAACAGCACACGAGGGTTAAACAACATCAAACAAACAACAAAAAATACATTAAAATGTACCAGAACCAGGAGAAGGCCCTATTCTCTGCTTAGATGACGGCCTGCTTCATCCTGAAGGACCTGGAACATAAAACATACTTTGTTCCATATTATCTGTAAATAACTTTCTCTAAGCTATATGAATCGGTTTACTGCGATAAATTCTTCGATTGTAACTTCGTTAGCCTTGTCTGAGTCTCCGAGTGCTGAGTTTCTCAAAATCTGTCTAGTCTGTCAGGCGTTTGGTTAATTGTAACACTTGCGGCAGAGAGTCGCATTGCTTGGCAACAGCAGAACGCATTTTAACGGTTCTACGGGGTCTGCAGTAACTGTAACTTCATTAATCTGCAGGAACGGTATTTGAAGGTTGTTTGTGAAAGTTACTCCCGGTCGATAAACACATTGAGAAAAACAGTTTAGAAATTTCAGATGATTTCTACAAGACCTTTTGAGTTTCTAGCAGAAATTGAGAGTTTTTGGACCTTCATGGGTAAGTCCAGAACACACGTTTCGTTATTTGCCTGTTTCATATACTAAAACAATTTTTACACTCTAAAATAACTTGTGTACTTATTTTTGACGGTCGTTTTATACATGAAAACAGCTTTAAACCGTATGTGTATATATTCAGCTGTGATTGTTATCCCGGTGCTGCTGTTTAGCCGGAATATGGCATTCATAACTCTATAACCTGGCGGTACACATAGGTGTTTTCAGAGCATACTGAATATAAATGCAGATTCAGTGTTTTAGCGAACAGCATCAGTCTATTTAACACAAAAAAAACACTGTAAAATGCAGATAACTTACAAAATCTTACTTGAGTCAAAGTCAATCTCTTCCTAACAAATATATAATCCCAGCCAGCATTTCAACTGTAATTTAACGTCAGGTCTATCTTTGGATCAACCGTTGAAATCACGACGTTGTTTCACGCTCTTACCTTAGTCATGAGTAAATTATGGTAATTCTGTAGACGTTGAATGAATTACCTTTCGATTTTGCTAATTGGATTAACGTTGATACCTTGACGTTGTTTCACCGTCGTACATTTCAAGAGTTCACACTTAGCTGATGATTGAGAATAAAGCGTATTTGGCATGCTGTCCCGGGAGAGAGCCCTGAGCTCAGAATATCCTTGAGCCCGGGGCTCCCTCCCGTTTGAAGGGCGAGAGGGGAGTTTGAGCTCAGGTAGGTCTCGAGAGCTCCCCTGCTGTGAACGTGCTTGAGATGTAATTTTTTTTAGAAGTCAATTTACTTATAGTGAATGTCTTTGGACGGTGGGAGGAAACCGGGAAGCCTGGGGAAAACCCACGCGAGCACGGGGAGAACATGCAAACTCCACACAGAAACGCCGACCGGCCCGGTGAGGGGCAAAATTGGTGGTGTTCTTGCTGTGAGGCAACAGTGCTAGTCACTGGGCCGCCATGCCGCCCAGTCAGAAGAAAGGAAGGAGTAGGGGTGGAAGGGGAGATTCTTCAAGACGAAGATGACTAGAGTGAAAAACTCCGGTTATTTATAGTGTGTCTGATTGGTGCAATAAACGAAGCTGATGCAATGCCAGCTGTGTTCAATCCTAAGCACGTGATCCTCTCGAAATTAGTTTATAAATAAACCACACTTCAAGAGTTCACACTTAGCTGATGATTGAGAATAAAGTGTATTTGGCATGCTGTCCCGGGAGAGAGCCCTGAGCTCAGAATATCCTTGAGCCCGGGGCTCTCTCCCGTTTGAAGGGCAAGAGGGGAGTTTGAGCTCAGGTAGGTCTCGAGAACTCCCCAAAATGCTTTTAACTCGGGACAGCAGCCGCGTATTGAAACCCCCCCCCAAAAGGCAAGTTCAATGCTATATCCGGCTGCTGGATATAAAATTGAATGGTGAGGAAAGATGAGCTCCTGCGGGAGCGAAGTTTGGAAGCAGGCTCTTGGGAGAGACAGAGTATGAGGGGCTGTGATTGACTCCGTGGAAGTTCGGTTTGGGGAGTGATGGCCTATGTGGAAAGAGAGAGTAGCGGAAAAATTTGCCGCTAGAAAAAGAGAAAAAAAAAAAAAAAATAGCGGAGTAACTCTACGCTGAAGGAAGGAAAAAGTAGCGGAGTAACTCGACGCTAGGAAAGGGGTTAGAAGTTAGAGGTAGGGAGGGGAGAGAGCTGGAGGAGGGGGGGATTGAGGAAAGAGCGGAAGCATTTGACGCTTGAAGGAAGGGAATGAGGTGCAGAGGAACTCAACGCTGGAAAAAGCAAAGAGAAAGGTATATTGGCCGGGGCGGGTGGGGGCAGCTCCGTGGAAGTTAGAGCTGTAGGGTTGAACTCCTACAGGAGTCTGGGAGAAGGAGAGGGGCGGTGGAGACTCCTGTGGGAGGTGGACTGGAGGAAGAAGAGTAGTGAAAGTCAAAGTTAGAAAAAAAGGGGAGAGTAGCGGAGAAACTCGACGCTGAAAAAGATAAAGTAGCGGAGAAACTCGACGCTGGAAAGGGGTAGGGAGTTAGAGGTGAGGGGGAGAGATTGAGGAAAAAGCGGAAGCATTCAACGCTGGAAGGAAGGGAATGATGTGCGGAGGAACTCAACGCTAGGAAATAGAGAACAGGAGAAGCAGAGGAACTCAACGCTGGAAAAGGCAAAGAGAAAGATAAATTGGCTAGGTGGGGGTTTAGGGATTGACTCCGGGGGAGTTCGGTTTGGGAGTGATGGCCTATGTGGAAAGAAGAGAGTAGCGGAAGAATTCGCCACTAGAAGGAGGGAAAAAATAAAAAATAAAATAAAAAATAAATAAATAAAATAGCGGAGTAACTCGACGCTGAAGGAAGGAAAAAGTAGCGGAGCAACTCGACGCTAGGAAAGAGGTTAGGAGTTGGAGGCGGGGAGGGGGAGAGCTGGAGGAGGGGGGGGGGATTGAGGAAAGAGCGGATGCATTAGACGCTGGAAGGAAGGGAAAGAGGTGCGAGGAACTCAACGCTAGGAAATAGAGGACGGGAGAAGCGGAGGAACTCGACGCTGTAAAAAGCAAAGGGGAAGGTATATTGGCCGGGGGCGACTCCGTGGGAGTCAGAGCTGGCTTATGGGAGGAAGAAGAGTAGTGGGAAGAAGAAAAAAAAAAAAAAGTCAACGTTAGAAAAAGGGGGAGAGTAGCAGAAAAACTCGACGCTGGAAAGGGGTAGGGAGTTAGAGGTGGGGGAGGGGAAGCTGGGAGAAGAATGGGATGGAGGAAAGAGTGGAGGCATTCGACGCTTGAAGGAAGGGAAGAGATGCAGAGAAACTCGACGCTAGGAAAGGAGATGCGGAGGAACTCAACGCTGGAAGGAGCGAAAGAAAGAAATATCCAGAAATAGAGGGGGTGGGAGAGGGAGGGAGCAGTGAAGGTTCTTGTTGGAAGCGTAATGGATGAGGGGGTGGCCCGGGAATGGGCTTGATGTGATACTCCGTGAGAGTCGGAGCTCTTGGACAATCCGAGGGAGATGAGCTGTGAAAGGTGGGAGTGCAAGGGGGAAGAAGTGGAGTATAGCTTGCGCTAAGACATAAGAAGAGAGGGAGGAGTTAAAGCTAGCCTTTTAAGGATGATGAAGAGAGGGATTAGAGTAGCGGAGGAACTCAACGCTGGAAGGAAGAAAAGTTAGAGGAGGAACCCGACGCTAGAATAAAGGGAAAGTAGCGGAGAAACTAGACGCTGGAGGAAACTGGAGAGGAAAATTAGCGAGGAAAAACTCGATACTGGAAGGAAGAAAGGTAGCGGAGAAACTCGACGCTGGAAATGAGAGAAAGTAGCAAGTAATTTTAGTGATAGAGGGAAGAAGAAGAAGAAGGAATGGCAGAGTCATGCTCGTGCCCTTGGGATCTGGATGATGGATGTTGTCTAGTGAGAGACATCTGGGCTTCCTTAAGGTGGTACTGGCTGAGTCGCATATAGGTTTTGAAGGTGTCTGATGACCAGCGGCCGAGGGTTTAAATTTCGTTTTGGGGTAGCCCGTTGTGGGCTGCAGTTGTAGCGGCTCCGATTCTAAAGGAATGGCTGGAGAATGACTCGGGGGGGGAGCCAGATATGCTAAGTATTGTTTTAAGATTCATTTCTGAATAAAGAGGGACGGGTGTTGGATGGAGGGTCTGCTTCTGAAGCCGATAGTTGAAATTTCTGGAAAGAGAAATGAGAGAGAGTCAGCAATAGCATTTTTACAGCCTGGTACATGTTTAGCAGTCATTATAAAATAGTTTTTTTGGCTGATGTCCAGACGAGGTGTCTTAGTAGTGGCATGGGTGACGGGGAGTGGATACGCCCTTTATTAATGCATGGTACTGTAGCTTCCTTGTCGCAGTGTACTAGGATGCTAGAGTGGACCAATCATCCCCATGCAGGATGGCCGCGGCAACTACGGGGTATAATTCAAATAGAGCTGACGAGTGTTGGATTTTTAGAATATTGAGCATTTGGGGGGGCCATGTGGAAGTGAACCAATGCCCTTGGTAAGATCCCCCGAAGCCGACGGAGGGTGCGGCATCTGTGACTGATGTCTATTGGGGATGAAATTAGGTTGCTATAGAAATAGGAACAACTGTTCCATTGCTTAAGGAAAGATATCCATAAGCTGAGTTCATTGCAACTGGGGTTGTTAAGAAGAACGGGGTCTTCTAAGTCATATACTGGAGAGCTGGAGAGGGCGAGTAATGGATGGGCGACCTCGGGGGATGATTCGCGTGGCGAAATTTAGGTGTCCGAGGATGGAGAGGGGTTCACGTTTGTGTTTTCTTGTTCTGAGTAGATTAGCGAAAGGGAAATGATGCGATTGATTTCTCTTTCTTTTATAAGAGTCTAGTTTATACCCTTAATTTTAATAGAAGTGCTGGATTCGGAGATTTCTCTTCTGTGAGAGGAATTCCGAGGTCGGCGAAAACCTTTTGGGTGATCGCTAGTTATTTGGCAGGTGGCGAAAACAAGGGGGAGATAAGAAACCATCTAGTGGTGGAATAGGTACAGAACTCCGTATGTGTTAGATAAAATCTAGCATATGGCTTCTGAAAGCATGGCTTCTGCATCCGAATAAGTCAGGCTGCGAAGTAGAATTGCGAGCGCCATTGGATGCCGAAAAGATGCCAGTAATCGGCAGTAATTAATGCCAGTAATGATTTAAATGCGGATGTTATGTCGATTGTTTTGAGCTGAGCATTACTTCCAGCTATTTTAATGAGGAAGATGCTTGATGTATGTCAAGGTAATGGAGCAAAATTCATCTGGCTGAATGATGCTGTTAAGCTGGGGAAGGCGGAGTTAGGCCTGAAATGAGAAATTCAGAAGGGTTAGTATCAGGGTGAGAACGTAGTTCTTAAGCCAGGTGAGGAACTTTAACTGTAGACAACAAATAATTATTATACTTTTTTTTTTTTTTTAAAACAAGGTAAATGTACAGCAGACTTAATGAATTGATTAAGCTGATATCCCTGCGAGGAGTCTTAAAAAGGGCATGAGCAACTGTGAATGGAAGCGCTTTGTTAGTGCATGGTACGATAACTTTGTTATCGCAAAGTGCAAGGATGATAGAGGTGGGCATTCGTCCCCCCACAGGATGGCGGATGGTTGGAGAGCTGAGGATATGGGGCGTGGCTTGGCTGGTGGTCCTGGAGTACCTCTTAAAGACTGAGTAGGTAAAGTGATAGTGGATTGGAGTTTAAACCCCTTAGTGATATTGAAATTGCTTAAAATGCAATTGTATCTATCGTCCAGTCAATAGATGAAACATTACTCCATTTGTCAGGAACATCCTCCTCCTAGTCATAGCAGTCAAGCGGAGAGTTTGTTTCTTTGCCATTTTCACATCCAACCGACTTGGCATTGCAAACTTGCTTATGACGTTTTGTGGCTCGTGACGCTCATGTTTATGGACATAAGTCACTATAGCCTTATGATAGGACTTCTATACTTTGTTTGCTAGCTGCAAATTGATTTTTCAGAAGTTTTTTTTAAACTATAAATAAATAAAGTATAAATTAACTGCCGTCGTCTAATCAATAATGTTTAAGAATTGTGACGACATTAATTTAAACCATGCTTAAATAGCATTGCTCTTGCAATCTGCACATGATTAGAATCACGAGCATATCTGGCCAAAGTCATTATAAAAGTCACATGCAACGGGTCATTCATAACTTTCAAGAGAGAAGGCGGGACTATCTGGGTCCTGGGAACTCTTTGGATGGTGACGCTTCTTCTTTCAGCTATTGGTCGAATGAACTGTCAGTCAAAAGATCGAAGTCAAAAGGCTGGTTTGTTTACGTCTAAAAGAAAACGCTACTCTATTGAACGCATTTCAGTGACTAGTCTGGGTGACAGCAGTGCTTTCCGTGGCTGTTGAATGGGTTGTGGACTGATGTTTTACACAATTGGATTGCCTGGACCCCGTGTAGTCTAATTATTCCATGCTGGTGGAATGTTATGGATCTGTGGACAGGCGGGAGGTTTATGAGGTGGGTTTATTTCGTTATTATCTTGTGGTTGATGCCAGTATTGACAGATGATGCTAGTATCATTCTGGTCACGCAAGTCTCGGCTTTCGGAAGGTGTATAAAATGTTTAGTCTTTGTTGGTGGGTCGTTATTTTGGCAAAGTTTCTCCTTAATTCATGCTATGTACCGCGGGTGGATCGGTAGGGGAGAGTTCAGCTTCATTGCAATGTTTTGGAATAGTGGATACCGGCGTCTGGGAGTTTAGGCAGAGTTCGTTGGCTAGAGAATGCGGATGTGTATGATGAGTCAGGTGGTGGTATGTAGTTGTTTGAAGTAAAAGGAGAAAAAGATTTTTTGACCTCGTTGTGGTTTGATGGAGGAAGAGCTGGTGGTCCGGTTGCGTGTTGAGGGACCTCATGTTCGATTTGTAGACCTGCTCGTATGCTGGCGAGGCTGGGTGGCGCTGGGCTGCGGCTGAAGTCTCGGGGAGAGCAGGGCTCTGGCTGAAGTTGTTATTGTTGTTGTTGTTGTTGTTGTTGTTGTTGTTCCGTATCGATAGGTTAAATGGTGCGATGCTAGCGCATTTGTAGCGGGAAGCATTCTTCAAGACGAAGATGACTAGGGTGAAAAACTCTGGTTATTTATAGTGTGTCTGATTGGTGCAATAAACGAAGCTGATGCGATGCCAGCTGTGTTCAGTCCTAAGCACGTGATCCTCTCGAAATTAGTTTATAAATAAACCACACTTCAACGTAGGTTAAATAGAAATTACATATAACATAAAGTCTATAAATATAGCAATAAACTATTTTTTACTAATAAAAATATGACCACTGATGAATAAAGGGACTAAGCCAAAGGAAAATGAATGAATGATGAAAATGTTCATTTTAATACACAGACAGCTATACTGTACTAATAATGAATGGTAATTCAATTGTGCAAACAAGCAAAAATGTGACTCAGGACCCAGGTCTTATGTTAAAATACATGACAAATATGACAAAAAACAAAAATATTATGTTCATGTTTCATGAAGATTATTAACAGACTTGCTACTGTAAATTTACAAAAACACAGTGTTTGATATTTATAATATGCATTGCTAAGAACTTAATTTGACAATTAAAGGATGATTTTCTCAATGTTTTTCAACTCTCAGATTTCAGATTTTCAATTGAAATCTGCTATGAATTAATGACAATAAAAATAATGATTTAAATTAAGAATTAATAAATTAAGAATTGCTTGTTGTGTTGTAATCCACATTAGGAGGAAGAGGAGAGAAGCAAAAAGTGGATGATGCTTTTCAGAGTGTTTCTGGTGGAGGCAAACCATCTGCTCAGCGGAAACGCATCAAAATTCAAAATTCTGAAACATGAAGCAGGATGCAAAGTATTTTACTCAGTTAGCTGGTAAATACAGTGAGCATGGGGATATTTGGCCAATATGCAAAAATACAAAAATTTATTAATTCATTCATTCATTTTCATTTCGGCTTAGTCCCTTTATTAATCTGGGGTCGCCACAGCGGAATGAACCGCCAACTTATCCAGCATATGTTTTACGCAGCGGATGCCCTTCCAGCTGCAACCCATCACTGGGAAACATCCACACAGTTGGACAGGAAACAGCTGGACACTACTGCTTCTATATGTCATCATGCCTATAAATTATAGCTGTCACATTAAATGTACAATTTAAAAGCTATTTTCATACAAGTAATGTATAGTCAATAAATTGCCGGATGTTGAAGGATTTTAAATGCACACCGCAGAGGCAAAAGCATACAGTAATCCATTGATAATCCCGCTTATTTCATTGTCATTTTCCAAGTTAAAGACAAGTTAAAGTAGTATTGCAGCACAATATTTGACTGAATCTTCATCAGTTACGACTCAGTTGTGTGTTTGATATTATAGCTCATAGTAACATGTGTTAGCTACCTCATCTCGTCGGTTTCTGAGTGTATTTGCGAGTTGGTTGATCCCCATTAGAAGCACATGTCCAATGAAAGCTTCAGGAATGGTCACCGAGTTGCTGTGGTTACTGCTAATGTTTGAGTGTGGAGCATTCATCTAGAACTGTGATTATAACTGACTGAAACTAACTGTGTATTTAATGATTTTATTGCACAACTTCCAGCCAATCAAAATCAAGAGTTTCACCAGACCATTGAATAAATCTCTTGGTGTCGTATCGTCATCAAGAGCATCCATGACTAACATGTTCTCTCTTTAATATTTCTACAGAATGCCGGCATCTGTTTTGGTGGCTAATCAGTTTCTGCCCTAAAACGGGACCCGTTTTAGAGGAGATTTTAGAGCACAAGTGGTTCAGTGTGACGTAGAACCCATCAGCAGCAGAAAACAGGTTTTCATACTTCCATTTTTGGACATTTGTTTTTTTGCTGTTTTCCGCTTCTGCTTCCCAAATTCTGCACTTCCTCCTGCGAGTGTAGCAGTCAGAGCTGCATGTAAATGAGGGCTGGCTGAAGTGTCCCCATTGGTCCACCAGCTCTAAACCGACAGCTCCTTCTCCAGCCAATCAGGCTAGGAGAGAAGCTGATGTCACTCTAATGGCGGCCGATGCGCACAGGTGCATTACACTACAGAAACCTTGTAATAAACTGCAGCACATTTTCTGTTATTTTACACACTCATTCCTCTAGATATTATTTTATTACTAAAATGTCAATAAAAGTCACTTTGTTAAACTATAGAGTTGAATTTTTTACATAAAAAGTGGACATAAAGCAATTACATATACTGAAAATGTATGTTATGTAGGATTTTTCTAAAAAATAGCTTTGGTTTTTTGACTGTTTGGTGTCATCTTGTGTCTGAGTAATGCGCAGGTTAGTGTATACTCCATCAGCTGTTTTCATTCTGTCAGCTTTGCGTTTAATTAAAGACAAAATAAACTATTATGGCTCAGAACAATGTTTTGTGTACAATGTTTTGTTTAATAAGTGGAACAAAAAAACATCCAGACAGATGTTTTCATAGCATACATCAGGCTGCTAAAAAACCTGTAATTCTTTATTCTGCATTATCAACCTGCTGGATGTACTTTATCCCTATGTCAACATATATGGTGTGTTCAGACCTGCTGATCTGCTCAGTCGTCGAAGCCTCCGATGGGCAGCATGATGATGCTTTTTCCTGTGACGTCCTGAAAGGTTCTGGCGATGGGAATCGTTCCTCCTTCACGGATCAGGTCAGGCTCCACGTCAAAAAGTAAAGCACACACACCAGAACTTAAATGCAAAAACCTTAATGCAAAAGAGTAAAAGATTATATACTTGTCAGTGTTCGTCCGTGTCCTCCTTTGTTTTTGTCAAGTGGTTTCTTTGTATTGTCTTTCCCGCCACCATCAGTGTCAATCTGTTCCACCTGTGTTCATCCCTTGTGTGTGATTAGTCTAATCATCCCCTATCTATTTATACCCTTTCGTCTGTGTCCATTGTTGTCCGGTATTTTGATTCGTATGGTTGTGTCGTCCTGTCATCCTTGTCCCGTCTGCATGTTACCAGTAAGTGTATATCAATAAATCCGTTTTGTCATTATATCCATCAACCGTCTCCTCATGTCATCGTCTACCTGCCACCAGATGTTACAGTACTGTCACCAGGTCAAAGACAAAAGAAATTAGTTATTAGAAATGAGCAATGTTGGGCATGAGTAAATAGTTATAGTTACTAGTTACTACTCACAAATAGTAACTGAGTAACATAATTATAAAAAGGACTGATTACCAGGGAAAGTAACTATTGCGTTACTTTAAACAAATCTAATTTGCCAAATGACTATAAAATAAATATAAAACATTGTACACTAATCTACACTATTTTAATGTTGTTGTGGGACATTGTGAGAGACAGTGGCAGCACGTCCTCAACTATATATCTAGATATTAATGTGTTTAATTCTGACTGAGTAATAAGTGTTTGAGGTGGAGAAAAATCAAATTTTATTTGCTTTGACGTCGTGGCTTCGTCTCCTTTGCTAGCAGAGCTCACGTTATCACCTGCGTAGCCACTCATTTAGTGGCCTCATGTGACGACGTGAGGCGATTCATTAGATTATAATTACTCGTCACCGACGCAGAGAGACTCTTTTTTTTTCCTGGGCATAAGTTGCACAATACAGAAACATTCTTGCCTTTCACCTCAAAGGTGCTTATATTTCTGCAAACGCTACCGTTGAACTTGTTGGATTTGCCATCGTTCTGACTCCTGGTCGTTGGTGTGTGTGACTGACACACCACTGTTGGCGTGTGCTTGTGTGTCAACACTTGCGCTACTCTGCCTCTGATTGGCAAACTATGGAAATGTACTTTATCTAAGGCAATCATCACGTTCTCAGTTGACATCAGACTGACGTTATACCCCAATGTCGTGGGACATTGCATTTTGTTTGGAAGTTATTATTGGGTTGACATCAGAAGCCAACGTCAGGGCGATATCAATGTCCAACGTCAGACAGACGTTGCATTTTGGTTACTTTCCAATGCAACCTAAAACAACCAAATATCAATGTCTAATGATGTTACAGCTTGACGTTGTGTGGACATTACTACTATGACGTCTATCAGATGTTGGATTTTGATTGTCATACCTGACGAAAAAATGCCATTTGGTGTAAATATGACGTTGGTTTAATATGTTGGCTCAATGTTGGATTTTAAATCCAATGTTGGATTTGGAAACTAAAATCAACTAAATATCAACATCATTATTGGATGTCAAAATAACATTAGATGCTTAGATGCTGGCCACCTCAATTTAACCTAATATTAGCGTCTTATGACGTTGTGTGTCTGCTGGGCTTGTTTTAAATGCTTGGCCTTTGTATAATTCAACAGACAAACATGGAAAAAGCAACTAAATAAACACTAAAAGGAAGTATTTCAGACTTTTTTTCCTTTTGTTAAACTAAGAAAAAAATAAATGTATGAAAAGCCCAAAATCTCACAATGAACAGGTGCATGAGAAAACAAGCAAACAAACAAAAAAAGTGTTTTACCTTCAGTCTGTGAAACGTCACAAAACATAAATAATAATTAAAATAATGGATACAAATACATTTCAAACACATAATTAAAAACTAACAAAATAAACAAAACTAAATAAACTCTAAAAGAAAGTATTTACCAGTACTTTGAGCGTCTGCTTGCGGTAGGTATTATAATATAATAATATTTTGTTATTTACGAAAAATAGGTCTGATCTGCATGAGTTTACCTTTGTTGCAGACTAAAGTGATGCGGCTGGGTGCCGTTTAGTGACCCAATGTTTGGCTACATGGGAGACATCTAACGATGCAGCTGCTTTAGAATTTAATGCTGTTATTTGTTTGTTTTTTCCATTTTTTTATTATTATTTTGTACTGGTCTTTAGCTTGATAGTTTGATTTATAGTTTGTTTAGACTTTTCCATTATATTGTTTATATGTGCTTTATTAAAGTTTGTATTTTCTGGTTATATTTTGAAATTTTGTCTTGTTTATATTTCTTTTCTTGTGACTGTCTATAACCTTAATTGTTTCCTTCATTGTATTTGAATTGTTTATATATAGATTTTTTAAGGTGGGCAGCTGATTACTTGGTTCTGTAAGGAGTTAATTTTTTATTTACTTCAACTTTGCACTGCTAAGTATTTTATTAAGTATTGAGTGTGGGTGTGTTTGGAGTGATGTTATTGTCTTTTGTACGTGGCATTATAAGAACAGTTTATAACTATTTTGTTGTTGCAGGAGTCGAGTGCCTAAGGCAGGGGTGGATTTCCGGTGGAGGTCTTTCTTGCATGTGTGCTGTGTGTGTGCTTGCGTGTGAGTCTGTGCGTGTGTCACAGGTATTGGTGATTTTGCTGTTGAGCCCTTTAGTCCTTGCTGTCACGCCTCAGCTCCTGCACCCTAGATTCAGGTGTTTTAGTATTTAAGTCTGTGTGCATAAGAAATATTTCTGATTGATAGTCTTATAGATTGTTTATGAAAGTATATATTTGCTTACTGTCATGTGTGTTTTTAAACTTGAATAAAGTTGTATGTATTTTTCCTACCCACGTCTCTTGCTGATTTACTGCAAGCTTACCTGTGCTGCCTTGAATATAAATGATCAGTCCCTGGTGATATTCCAGGGTGGCATAGTCATTAGCTGTCCGACATTACCAACCTTTTGTTATGCCACAACTGTAACAAATTCAGTCCCTGTTTCGGAACAAAACAATCGATCTATAGGTGTGAAAGCACTCTTAGTCATAGTTATAGCATTGCTTTGAACGGATTTCTGCTATGTTTCTGTGGCACTTTAAGAAATATGCATATTTGAACCAGTCAACTCCTAATTTGGTTTAGTAGTGGGCTTCTGACTAGCTTGATGTGACACACCAGCTGATATTGGATAATTTGGTAATGATGACTGCTCCTGTGGTTCAGTTTGAGGTCGGTGCATAGTTAAATTACTTTGCTATTGGGTCAAATCTGTGAAAGTGATATTTTTTGCATTTATTTCTCCAGGTAGGATGGAGAATTCTAATTTAGGTGTTACTAATAAAAATGCAATAACAGAGCTCTAATATAATTCTTACAAGTAACAATTGAATTACACAGCTCGCTGTTTGTAATAGAGCTCTGCAATTAAATGAGTGTTTTCTTGTTTTAATTGTTACAACTAAAACAATGAATTATATAGCTCTAAAATTAAATATATAAAAATATATACATTTATGACGTTAGGGTCCAATTTAGGCTAATTTGTCTTGCCATAGCATTTCAATTGCATTTAACTTGCGTTTATTGCGTTTAACTCAGATTTAGTCTCAACCAGTATTGTAATTTCACAAACTTTTAAATAGTCACAAAAGCACTAGGATGTAACAGTTTATAGCTCAGATATAAACACCGATTTATAATTCAAATTCATTCATTTTTCCTTCAGCTTAGTCTCTATTTCAGAGGTCGCCACAGTGGAATGAACCGACAACTATTCCAGCATATGTTTTACACAGCGTATGCCCTTCCAGCCACAAGTCAGTATTGGGAAACACTCATTCACACGCATTCACTACGTCCAATTTAGTTTATTCAATTCACCTATACCGCATGTCTTTGGACTGTGGGGGAAACCAGAGCACCCGGAGGAAACCCACGCTAACACGGGGAGAGCATGCAAACTCCACACAGAAATGCCAACTGGCCCAGCCAAGACTCAAACAGCGACCTTCTTGATGTGAGGCGACACTGAGCCACCGTGCCGCCCATCACCGTAAAATCCGTCAAATAAGTTGTAGCAATTGCATTGTTGAGCCGACAGGTGGAGACAACCATCAAAAATATGTCATCTTTTACTCACCTTCCATTTGACTTACTCGCTGTAAAAAATGATAGGTTCCACACAATTCCTTCATGTTGTCCCAACACAAATCGATTAGGTTAACTTAATAATTTTTACAAATTTAAGTAAATTAAAAAAAAAAAAAAAAGTTTCCCCCCCCCCCCCCCCCAAAAAAAAATCAAGAATTGTGTTGATTCAGCACATTCACTTTAAATAAGTAGTTTGAACAAGCATTCATTCATTCATTCATTTTCATTTCGGCTTAGTCCCTTTATTAATCTGGGGTCGCCACAGCGGAATGAACCGCCAACTTATCCAGCATATGTTTTACACAGCGGATGCCCTTCCAGCTGCAACCCATCTCTGGGAAACATCCATACACACCCATTCACACTCATACACTACGGACAATTTAGCTCACCCAATTCACCTGTACCGCATGTCTTTGGACTTGTGGGGGAAACCGGAGCACCCGGAGGAAACCCACGCCAACACGGGGAGAACATGCAAACTCCACACAGAAACGCCAACTGACCCAGCCGAGGCTCGAACCAGCGACCTTCTTGCTGTGAGGCGAACGTGCTATCCACTGCGCCACCGTGAGGCCTAGTTTGAACAAGCAGCAAACATAATTTTGAGTGCTTGAACACTCCACAAAACAAACAAACAAAAAATATTTAGAAAAAAGTTGGCTGCCATTGAAATACATTGTGTTATTTCTGCTTTTATTCTCCTCATGTCTGCTGTCCTGTGCCAGTTCGTCGTCGTATATCGCCCTGTCCTGTCGTGTCCAGCTCTGTCCAACCCTCTTCCCTGCCAGCCCAGTTTGTTTGTTTTGATGTTTTCCCCTTTGGGGTAGTTTATTTTGCTGTGTATTTTATTATTGATAAAAACAAAAATCATTTAGTTCTGCACTTGAGTCCTCATCCTTTCCTCGCCAACAACTGTGACACTGTGTGTGTGTGTGTGTGTGTGTGTGTGTGTGTGTGTGTGTGTGTGTGTGTGTGTTCTACATGAAAAAGAAACTCATGAAGTTAAAAGGGAATGTATGGGGAATGGAGAAATAATTAGGTAATTTTCATTTCTGGGTGAACTGTTTCTTTAATAATTCTTCAAATATATTAATTCATAGATTGTATATTCATATAGTACTAATGAAACTTTTTTTATTTTAATTTTTGTTAAATAAATTATTTAACCATAAGGCGACACGTTGGCTCAGTGGTTAGCGCTGTCACCTCACAGCAAGAAGGCCGCTGGTTCGAGTCCCGGCTGGGTCAGTTGGCATTTCTATGTGGAGTTTGCATGTTCTCCCCGTGTTTGTGTGGGGTCCTCCGGTTTCCCCCACAGTCCAAAGACATGCAGTATAGGTGAATTGAATAAACTAAATTGCCCGTAGTGTATGTGTGTGAATGAGTGTGTGTGGGTGTTTCCTAGTACTGGGTTGCAGCTGGAAGGGCATCCGCTGTGTAAAACAAATGTTGGATAAGTTGGCCGTTCATTCTGTTGTGGCGACCCCTGATGAATAAAGGGACTAAGCCGAAAGAAAATTAATGAATTATTTAATCATTCATTGAAAATGAATAATAAATAAATGAATAAAATGATTTGTTGTTGTTTGTTTGTTTGTTTGATTTTGTTTACAAAATGTTATCAGCAACAAGTCCTGAGACCCCTTATAGGGTTGAAATCTTAGAACCACCCCTGGATTGAATTATGTTATTAAAAAGAAATAATACATAAATTAATATAACATAATACATATTTCATAAAATAATTAATATAAATAAATATTTATGTTTGTGTGATAAAGTAATTCATTGATCAGTCTGGAGAGTCCATCCAATAACAGGGCTAGAATTTTATACAGGGGTGGCCACTATGTTTCAGTGATCCACAAACACACTGTAGGCTACTCATTCAGTGGAAAGATCAAATTAAAGAATGAATTACTGTCAGTAAACACAAAATATATTTTTAAGAAATCAAAAAAACAAAGAGATAATATACTGTATATTAGATTATATATAAAATATTGGTGTGGCACCCAATCACATGTCAGCATTGTCCAGCACTCCGCCACTGTGTCCATCCCCTTGTACGCAAGCTACTGCTCACTGGCTCTCCAGGGAGGATTTTTGCTTAGTCATTTATTTCGAGTCTTGCGTACAGGCGTCTCGTCCTCACTGGTCTTCAGGCAGTTATTCAACCAAGTAATCTCTGATTCACCTCATCCGAGCCTCCTTTGCTACAGACTGGTAAACTGTTACTTTCATTCTGCAGATCGATCGTGTTGTTGAATTGAGTCATTTTAATTCATAGTGCTGTTCGCTTATTTGGATTAGGTAAAGTTGTTTGCTTGTACATATTATTGTAATGTATGTGGTGTCGACTATTCATATTGTAAGAATGTTTTCAAGTTGTAAACGGAACAAAATATTCGAAGATAAAATATGAAATGTAAAAGTAAAAGTGTGCATTTAAAATGCGCCCTAATACTTCATTTGTAGTTGTGTGATTTTTTTTTGTTTTTTTAACTTGATTTTATTTTTAATGTCATTGGCTGCATGCAGTGATACGTCTGTGTAACAGGCCAGCTAGCAGAGTGCTATGCAGGTAAACCTCATATGGCTCCCATGTGAAGAATTGCCAGTTCGATCCGAGCTCAGAGCGGGTTGGGTGGTGTAGGACCGCTGGGTTACATGAGGTGGCTCGGTCGGGATGGGAGTGAGGTTTAGGGGGGTGAGTGTAACAGAGACCAGTTAGCGATATTTGAGGCATATTCACAAACACAAAGAAAAAAACGCACTACTTCAAATAGAATAACTTTTTTTGTATTATTGTTTTAAATAGGTTTGTAGACAACGAACTGTGTTTATAGTAACAGTTGTTGTTTTTATGTTAAAATACATAGAGAAGACCCATACC
>CAIGQW010054088.1:1314376-1334961 GCA_903798125.1 Danio choprae | reverse complement strand
GAACTTTTCATATGTACAATTTTACCCAAAACGGCAGATTATATTGCCTAAAAATATGTTTACAGCCTGCTCTTACTGCCCCCCAGGAGTGATGCATTCCTTACAATCCTCACATGTGCCTTTAGGCACAGCAAACCCTCAGCATGATGCTGAAAATGTCAAAAATTTTAAATGCCTTCATGACTAACAGAGCGTCAACAAATATTTGAAGCATCCATTGTGTGGTTGTCTAGGAGCAGTTTGGTAGTGTGACTCTGTGTTTTAGGGTGCGAGCGGCAGCAATGAGCAGCCTCATGGACGTGACCCTGCTGGTGGTGGCATCGGCTCCAGAGCTGCTCTCCTCTGACCTGTGAGTTGATATCAGTTGCCCTTAGAGGGGACCTACTGTATTATGCAAAATGTGTGTAAACAACTGGTCTATAATGAGAAAAATACAGCCACTATAATCCCCATGAATCATAATCCCCTCTATATATCTGTACCAGCTCTGCTACTGGACTCTTTAGTTCATTCATTTGGCTAGTGTTATTGTTTAGAATGTTGTTCTCCTGTCTGACCCCTGTGGAATGAGAAATAAATCATTGGAAGGAATAGCACGTCAAAAAAATCAGTTCCACAGATTTATTAATTGTGTAATGCCACAGATCAATAGTAGTTCAAAGTTGTTTTAGAGCCAAAATAGACTCCCCCAAAAGTTTGCTTCGGTGAGCTGAAATTTCAAATTGCTGAAACAAACTCAAACTGAACATTGTTTTGGACAGATTTTGTTTGTAATTACATCATTTCTGTTTGTTCTTTGATTTCATTTGATGCTATAAGTGTGTTCTATATGTCTATATGTCTAATGGAAGAGTGAGTCAATACAAGTACTTCAAAAAAAGTATGTCACGTAGTATTGTGTAAATGTTCTCAAATTTCCTTTTTGAATGTGCTTGGTAACATGTAGAAGGCTGTACAACTAAAATTGCTAATGTTACTAGAGATCAGAACTGCATTGCTAGATTTATCAAGAAAACGTGCACCATCAGTATAATTCATAAATGCACTTAAGAGTCAGGTGACAGACTTTTTGTTTTGTAAAAAGATGACAGAATTGTACTAAGTGTAATGTTTATTTGCTAAGGCCAGCACAACAGTGCAGAGCAGCAACATGCTAATCGATGAGTTGAATCAACTTACCTCAGCATTGGTTAGTTTATCCACTAATTGTTCAGAATCGTCCAGGTTCTGTCTAGAATTTTTAACCTACATTGGCCAACATGTTTGAAACATGTAAGACAGTGATCTGCATCTCATGATTTCTGAATGCATGTCAGAATGCATGTAAAGGCTCTGTCCTCTTCTGGAAAGCTGCAGCTCATTTGTATTTAAAGGGACACCCAATTATTTTATTTTTTGCACATTTGATAAGCTACATTAAATGATCAGTAGGGTATTTTGAGTCGAAACTTCAAATGCACAACCTAGGGGTATCAAAGATTTACTTTACATATTGGTACCTCAGTTCTATTGGCTCTGAAAGGACTGATATTTTATCTGTTCTCTGTAGTGTCCAGTGCATGATGTGTTGCCTGGCCCAGCAGGCTGCGGAGAAGATCGACCGCTACCGGGCCCATGCTGGCACCGTTTTTCTGCGTCTGGTCCATAGCACAGATCCTGCAGTACCTCACATTCCCCACCGCGAGGAACTACTGAGCATCTTCCCTCCGTAAGTGACACACTTTAAAGTTTTATGTTTCACGAAATCTGATCAATTTAGTTCATTTTATTAGTTGCTATGTGTAATAGTTTTACTGTTTTTTAAAATTAAATAATGTGATATAATATTTATGACTCTTCTAAGATTCTAAGATTTCTAAGATTTTGCCAATGGCCATAATAAAATATTTAAATATATATGTATAGTTTGATTTAAATCATAGTCTCACCATAATCTTACCTTGAAGTCTTGAAGGTCTTATTATAACATACAATACATTAAACTTAAAAAAAAAATTTTAATACAAAGTTCTGTCATGAAACAGGGCTAACAGATAAGGGCTGACAGATCCTATCCAATCGGCGTCCCATTATATAATCAACGAAATGGCATATGTGATAAGTTGATGTCACTTCAGGAGCCAATGAGCTTGCTCCTCAACATTTAAATACCTCAGTGTAATTTGCTTTTACATTCTGAAGCAAGTTTTAAGATACCCTCCTCCACCCCAGCTCCACCTGTGTATAGATTTACTACTGGTGTTCATGTGTGTTACGTTGTTTGCAGCAGCAATAATCAAAGCAGCAGCAGCATAACAGATCTATTCGGCCAAGACCAAACATATCAACATTGCCATATACAATTGCTCCAAGTGTTCTCATAACAGAACTGTGGTTAATATTATTAAGTGTTAATTTTAAGTAGAAATAACAACTTTAAATACTAGATCTCTATGACTATGGATCAGAATATTAGTTATACTTCTGTTTGTTCACCTGTTGCAGAAAAAAGCAACAACAATGGTTTGCTCTGATGCATTCATTAAAGTATGGAGGACCAGGAGTGCCATAAAACAAAGAATCAAATTGTCAATTCAATAATTGAAGCATTTTGACACTACTTACATAATGTAATTCAATTTGGGAGGTGCACATTTACATTGAAGTTTCAGGAAAGCAGATATTTTCATTGCTTACAATTTGATACGTTGTTAAAGAAATGTCTCATTCTGATCACTTTAATAATTATCTTTGACATCTGGTGTTCTTTTTTACGTACTTTAGAGAGACTGGAAACTCCCTGAACTGGAACGCAGCATCGCAGGCCTTCCCTCACATCACACAGCTGCTGCGCCTTCCTCAGTACCAGTACCACACGCTTCTGGGTCTCTGCGTATCTGTGGGAGGCCTTACCGAATCTACAGTAGGTCACACCACATAAACACAATCATTAAAACACAGTTCAGCCTCTTTTTCACTTAAAGGAACACTCAACTTTTTTTTCTTTCATTTACAAGAGTTAAACAGTTGACTTGAATCATTTTTGAATCCATTTAACCGATTTGTTGTTCTGGGGGGTTGCTATTAGCTTAGCTTAACATAATTAATTGAATCAAATTAGACCATTAGCATTTTGTTCAAAAAAATTAAGCTTGAATATTTAAGACTTGAATCTTCTGTAGTTAAACTGTGTAATAAGACAGATGGGAAAAAATGACAAATTTGCATTATTTACATGTTTATAGTTTGTTTATAAAATAAATGCCTTAGCTTAGTTTGCTGTGATCATTATGGAATGATCATTATGCACAAGCGACAGAAGACTTGAACTTTATATAGGAAAATGAATAAAACTCTTTAAGTTATTGCGAGTAACGAAATGCTAATGGTCTAATCCGATTCAATTAATTATGCCAAGCTAAGCTAAAAGTGATTACACCTCCCCCCTAATTTTTTCTATTTATTGAAAGTAGAAGTTAAATTATTTTGGCATTTATGAAAAAATCTTGTGTAAAAAAATTTTTAAGCAAATGTCCATAAAAAACAAATAATAATAGAAAATGTTTTTATTTGGGACATTTTTTTAAGGTTTTTCTTGAATTTGAAACGTTTTTTTTCTTGGAAAAAATATGAAAAAATAAACATAATATATTATATAATTTTATCATATAAGATGAATTACAAATTTTGTTTTATTTATTTTAGGCTTATATGTATATTTTTGCATGCTGACTATTTTTAGGGCTATTTTCTGTCAATATTTTATTGAAATTATACTGTTTGAATAATGATAATAGCTATTGTTGCTGACATGGCATACCCCAGGGGTATGAATGATATATATACTTATACAAAAATGTAATTAAAATAATTTTACAGCATAACCATCAATCAGAATAATCATACAGTATGTGGCAAAGCAATGAGGTGGCAGCAGTTGATTCATTACAATAAATTGCATGGTGATAAAAGACCCAACAGTGACCAACAGAGGGAGCCGTCGCCACTCTATCCTCCAGAGAGTCTGCCTATGGTGAGCGCGGTCAAGAGTTTGAATACTTTCAGGGAAATTGAGACTATTAAACCATGTAGTTTTACTTTGCATTGCTTCATTTCAGATTTTCAAGAATTGCAACACAAAAGTGGTCTGTCATTTTGGGTTTTGTAAAATAAGCTGGTGTCGAAATGCTCTGGTGTTTTTTAGAAAATGTCTGACATGCGTTTGAATAAACCGAAATTCTGCCAGAAATGTGAGCCTGTGCCCGTCCTGGCCTCAAAGTGCACAGGGTGTAAACGGCTCAGACGCAAAAACCACAGGTCCTCCAGCAAGCCCGGCATTCACTCAAAACAAATTTAGCTGGAACTGAGAGAGTGCTGTTGGCACCGTGTTCCTTCATGCTTGTGCTCATGTTTTCGGTGGTGACTGAGGGCCCCTGGAGGGATCTTCAGCTCATCAGCTCATACACTTGATCTTTCCATTCCCTTTTGTCTTTTTTCTGGAATGCTGATTTCTTCCTGTACTTTTTTAAAAATTATTATTCTTCCTTTTTTTGTTTGAGGGTCATTTTTTGATTATACGCTACTGTTCAAAACTTTGTGGATGGTGAGTTTTGTTTTTCCATGTTTTTGAAAGAAGTCTCTTACTACATGCTCACCAAGACTGCAGGTTTTTGATCAAAATCCAAAAAGAGCAGTACAATTCTTAAATATTATTACAATTTGAATCAAATTCTCAATCACATTTCATGTTTGGAGATGGCAAGACTGGTAGTGTCTATCTAGGGTTTAACCCCCCAAAATAATAATAATAATAATAATAATAATAATAATAAAAAAACACTAAATAAATATATCAAATGGATAAACACACACTCACATATTTTCTGGGGCTGATTATTGCAATCAGTTTGGCAATTTGATTCTTATTTATTTGGTTTTGATTTGAATTCGATTTGATATTGATTCATTATCAATATTTCATCTAAAATGAAAAATAATTTATTATTATTCCTCATTATATAAAATCATATAATATCAAGGATGCTGACTGAAGCTCTCCGGCTTGGGTATATTAATTCTAGGTAATTTATTAATAATTAATACATATTTAGATTCATTAATTTATTATTTATGAATTGATATTGAATATTGAATAATTGAATTTATTTAAAATAACAATCACTGTATCAACAAATCATAAATATGTGCTTTTCAGGTTTTTCAGGTGTCTTACAGTTGTTTTTTAGGTACATAAACTGAATAATATATTCAAATACGTTTTTAATGTAAAAATAAAAAAGAGATTGGAAATTGATATTATTATGGCTGTTATTTTGAACTTTTTTTAATCAAATAATTCTAAAAGTAAAATGTTTTCATTATACTATGAATCACGACAAAAAAAAAAAAAAGATTATTAGTGATTTTGTACCAATAATAACGGCTCATAATAGAAAAGCAAACCATCATATTATAACCATTCCTGAAGGATCATGTGTCACTGAAGACTGGCGTAATGATGATAAATAATGATGAAAATTCAGCTTTGAATCTCATGAATAAATTAAAGTTGATACTACATTCAATAAGAAAACTGTTAAATTTGTAATAATATTTCACGATTTAACAGCTTTTACTGTATTTTTCATCAAATAAATGCAAGCTTGGTGAGCAGAAATGGCTTCTTTTAAAACATATAAATATAAAAAAATGATCTAGCACTACACATAATGTTGTGATATTTAGATATTTTCCCACCCAGCTATGTTTAAAGCAAAACTACATTTTGATTACTATTTTCTCCATAATATAAAGATTTTTTTGGTTAAAGTTGAAGCCACAACTAACATCACAACAAAAATTTCATCATGGTTTAAGAAATGGAAAAAATAAATAAAATAAAAATAGAAAGTACTTAACTGTTTGTGTAACTGTATGTAAAAAAAGTTTTTAAATGTATCTTGGTTTCACCGACTTAGCATTTTAGGCTCCATGCCTTTGCTCCAGTGGCTGCTGGGACTTCACCCTTGACTGTAATTTAAAGCCATTTAGTTATTTATAGCCTCAACTGTTTGCTGATGAAGAAAAATAATAATGTAGGGGCTTTTAACGGGAGCTTTGAGCATAGTAAATGTCAACTCATCTGCCAGTTGGACCTATAAATGAGTCGGCAGAGTTTTCCTCCTCTCTCTCCTTTGATTGGAGCCACAGCAGAGGTTACGCTCTCACCTTCAGCCTAAAACCGTATGATCTCTCGGTGCCAAAACTGCTGGATAAATGAGCGGTTCTCACAGACTCAATGATGAATGATGGAGCTTCTCTGTGAAGCTCAGCTCCCACTGGGCCGCACAGCACAGTTGATAGCGTACATAATCAGGCTCCATCTGACCCGTCACACATGGATGGATGTTTTAGATGGGAGATAAAGTGCTGCTTTCTCTGCTGATTATTTCCTTTTTTCTTAGTGAAAATAGAGGAACTTGCTGTTTCATGCATTACGCCATACATACTGTTTATGATTGTTTGCTTCAAATCTGGATTAACCCTTATGTACTGTTCAAACGTACTACCCTTTCCTTATGTTCGTGGCAGTTTTTTCCCCATTGACTTCCATTATTATGACATTTTCTGATTGCAAAGCCATGACAGCATATAATCATGCATTCTTCATTGTTGTTGGTTTTCCTGATTGGGAAGAGGTAAAATGTGTATTTTTTACCATGGATCATCAGTTTGCAGCATTAGGCCTGTACAAAAAAGTTTTTGACTTGTATATGGAGTTCTATAGAGTAAAACTTATAGTGTAGATTATAGTGTGTGTGCAGAAATAGCTGAGAGCTGAGCTGCTTATTTTGATTTTCTCAGACATATCAAGATAAGTGTGCAAACAGTTGCTCTGCAACTGATGATCAACAGTAAAAATGGCAAATTTTTCCTCTTTCCAACAGTGAAAACCAGCAACTATCAAGAATGCATTATTATATGCTGTCATGACTTTGAAATCAAAAACATGCCATTATAATGGAAGTCAATGGGACAAAAACAGCCAAGAGCATAACGAAAGGGTAGTAAAATTGCCCAGAGTGTATTTTACCAAAATATATATCAAAATAAGGTTTGTCACCAAAAATCATCCCATTTGCTGAAACACAGAGAAAGTAGTGGTTAAATCAAGACTCAAAAGTTCTTTCAAATAGCAATTTATAGATCATATTGACAAGTCATCCTGTCGTTCGTTCGTTTGTTCGTTCGTTCATGAGGCGAGGAAACCCACGCGAACACAGGGAGAACATGCAAACTCCATACAGAAATGCCAACTGACCCAGCCGCGGCTCGAACCAGCGACCTTCTTGCTGTGAGGCGATCATGCTACCCACTGTACCACCCTGATCCCCTTCATTCATTCATTCATTCATTTATTCATTTAGCTTAGTCCCTTTATTAATCAGGGGTCGCCACAGCGGAATGAACAGCCAACTTATCCAGCATATGTTTTACACAGCGGATGCCCTTCCAGCTGCAACCCAGTACTGGGAAACATCCATACACACTCATTCACACACATACACTATGGCCAATTTAGTTGATTCAGCTCACCTATAGCGCATGTCTTTGGACTGTGGGGGAAACCGGAGCACCCAGAAACCCAATCGATCATGGGGAGAACATGCAAACTCCACACAGAAATGCCAACTGACCCAGCCGGGACTTGAACCAGCAACATTTTTGTTGTGAGGTGAAAGTGCTAACCACTGAGCCACCGTGTCGCCCCTTCCTTTCATTATTATTATTATTAGTAGTAGTTGTATTTTTAATCTTTTTATTTTTAGATTAAAAGAACAAAACTGTACTATCCCTTGACTTGTCATACAATATTCTCTTTTTCAAGACCCTTTTTTCAGTCATTTGGGCCCTGTTTACATCCAGTATTAAGATATGTGTTTGTCTCAATTGATGCATATAGACAAAAAAAAGATGTGTTTGTCAATAATACCACAAGCAGACAATATCCACTTTCAACTGTTTTCAAATGTAGCAAATAAATGCACTTGACCAGATTGCTTTCATATAGGTTTGCCGTTCTTAAATAAAATTGTTGCTTCACACCATGTCCTATAGCTATATGTAACAGGATCCTGCAATGTGATAAAAGTAGTTTTTGTCCTAACCATACGATATGCAAAATGTTTATTTGCGACACTGTTAAACAACCGCATAAACTACTTTGACTATGAATTTGTGCTTTATTCAGTGTTAAATGCTAATATAAGTTTAAATACCATTTTATGTGACATTTATTACCATGCTGAAAGCAGCAGCAGATTTTCCTCAGATCTTGAAAATAACATAACTAACAAGTGTAGAGTTTGAAAATGATCATTAGAAATGTGAATCAGTGTAAACCAACAAATATCAATCACTCCGCGTATACTTTCAACAATGTTAAAGAGTTTTAGTGTGTATTAAATAGATTGTAAACCTTACTGGTGCGGACAGAAAAGTTCTTGTGGATGGAATCTTGTCACATCACGTATAGATAGGACATGGTGTCAGACTTTAATTTTCCATTTCTTCAGAATTTCTTACCCACAGGTTATTACCTCTGTATTTAATTTTCAACTCTACAAGACATAGCGTAGTAGATCGCATCTTATTTTTAAACCTATGAAATTATTATGTGTCTACAAACACATAATAACAACAATTCAAACCATTAAATTATTAGTTTGTCATTTTGTTAAAGCATTTTTCACATGTGTGTGTATGCAGGTACGTTTTTCCTCTCAATCTTTATTCGAGTACCTGAAGGGCATCCAGCAGGACATCACAGTGCTTCAGCAGTTTGGAGACACATTGTTACGCATCTTCAGAGATAATCTGCGCAACGACAGGTGCAACAAAACACAACATAGCCACAAAACCACATGCAACAGCATACAAATGTAGTAAGACCAAAATCTTATGTCACAGTATGAGATGCTTGAGATTTTCAACAAAAGGAAAATAAGAAAAAAAAAGCTTTATATATTAAATGTTGATTTTTGGATTCATGTGTAATCAAAATTTTACATGTCCACTAGTGCACATTCTTATTCTTTAGGTGGACAATTATTCTATGGAAATTAATACACTGAGAAAAAAAAGTATGGTAATTTGTTCAGTCCTTCTCTGTTGATGTCTGTTTAAAAGCTTCAGCCACAATATTCTTAGCCACGCCCCTCTTACGGTTAGTTTGCTATAAGGGAATGATGCGCAAAAGAAAGCCCCATCCCCTATTCAATAATTCATTTCAGTTGGAAGTACGTCAACATACTGAAATAAAATGTCTTAACAACTTCAACTTGATGTAGACTTTAAAGGCTGCATGCCAATTTATTTGATTACGTGTTGCATTTATGTTATATATTTTGACTGCCCCGCAGGGTTTCTGTACCTTTGCTGAAGACGGTGGACCAAATCCTTGCTAACGGCTGCTTTGACCTCTTCACCAGGGAGGAGAGGTGAGCGTGGGAAAGCCCAGTGTACATTACTGCCTCCTTTGGCTTCGATACACGAACCATCCAGAGCTCGGCAGGAGAGATGATATCATGACAGAAATACACAGAATAGACTCACACAGGGAAGCTTTGGGAGAACTTAAGATGAGCCCGGCCAAGCCATGTGTTGAAATCGAGAAGTCAGAGGGAGAATGTGTGTTGGTTTGTTTTAATCCGATGTCCTTTTCTCTGTTTGCAGTCATCCATTTTGCGTTGAGCTGCTTTCACTCTGTAAGGAGGAAATCAAGAAGTCCAAAGATGTCCAGAAGCTGTTGTCATGTATAGCAGTGTAAGTGCTCCAACACTCAGTGGGCCATGGGTCAAAGAAGCATGTCTCTGTCGATGCTGATAGCCTAGTGGTTAGTGCCTTGAAATATTGCCTTGAGGTGCTCACGGCGACCCGACTTCGATTCCCTACTTGAGATCCTTTTGTGATCCTTTCCCTCTCTCTCTGATCCCCATGCTTTCTTGTCTTTACTGTCCTATAAAAATAAAGATTAAAACCCCCTTAAATACTGAGGCCCTCTTTACATCTGATATTTGTAAAAACAGTATACCACTAACCTAATAAAATATTCAGTCTACTGACCATTAATATCCACTAAAGCAGTGGTTCTCAATTCTGGATAGTTCTACAATAGTAGCTAAAACTTAACATATACAAAAATATAACATTTTAATTGTTTTAAAGTCAAATCCCATTGAAACCACAATGTACTGTACATAAATCATATAAACAATTGCATATTAATCAGTAACATTAATGAAATTAAAAATTAAAAACTGAATAAATATGTTTACATACATTTACATTTAAGTAAATAAATGCACTCAATGATGGGTTATAAAAATCAGCAGATTTCTGTAGGTGCAGATTCTGTGTGGGCCTACCAATGACCTCTTTGGGCCAGAAGTGCCTTCTTTATCCCTTTAATTGAGGTGGGTATAAACGGAGGGCAGGTCAGCTCCAACTGAGTGGGACATGAACTCCAAGTGGGCTGTACAAACCTCCTGGAGTTTTAATTTATTTAATGTCTTGAACATGTCACGGAGTCCAACCTATAAGTGTTTTATGAATCTCTACACCTATCCCAACCCTGAACCCAACCTCACAGTAACCTATTGTGTTTTATTAACGTCTACACCTACCCAAACCCCAACCTTATAGTAACCTGTTGTATTTTATGAATGTATAGACTTACCCCAACCCTAAATCCAACCTTTTAGTAACCTGTTGTTTTATTAACATCTACATCTACCCCAACCTCATTGTAACCTCTTGTGTTTTAACGTCTAGACCTACCCCAACCCTAAACCCAACCTCATAGTAACCTGTTGTGTTTTATGAATGTCTATACCTACACCAACCCTAAACCCAACCTCATAGTAACCTGTTGGGTTTTATGAATGTCTAAACCTACACCAACCCTAAACTCAGCCTACTTGTGGCGTAAGTCTCTCCCACTCGGAGGTCTCCGGCCGGCAGTGATACTTACTTGCTTTAATTTAGAGAAGAAGTTATGATGGCTAATTAAACTCTTGTCTCTCTGTCTCTGACCGCAGGTTCTGTGGACTGGTGCAGTTCCCTGGTGATGTGAGGAAGCAAGTCTTAGTTCAGCTGTTGATGTTGCTCTGTCACCCCTTCCCTTTGGTGAGACACTAGTAGCGGACCAGATTTAGTCTAGACACATTTGCTGTATCCATTTTGTAATTTTTGACTCCACTGTCTCTCCTGGGTCTGTAGATCAGAAAGACGACTGCCAGCCAGGTATACGAGATGCTTTTGACCTACGATGATGTCATCGATGATGAACAAGTGCTCGCTGATGTCATGGCCTCGCTTAGTGACACGAACTGGTGAGTGCCTACATGGGGATTATTGAAGGATTATGATGGGGAATTTGTTGCAGCTACTGGTTTTAAGGTCGTTTCATGTTTCCTGTTTTAGGGAAAGTGACATTGCTACAGTGCGGAGTCACAGGAATCAGCTCTGCGATTGGTTGGGGGTGCCAAAGCCCACTCTTGTAGCCAAGGTAACACATTTAGAGATTTTATAGTGATTGTTTTGCAGATTGGGTGATGCCATTTACAATATTTGATATCTAGAAGCTGCATCAATCATTACTGACCTATTTATATGTATATATAAATATGTTATATTTGTGTAATTAGATTTTAGTGCATTTGCTATTTCTTATATATACATTTTGTATTTATTTGTTTCAGACTTCACCTCAATAGTTCAATGGTACACCATCACCCGGAGAGATGCATGTGGCTCTGCATTTGCCGTGGACATCAGGAATACATTCTCCTGCCAGATAATATTGTCCATCTTGCGGTCTATGATCTGTCACCATTAAATTCTTAAGTAAAATGTCTTTTGAGTTCAGTGCCTAATTCTTTAAATCAGAGGTCACCAATCTCGGCCCTGGAGGGCCGGTGTCCCTGCAGAGTTTAGCTCCAACTTGCCTCAACACACCTGCCTTGATTAGCTTGTTCATGTGTTTGTTTAGGATTGGAGCTAAACTATGCAGGATACCGGTGTCCTGACATTTTATCTTACCCAGCAGATTATGCTACCAACACTGTATTTGAATGGTCCTGAGGTTGGGGTTAGGGATTAGGTAGGTTAGGGCGATATTACAGCTTCATATCACACTACTCCACATTAAAATTTACACTGGTACCAAAATCTGATGGGTAGCATAATGCATCATCATAATGTGTTACCTACTTTTTGAATGGGAAGTAGGACAATCTGACAAGATAGGACAAATCGACAGAACACCGGCCCTCCAACAACAAGTTTGGTGAAGCCTGCTTTAATTGGTTTTTTTTCCTGTAACTAGCACCAGGGATGGATCTAAACTAGAAGGCTAATCGAGTTGTAGAGCAAATATCATTAATTACCAATATCGTTATTAGACTATTTTTCGCATATGGGTCATAGTGTGAGGTAAAGATTACATTATAGGTGCCCGATCTAAACCCTCTCTTATCCATATCCAACCTAAATTTGAGGAAATACTCACCCAGAAATGAGTATTGTCATAATTTACAGTATTCTGTCAGCGACGTGTCATAATTCTTTGAAAGTTGTGCTTTTCAATAAAGCTTTTGAAACCTTCACAAGTCTTGACTTTTTGTTGAATATAATTTTAATTCACTGAGCTGTGTCGGAACACAGTGCCTTAAAAAATGAATAAAGTGCAAATATTTGTAAACTCTTGATATTATTCTGATAATTTTGTTATATTATTAGTATAATATGTAACATTCAATTGTAAGTGATTTATAATGATAAGAAATGTTGCTAATTTGATTTTGTGAAGAAAAAATTATATAAAATGTCATAAGCATTTTTTTTTTCTGTCTGTGCATCTGTGTTGCATTGACTTCTGGCACAAACTACATCCCACTGTTCCTGTGAAATTGTGGGTTTTGCTTTAAAAGATGCATTTTAATAACACACTGAGGTTTTTAATTGGGTTGAGGT
Organism: Danio choprae; assembly: GCA_903798125.1. NCBI lineage: Eukaryota > Metazoa > Chordata > Actinopteri > Cypriniformes > Danionidae > Danio > Danio choprae. Next base: position 1,321,947 of record CAIGQW010054088.1, on the reverse strand, counting down.
CAGGGGGTTAAGTAGGCCACTCCATTACCTCAGTCATATTTGCCTGAACCACGGTGTTCATCGCTGCTTTGGGGTTGTTGAATCACACATTTCAGGGAATATCCCTTATCAGCATTCAGTTTTTTTTGCCAGTATCAGAAAGAGATTTATTGCCAGGTATGTTTACACATACGAGGAATTTGTTTTCATGACAGAAGCTTCTACAGTGCAACAGAATTACAGAGACAGGACAAAAAAAACAGATAATAAATATATTTTAAGAATAGAAGTAAGTAGTGAATGCAGACATGCAAATTGACAAGTGTATGTACAGGTATATTACTATATACAATGTTATATGTGCAGCTGTTATGTGCAAATTGGCATGTAAAGTATGTTGTTAAGTGTATATGTGTCTAAAAAGTGTATAGCAAGTAGTGCTGTTTGTTTCACAATTACAATTATCATCAAGTGTTCATAAGATGGATTGCCTGAGGGAAGAAACTGTTTCTGTGTCGGGCTGTTCTGGTGCACAGTGCTCTGTAGCGTTCAAAGAGGCAGTGTGCTGGGTGTGAGGGGTCCAGAGTGATTTTATCAGCCCTTCTGCTCGCTCTGGATAAGTACAGTTCTTGGAGAGTAGGGAGGGTTGTACCAGTGATTCGCTCAGCAGTCTGAACTATTCGACATAGTCTTCGGAGGTCGGATTTGGTAGCTGAGCTAAACCAGACAGTTATTGAAGTGCAGAGGACTGATTCAATGATGGAAGTGTATAGCATAAATGTAAAGCATTTGTGTAAAGCATTTGTGTAAAGCATTTGAGATCATTTTAGATGAGCATTCTATAATACTGCTGCACTTCTCAACGTTTTTTACTTAAATTCTGTACTCAAATTATACTTAAATTACTTCGTTCTTCAGAAATGACAGCTGTTCTTGTTTCCACAGAATAAATGAAATCTCTTTACACAATTTTTTGAACACACCCTTTTCAAAGCATTAGCTATTTTCTTAGAACAAGCAGAACACCTGACACAACAGTTTGTCTATCATTTTTCTATTACACTACTTCATTCACAAGTAATTTATTTGCTAATCACTATTGCTAATAACAGTGGTTTAAGAGGTAATTGATGTTGTACTACACAAAAAAATACCTAATGCTGTTTGTAAATGATGTTAAATCCGCTAATTCTGGTTTCAGATTATACATTGTTTTTGTTTGTTCTGATAGTCCCTGTGGCATTATGCAATTTTACTCCTTAGTTCTTATTGTATCAAGGACAAGAAACGTCAAACCAACTACCCATTGCTTCCTAAGCAATAATCACTTGCCATCATTAACAACAGACTTCTGGGGTCTCATTTATAAAACTTTACCTAGAAACCTTCCTAAAAGTGAACATACGCCTGAACACATTTTAAACTTAATTAATGATTTTGATTTTGAACCGCCGTGCGACCCAGTCAGAAGAAAGGAAGGAGTAGGGGTGGAAGGGGGGATTCTTTATGATGAAGATGATGGAGTGAAAAACTCTGGTTATTTGTAGTGTGTCAGTATTCGTCTGATTGGTGCAATAAACGGAGCTGATGCAGTGCCAGCCATGTTCAATCCTAAGCACGTGATCCTCTCGAAATTAGTTTACAAATAAACCACAAAACTTTTGCATGGTAAATGGCGTATGCACTTTCCAACCCATTTTGTCCATGCACCACATTTATAAATGAGCCCCTTAGAAATAGAAGGATAAACAAACAAAAAACTAGAACGACCAATACTATTATCTCTCATTTGTTTTGTTGTATACAGAAAAGCATTATGCTTTTTGGCTCTCACATTCACTCAAATTGATAATTGGGATTTGAGGGAACATGGGTGCTCAGGGGCCTGTAGGCAGATTACTTCCTTCTCTCACACCCTTTAACAATTAATTCCCCCACTTTGTTTCCCTCCATCACAGCCAGCACAACAGCCTTCCAGACAAGCAACTTCGCAATGAAACCCTATCTAATCCGCCTCATTATACTCCAGGGAAAGTGTTAACATTTACAGTGGAGGAAGGCCTGGCAGTGGACAGATGCAGCTTGGCAAGGTCAGACCAGTCAGCGTGTATCCAGCAAGAGGCTGCTGTCTGACTGTGGGCAGGACGAAAAAACCTGGCGCTCTTCTCACACTCAGCCCAACCCATCTCGCCTCTCACTTTGGGCACAGGCTTTACTGGAGCTTAGAGAAGAACCCAAATGGTCTCAAAATACACAACAGCACTCCTGGCTAAAACAAAGGTCTGATTGTTGAGCTGGAGCTCTTGGGTGGATGGGCTCTCATTCTTTTACGAGAGGCGCAGTAGATGAAGTGGTTTGATATAGATTACTGCCCGTTGGGTAATCAGGATTTGGGCTCAAGCTTGTCCTTGTGTTCCCTCTGAACTTTCGGCAATGCTTTTTCATTACTTTTTCATCAGCTCAAAGGAGTAAAGATCCAAGAATGATGACTTTATTAGCTTCCACGCCAACAGACTACCCAATATCAGTTAGATTTTTGGCATGATGCAAATGAGTGTGATTTGTTGATTTGCCAGTGACAATGGGCTACAGGATGCTAAAATTGATCTTGTGTACTGTCGTATTTATTATGGTGGCCAAAAGAGTTCAAATGCACTACGTGAAGAACTGACAAACTTTTAAATGATTTAATAATGAAAAAATAAAACAAACTGGTCCCCGCTTCAGAACCAGCAAAATCTAAGAATAAATAGGGCTGAGAGAAAGGAGCTGGATAGCTGAGGAGAGACTGAAGAGAGACAGGAAAAATAATAATTGGGGTTCGGTTCTCTAAACATGCTGCCACTTGGTCCTCAACCAGCTGAGAGATCTGACGACGTGCTGGGAGCCCTGTGAAGGAATCTATCCACCTGTCCATCTTCTGGTGTCCGGTGGCGGTTTTTCCAGCTGGCGGCACTTCTTGTCTCCTGCTCTGCTCCCACTTTGGTGGACGGCAGCAGGCTCCTGCATCCTGGCAGACAGAGGTGACTCCCCCGGTCTTTCTGGGATGGCTCCTTGCAGCTCTTTCCCTGCTGGGAGCTGGCAGCAGGCAGTCCTTTCCTCTGTCCGCCCCGGCACTTTGGGCAGATGAATGGGTTAACTCTCGAACACTCACCCTCCCTCTCATCGGTGAGGTCATCTGGACAAAGTGTCTCTCCTTCTCCTGGGTTTCGGCACCACTGTAATGAAGTTAGATGGCCACCTAGCCATTGGGAAGAGGGAGAACAGACTAACTTTTAAATGATTTAATAATGAAAAAATAAAACAAACAGGCAAAACATAAAAACGTCCAGACCTGGTTCTCTCTCATCTAGCACTGGCGTCTCTCCTCCTTTTAGCTTCCATGGCTCCTCTGTGAGACTCAAGGCAGGTGATGCGTCCAGGTGTCTCTAATTATCTCACTCACGCCTTGTACACCCTCACGGCTCTCATCTCACTCGCCACAGTGACGAACCCAGTTGCTTTTTTTTTATTAGTATGATTATTATTTATTTATCTATTTATTTTATTTTATTATTATTTTTGGACTGGACAGTATGATGACAGGAAGTTTAGTTAGAGAGAGGGGGTATGGGAACTGGAAAGGTCTGTGAAATTTCGGAACGGGACGCCCACAATATTTCAGCACACTGCCCACTTGGTTATCAGCACCGAAATTTAGCATAATCTTTTACTAATTATCGAAATGCCAAATTCTTACTTTCTTTAAAGAAAGATGGATTCTGATAGGCTGTCTATGTTTATTGTTGTCGTTCATCACCAGGATAGTGTTGCCAGATTGGCCAGTTTTGGGTTGACTTGAAAAACACTGCTTCTAAGAGAGTGACGAATATCAATAAACAACAGCTTTTCTTTGTTTTTTATACAAGATAATATGTGAAATTAAAAAACTAAAGTATAGCACACATCAAATGGACTAATTTACATGCACTATGTTTATTATGTGTATATACACACGCCACTTCATTCAATGTTTCACAGGAAATAGAATGGAGAAAAAAATGTGGTCGGAACCAAATGGATGAATAAATTATGATAATTATTAAGGAGATGGTTAATCAAAGGGATAGATCCTTTCCTCATAAAATTTCAAACATATGCAGTGGTGTGAAAAAAATTAACAGGTTTGATGATCTGAAAGATTAAAATGTGAAAAAAAAAATCAGTATGGGGGCAAACACTTTTTCACTCAATTGTAATGGCCCAATCCCTATTCTACCACTTAGCCAATCCCCTTACCCCTACCCCTCATTTTGCGCATTCTCGTGAAGGGATAGGGGTGTCCCAATTCTCTTTAGCGTGAAGGTGTAGGGCTAAGGGGAAGGGCTAGATAGCCATTGAAACACATTTTTCAGGACCACGCTCGAAACCAAGGGGTACGAAAATCTCCCAGAATACACCATCTACAATGGCAGCATGGCTGCACACGTAAGTCAGGAGACGAACAGATCAGTATTTTTTTGTTGTTATCACAAAGTTTTACAACAAACAAGCATATCTTTTATTACATTCATAACGGTGTTCATGTTTTACCATCATGCTTTTTTTTAACAAAGATTAGGAAATACTAAATTTCGCTATCTATAATCCATAATAATAACTCCTGTATAGCAGTCCCACAACATACTTTCACATCTGACACTCGATGACATTCCAATACCCGGTCAGAAAAGGCTGGGAATGAGCTTTTTACAGTGACTGGTATAATGTTAATGTTTTTGTATAGATGAATATGGCCATGGTGTAAATGCACAGGAACAACTACAGCAGTCGCCATTGTTGATCTCCTATGAAGTACGAGCTTGCGATGACATATGATGACGTATGCAGGTGTTGTAGTGCTGTCCCTTTTCTTAGGGGTAAAATTTGAAGCCCTTCCCCTTCACACTCTGTTTCAAGGGCCAGGCGCAAGGGGTAGAGGTAATATATATATATATATAATTAGGATCAGGCCTATATGTTTGGAACTGTATAACTTCCATTAGTAGAACACAATGAAATAATAGCTATTAGCATTTTGGTGACCATTTGTTTTTATATTTTGGACAAAAACATGCAATTGGAATGACATGGTGGTGTATAAATGATGACAGATTTTTTATTATTTTATTAAACTATCCATTTAGTTTTTTGTAATAACCTGGTTGAGTCATGCTAATATCACTTGTCATGTTAAAGTGTTGGTTAGGCTTGCTGGCTATTGAGGCTAAGCAGTTGAGATAAAGTATGTGCCAGGCGTAATGACAGGTCCAAGAAAAACCACCAGCATTTTCCAATTAAAAACACCAGATTAGGTTTTCATAATGTAATATAAAAACATATGACATCTAAATAGCACCAAGCAAGCCGATTATGTCCACTATGCATAGGGAGTTTCAATACTCGTAGTGTCCAGAAGCAAAGGGCCTTTATTTCTGAACCAGCCTGTCCACCTAAAATAAGGACAATTACGCTTAAATTGTCTGGGTGGAGACACAATTACATGAGTTTCTCTGTCTAGATGACATCTTTTACATTCTACATGATGGACAGACAGTGTAGTGAAAATGTTGTGTCATCCAAACCAGCAACAAGTAATGCAACAATTTTCCAGCAACAAGTAATGCATTTCTCCACAGTGAAAAATGTTATATTACTGAGTGCTGCAGGGGGGCGTCATGGTGGCACAGTGGGTAGCACAATTGCCTCACAGCAAGAAGGTCGCTGATTCGAGCCTTGGCTGGGTCAGTTGGCATTTCTGTTCGGAGTTTGCATGTTCTCCCCGTGTTCGCGTGGGTTTCCTCCGGGTGCTCTGGTTTCCCCCAAAAGTCCAAAGACATGCAGTATAGGTGGATTGGGTAAGCTAAATTGTCTGTAGTGTATGTGTGTGAATGAATGTGTATGGGTGTTTCCCAGTCTTTTGTTGCAGCTGAAAGGGCATCTGCTGCGTAAAACATATGCTGGATAAGTTCATTCCGCTGTGGCAACCCCAAAATAAAGGGACTAAGCAAAAAAGAAAATGAATGAATGAATGAGTGCTGCAGTAATGATGAGCTGTCTTTTAACTGGCAGCTGCAGTTGACAGTTATTTTACCTGAATTGACGACTGTAATTGTGACTTTAAATGAATCGAACTAAACGTCTACACATCTGTTTAGCTCAGCAGGAACTTTTGTAGACATCTGACAGAAAATAAGTCAGTTAAGTTATTAATTAGTGAAGCTTTTGATTTGTTTAAAGTCTGTGTGAACTGGAAGTTGCTGAGACTTTTATTTCAGTATGCTCATGTACTGCCAATTGAAACGGAATATTAAATAGGGGGTGGGGCTTTCTTTCTGCGCATCATTCACTTGCAGCAAACTAACGAAATATTGTGGCTGAAGCTGTCAAACTGACATCATCAGAGAAAGACCGCCATTATAAAACACTGAAGCAAATGGTCAAATGATCACAGACATTTGATTGAAGCTTATCTAAACAAACTTTTTTTTTTGGATTAGCTAAAAAATAGTAATGCACACTAGCGAAATAAACATTGTAAATTTTAATTTTTAAATCTTGAGAGATTCGAAGCTGTGACTGTTATCAGTAGCAGTTAATGTGTTTCTGTTCTCGTTGTTTCTGTTTTCATTCTGAGATTGTGCTTGTTAACAGCAGGTGTTCACCATTGTCAGAGATGGTTTTGTGTGTGAAAGTCTCAGAAGATTAGCAAGCTCTGAATTACTCAGACCAGCCTGTCTGGCACCAACAACCTAGCTACAGTCATGACTTCAATCAGAATCCACGACTGGAACTACAGTGCATTCAAAATTGCATACTTCCCTGCTGAACATGAAAAACAGTGCATGGCACAAGTAGTATGTCTGAATTTATAGTATTTGAAAAACAGTAGAAGTGAGAAGTACCCGGATGCTCCGAACATCCAGTTGGCAGCTTGATGCATTTAAAGAGTAACATTTGAAATTACAGTTTTAATCTATGTTGCTTGATTTTAATGTGACTTCCTGGATTGCTTATTTGAGACATCCAATGTTATGGGACTTTATGAGCTCTGAGTCTTTTACCCTCATCGCCAGAGGACATCTTGTGCCATTTAAATGGAGCCTCCACAATTTGCCATCCTAACGTGCACAATATTTTGGTTTGGCTTTTTTTCCCTAAGCAAATGTAATTCAGAAAAGTGTTTGACACAATGGGATGACCCATTTTTATAGCATTAAATTACTGGCTAAAAACATACTCTTTACAAAAATGAACAATATGAATCTATATCAGCGTGATAACAACTGCCTTAAATGACCAAAACCGTTATTCGAGACATTTTATTGCAAGTGTAATTCATTTTTTTATTTGGACTTAAGTCTCATGACTTGTACTGCAGCCAGCCCCCTGGGAGCGATCTAATTTCTGTAACTCAATAGACTCCAGAAAATCATAAAACAATGTTTATTTCATTTGTATCTTTGTTGTATTGTATTAATGTATGCTTGTAATTCCTTTATATTATATAGATGCAAACCCTATCAATGTAATTATTTGAATCATCTTGTGAAATTATATTCATATTACAATAT
>CAIGQW010054088.1:1292757-1313976 GCA_903798125.1 Danio choprae | reverse complement strand
GCAGAAAAACAAAATATTGCATTGTCAGTTTATTTTTTTCCAATATTAGGCGTCCCTATATAGAACATATGGTCATGTTAGAAGTTTAAACTTAAATTATGTTGTTGTTGTAGCAGTAGCAGTAGCACCAGAAGTAGTAGTAGTAGTTGTTGTTGTTGTAGTAGTACTAGTAGTTGTTGTTGTAGTAGTAGTTGTAGTAGTTGTTGTTGTTGTAGTAGTACTAGTAGTTGTTGTTGTAGTAGTAGTTGTAATTGTTGTTGTTGTTGTAGTAGAAGTAGTTGTAGTAGTAGTAGGTGTTGTTGTTGTTGTTGTTGTTGTTGTTGTTGTTGTAGTAGTTGTTGTAGTAGTAGTTGTAGTAGTAGTTGTTGTTGTTGTTGTTGTTGTTGTTGTTGTTGTTGTAGTAGTAGTTGTAGTTGTATTATTATTATTATTATGCTATTTTACCAATGAGGTTTCACAATGTGTGAAATACCACATACATACTGTAGAAACTAACCAATAAATGGTCTCTGTCCCAGATCAAAGGGTTAGGAAAACGTTCACTTTTACCACCTCTTTCTTCATCAATTTGCACTTTTGATTCTTATGAAATGCTGCCGCTGTTGAAAGATTCTTCCATCGCCCCTTGTGCAAAAGCAGCACCATGGTCTCCATACAACCTGGGTGTTTAGTTAATATGAGGTTTCACTTTCTCCACTCCAACCTTTTGTAATTCGATTTTAATTAATTTTGAGGGGAGAGAGATGGAAAGTTGAGTTAGTGCGTTTTTATCTGGCTGCTTTTCTGCTATAGAGAGGGGCTCTGCTACAGTGCTGAGAGTCAGCAAGAATGCTAATAATTCTGAAAGGCTTACAGTTGGCCGACAGTAGTCATGGCAATGGCTCCCGTACAATGGAAGCCTTTTAAAGAGGCCGGTGGGGAAGGGGAGGGGGGGGGGGGGTTCCGTTCTCATCCACTCAGCGGTGCAGCGATATTGCAAACAGGCATTTTCCACTCTCCCCTGAGCTGTTTGTTATGGGATTAGGTGCCGCCCATAGTGATCTGCACTATTCTGAGGTTAAAGTCTCTCTTTTAATAGTGTTTTAATAAAGTGCAAGCTATGAGCCTGCTGTCTTTAGCTTGCACTTTATTAGGAAGCTTTAGCTGCTTAGATTCATGCTGACTGTATAGCCCAAGCATTTAGATAGTGCTTGTTGAGTTAAAGTCACTCTGAACTTAAAATGAGTAGGTTATCAATTCAGTCATCAATTCCATGTGTAAAAATCAAGCTTTCTTGTTCGAGGGGCTGTTTCACTCAAATATACAGTCAACAGTCTCTTTATTATGTGTACCTGCACAATTGCTCATTCATTCATTCATTCATTCATTTATTTTATTTTCGGCTTAGTCCCTTTAGTAATCAGGAGTCGTCACAACGGATTGAACCGCCAACTTATCCAGCATATGTTTTACGCAGCGGATGCCCTTCCAGCTGCAATCCATCACTGGGATACATACCCATACACTCTCATTCACACACATACACTATGGAAAATTTAGCTTACCCAATTCACCTATAGCGCATGTCTTTAGACTTTATGGGGGAAACCGGAGCACCCGGAGGAAACCCCGAGAACATGGGGAGAACATGCAAACTCCACACAGAAATGACCAACTGACCCAGCCGGGGCTCGAACCAGCGACCTTCACCGCGCCGCCCTGCACAATTGCTCATTAACACAAATATCTAAACAGCCAATCACATGACAGCAACTTAGTGCATTTAGGTATGCAGACGTGATCAAGAAAATCTGCTACAGTTCAAACCAAACATCAGAATAAGGAAAAAAGGTGATTAAAGTGACTTTAAATGCTGTATAGTTGTTAGGAGTTTTGATTATCTTGCACAATATTGTTCCTTCTTATGTAAAAATACTTGTGCAGTCTGTCTTAGGCTATGTGTATAGTTTAGTATTTATAGTATCTGTACATGTAGAGTACTGCTCCAATATAATTATGCATAGATTTAAAAGAGCTTTTGCGTGTTGTGTTCATATTTAAAGTTGTTTATTTATGTAGCACAGTGGTCCTTTTCTGTTGATGTCAGTTTTTCCACTGAAATGCAAAAAGAAAGCCCCCTGCTCAATATTCCCTTTTAGTTGGAAGTAGATTAACATACTAAAATAAAAGTCTCAGCAACTTCCATTTCATATGGACTTCAACTTTTCTGGGAAACTTTTTTTTAGCTAGTTTGTTCACCCCATGTTGCACTGCATCATTGTAACTGCACTTTTGAGAATTACACGTATGTGTATGAATGACATAGAAGTTTCTGTTATTCGCACTCATCCCTATACCATTTGGCAGATTAAGTTGTCAGGGCAATGCTAGCACAACGAAATATGTGTAGCCAAAACATGTTTCTCCTCCTCTCTGCTCCTCCAGACCTTGTGAGTTTGATTATTATCTATTGTCATTCAGCTGCTTTTCGGAGGGAACAATGTGTCCTCTTGTAGGGAGCAGTGTTTGTGACAGAAACATAATTCCAAGAAGAGGCCTTGGTGAGTTTCTTCTTAAAGACGTCTTGCCCGAGACGAGAAAACCATGTCTAATTAAACTTCATTATCTCACTTATTCATCATATTTGATTACATCGCTAAATCCGCCCCGCCATCACGATGAGTCATCTTATATCATCATGCCAGCAGTGTCACAAGAAAGTCATTTTTGCTGGAATTCCTGTTGAAATCATACAAAGTACTTTTATTAAATAGCCCCTATTATGCATTAAAAAAGGTCATATTTTGGTTTTGGGGGTCTTCAACAACAGTCTGATATGCATGCAAGGTCAAAAAACACTTTCATTGTCTTATAATATGCATCTATTTTTACCTAATTGTCCCAAAGACTCCCATATGATTGGTTTAGCGATTCATTTGTTCCCAAACCCCTCCTTAGCGCGATGCTAATCTGCGGTGATTGGTCAGATGACCCAGTCTGTTGCGATTGGTCGACTGCGTTCAGCGTAAGACAGAGAGAAATACCCACCATGGCTTGTCAACAATTTTGAAGTAGTCAGAGTGCAGAGTGTATGTGTGAGCCCAATGCAGGAGTGCATTAAAGCAATGCAGTTAAACACCAGCATATTGCTCTATTCTTAACCATGACACGCATTCAGTATTAATCCACACAGTGGCAAAAACGGAACTATTTAACTAGTGTGTAGGACTAGTGTTTAACTATAACTAGTGTGTAGGAACAGCTGATGGTGGCCATATCAACAACAAATGGTAGTAGATCACAACTACTAAGATACAGTACAAGACACGTGGAGCGGTTACAAGTAACAAAACACAATTAAATACATAATTTGCAAGCTAGAGAAAACAAGGAGGCTACCATTTTAATCACACTTAAGTTAAGTTACTTACACTTGTTAAATGGAGGAAGAAATTGATCCATGAACGGTGTACTGGAACGTTCCTGTCCAGCTCTGACAATGTCCCATACATCAATAGTCTTTTCTGATCCTTCCTTTAACAAACATGTACATTGCTGAAGCACTCGTCAGAAAATGATGGGAACACAGCACAAGGCTGAGGCTATAATGCTGAGGTATGTTTGCAAAATAAACTTCAACCACTGACTCTTTACAGCTTAATTATTGGGTAGGGAAAATAACACTAACTTTCCCTCAGACTTCAGAACACAGCATCTTCGCGCCATGATACAATTTTCCCGGGTCTACGTGCGCAACAAATGGGCGGGGCTTGAGTTCCATATCGACGTCACGCCGACACTGCTAAAGATTTGTTATCCCAACGATTCATTTGAACCACTCTGAGTCGACTCTTTTATAGATGAATCAATAGTTTTAAACACAGTGCACTTTCAGATTTAAGCTGGATATTTCACTTCACTGAGAGCTGTGTTACACACTGCATGGAATGTCATTTTCAAAAACCCATAATAGGGGCTCTTTAAGTAAAAAAAGAAAAAAAATGTTTTTACCTCAAATATTAAGAGTGGTGATGTTTTGTGGAATGTATTTATGTACTTGCATACATATTATTAAGAACCATTTTGGCAATAAATGTATTGTGTGACTGGTAAAAATTTCTACTTAGGGAGAAAAATAAAGGTAAAGAAGAGGTAGACGATATTTTCAGTTTCTCTGGATTTGCTATTTAGAGTTATGTGTATGAGTAAGATGATTTCTGTTTGTCCTCACAAAATACTGATGACGTCTATAATAAGACCAAAAAAAAGGTGACATGTTCTAAGGCATGTTTATATTCAGTTTCAGACAAAACAATAGCAATGTTTTAACTTTAGAATCGGCATGAAATCAGTTTTTTTGCTTGGAATAACACTGAATGAAATCATTTGTTATTCAGAACTTGATTTTACGAAGTGCATCATGTTCCTGGAGCAACATCTTTGTTTATCATGGAACAACATTCCAATCAACCAATCATATTTGAAAGACAAGTTTACAGTTTAGTTAAGTTTAGGCTTACAAAGGATTAAAGGGTTAGGTTATCAAAAAAAGAAAATTCTGTTATTAATTACTCACCCTCATACTGATACAATCGACTGAGACCATTGTTCGTCAACAATCCCAAGATGTTCAAAACCTAGAAAAGAAACCAAAAAACATTGTCATTCCATGTGAGGCTGGTTCAATTTTAATCCTGCAGAGCTCCAAAAACACTTTTGTGCACCAAATAAAAACGACTGTTCACTTATATCTTCCATGCTAGATCAGAATGTGCAATATTGCACAATCAAATTGTATCGAGTTGTATTGACAATCAAATGAGAATCTTGTTGTGTTGTGTTGTGGATGAAATGTAGACTAAAATATAATTATACTCGACAAACGGGACTGACAAATCTATTTAGATTTTATTTTGAACATATATGAAAACACAGGCAAGACAACCTCTGTATAAGTTCACTGGCGTTCCTTCACACCAGAAAAATCCCAGTAAGAGCTGAGAGATATGACACGATGCACAAATGTGCTTTAAACACATATTTGTCTGTTTACATGTTTTTTTGTGTCCTCATTACAAACAACACATAGGAAGTTCCACAATATACACGTTAAACTAACAAACAATACATATAAACAGACCTTCTGCTTCCTTGGGGGGCATTGAATAAACTTTTAATTAATATACTGTATATACTCGTTTACATTATAATAGTTGTAAACATAATAAAGAACTGCTTGCTCTTCCTTAAAGCATGTCCCGTTTTCAAGTAAGAGTCCCACATACAGGGCGGTGCGGTGGCGCAGTGGGTAACGCTGTCGCCTCACAGCAAGAAGGTTGCTGGTTCAAGCCTCGGCTGGTCAGTTGGCGTCGGTTTCCTTCGGGTGCTCCGGTTTCAGCTCACAAGTCCAAAGACATGCGCTATAGGAGAATTGGGTAAGGTAAATTGTCCGTAGTGTATGTGTGTGAATGAGAGTGTATGGGTGTTTCCAAGTGATGGGTTGCAGATGGAAGGGTAAAACATAACGCTGCATAAAACATATGCTGGATAAGTTGGTGTTTCATTCTGCTGTGGCAATCCCAGATTAATAAAGGGACTAAGCCGAAAAGAAAATGAATGAATGAATGAATGAATGAATGAATGAGTCCCACATACAAAGTAACAGTGCATTTCTACTGGCATGTTGGGAGTGCAGAGAGCGTTTTTAATTAATTCATATGGAAGTTGAGTGAAAATGCCCACGTAGTGCATTATAGGACTGAAGATGGCATTAAGAGCAGCCAATAGCATCATAAAGGTTGGGCATTTCTCGACTTTATGCAAATGTCAAGCAAAAAATGTCAGGAGGCAATCAATTGCAGTGAAAAGTAGCAAGGCACAATGTTGACACATGTTTCTGAGTGTTTGTGGAACTGGATTACTAAGCTGAATTCACTTACATGTAAGCTATTATGAGAATGTATTCCTTCACACTTTCAGTTTACACAAACATGTATGTCTGTGTATATGCATTGGCAATGCACGTGATAAACATGTAAACATACTGTCTTCCACCTGATTAAAACAGGCATTCACCGATGTAAATCTGAGCATTGCCAGCAGCACTGAGTGCCAATTTGACATTGTTGTGGAAATGTACTGTAGGTATAATACAAGCTTAGATAAACTTAAAAATAAGGGGGGGGGGGATTATAATTGTTGTAGCCTTATTAAGAAACATCAATCAAACACAGCTTGGGATATATTGGGCATATTAACGATCATGTGTGAAACGTAACAGTCTGTTCTTTGTTCCGATTAGCCTGTTTTTTAACTGGATTTACATTAGAACAAGGAAACACAGGTATTTAAGGCTCATGGTATGTCATTTCCATGTACTAAACTTTTATTATTTGGCTATGCCTGGGTAAATCCAGTTTTTCATTATAAGGCACCTTTAAATCTTTTAAATTCTTGATCAATCTAATGTGTTTATATTTTAGAGTCCCTGTATTTTATTGTATGTTTGATTTCTCTGTTGTTGTAGCGCTTTGGGTTTTAGAAAAGTGCATTATAAATAAAATGTATTATTATTATTATTTAATATTAATATATATATATATATTTTTTTCTGTTGTAAGCTGTGAAATAACTGATATCATTGGGTGTAGTGATATGGAACTGTAATGAGGACAAAATCTTGCTTGGAACTACTTTATCTGTGCATTTATCCAAAAAATAATTAAACACCTTAGAATGTACATTAGCCAATCAGAATCAAGCTCGGAACACCTCATAGTAAAATGATGTACAGTATATACCTATTTTCACCCATGAAACTTGGCACACTTTTCAGACTTTTCAACAATGCCTTATAAGTATTGATGTTCATTAAGAAAATATTGATTCACAATTGTACTTTTTGAAGAGTCAGCTAATGAGTTTTTGTTATTTGTTAAGTATTAGGCTTTATTCTCTTTTCAAAGTTATTTGTAAATAAAAGTTGTATATAAATAAAAAAAATACTGTGCAAAATAAAATACGTCCACTAAATATGTTCCACTTTTGCAGTGTATCCTGTGTGTAATGGTATTATTGTACATACCCAAATGATGATTTCCACATGGGTCATTAATTTTTAATTCACTATGTTTATTTCAGCAGTTTCTAATAGGAACCATCTCTTCTGTACCTCATTAAGCAGAAGGGTTGGACAGTGAGTCATAAATTCAGCCCTAGGTAAATCCATATGTGGGGCCCATTATAAATATGTGGGATGTTAAACTAGGTCCAGGTGGATTCCTGAAGGTGCTTACACCTGCTGAGAGAGAAATGACACCCTGAGCTCATTATGGTCCTGGATGGCCAGAACTTTGTGATAATGACCAGGATTTTATGGAGAGAAGCTGTGGAGGGTCTGAAGTAACAGTTAATGTAATCTTTTCTGAGATGAAATTGAGGGCAATAAGGTACATCCAAAATGTGCGGACATTTTAGTACTGTTTACAGACTCAAACTATCGCCTGAGCTCATTGTTTTGATAAAACATGGCAGCTGCCTGAGCTAATAATGTTCAAAGGCCATTATAAGAAGGGAATTTTATCTCAAACAGAGTTACGAGCCACTTTATTGAAGAGATAAATTTACAAAAACATGAAAAACTAGCTGAGGCAACTGTGAGAGAATCGTGATTTCATAACAGCGCAGTTTTAAAAAAACAAATGAGCCATTGTTTGTTTTCAAATCGGGCTTTCAAAAAGAATCAGGTTTTCAGATCTCATTCTCGGTGTGTGGTGTAACAAGAAACTACAGGAAATGTTTTGAAGAAAATAGATATACAGAAGAGACCAGAAGTGAGGT
Organism: Danio choprae; assembly: GCA_903798125.1. Taxonomy (NCBI): domain Eukaryota; kingdom Metazoa; phylum Chordata; class Actinopteri; order Cypriniformes; family Danionidae; genus Danio; species Danio choprae. The sequence continues at coordinate 1,306,158 of CAIGQW010054088.1, read as the reverse complement.
CCAGGTGGGAGATTTGAGAAAACCATAAAAATAGATTGGGAGAATGCATAAAAATAGACACATTTCTGGGTATTACAGCAGCGGAAGTCATCATAGTTGGGTAAACTCAAGGCTCATTCACACCGAACATGCCTTTGCTTCTAAAAATGTGAGATGTGGCACTCATGAATGGGATTAAAAAAAGCACAATGCAAAATTCACGTGGTGCGATATTACGAAGGTGATGTAATAATGACAGTAATGCACCCATTAGAAAAAGGAAAACAATGTGTTATGAAGCACTCGAGGATACATCCGGTGAATCTTTGTGGCCTTGAACATCCCAAACAGGAGTTTTTTTTTAGAAAACTCCGAATTAAATGTATGAATTCGGTTTTATTTTACTTGTGTTTAAATATATATATAAAAAATAAATAAATAAATATATATATATATATATATATATATATATATTTAAATATATCTAAACACATAAACAAAAAACTAAAAGTATGACAAGTCTTCCTAAAAAGTGATTTTATAGACAGTTTACATTTGTATGTGTACATGGATCAAAGGAAATATATTTCCAGCTTTTGTAAACCAGGTTTTTAAAGTTTTACAATAACTGAGAAAAAGTCATTACAAATTTTATTACCGCTTATTAACAGCTGTTGCGGTTTCTATGTGACAAGATCTGTCCTCTGTAGGCTAGATCGTCTCATTTTAAGATGCTTGGTTCAGCTTGTGTGGATTTTAAAAGACTCACCCTTGAAGTCTGCATCCTACAGCTATAGTATAACTCTATATAGGATATCCGGACAAAGCCACAATGAGTGCTTCTTCCGCCATAATATAACAGTAAATAAGACAGTTGTCATGCCAACTTTTTACTAAAGACAAAAGCTTCCAATGGTTGCCCCGCCTCTTTTCTTTCTTTACATAATAAGTCGAAACACTAACATATAGAGCTGAAATACAGGACAGTCCCAGGAAAAACTGGACATCTAGTCATCCTAGAAGAAGATAAAAAAAAATTCAGACCATGGTCATCACTTTTGGTTTTACATACAGTGCCGCTTGTGAAACCTGAAACCTTTGCAGAATCTCTATAATGTTAATAATTTTGACAAAATAAGAGAGATCATGCAAAATGCATGTTATTTTTTATCTATCTATTTCATGTGTTTATTGGACTGTGTGTATATATATATATAGTACTGTGTGTGTGGCTACTAGGGTGATCTAGAATTGCTTTTTGTTTTTTGCTAAAAGGGATACAGTTGCAGCCAGGAATTTAGAAATATTACTTAAATTAAACATTAATTATTTTATTAGTGTCTGCCTCAACCCTCACAGTAATGTAAAAACAGTAATTATAATGAGAATCATTTATGTTATTTTATATTTATTATACTCATTAAATTGTATTTTATTAATAACCATAATTACATAAATAATATTAATGTAAAAATATTCATTATTGTTTTTCAGTGTAACATAAATTTTGCTATATTGATGTGAGTATCTGCAGCTGTGGGCGACATGGTGGCTCAGAGGTTAGCACTGTCACCTCACAGCAAGAAGGTCGCTAGTTCAAGTCCCGGCTGGGTCAGTTGGTATTTCTCTGTGGAGTTTGTATGTTCTCCCTGTGTTGGCGTGAGTTTCCTCTGGGGGTTCCAGTTTCCCCCACAGCCCAAAGACATGCGCTATAGGTGAATTGAATAAACTAAATTGGTCGTAGTGTATGTGTGTGAATGAGTGTGTATGGATGTTTCCCACTACTGGGTTGCAGCTGGAAGAGCATCCGCTGTGGCAACCACTGATGAATAAAGGGACTAAGCTGAAGGTAAATGAATGAATGAATGAATGAATGAACCTGCAGTTGTATCCCATCTAGACTTTACCCCATTTAGTTGAATTTTTTTGCTTTGTGAAGATTGTTTATGAAGTCCCTTGTTTGTTCTGAACAGTTAAACTGCTGTTCTTCAGAAAAATCCCATGTGTCCTGCAGATATTTTAGTTTTCCAACATGTTTTACATAATTGAACACTTTCCAGCAGTGACTGTATGATTTTGAGATCCATCTTTTCACAGAGGACAGCTGATAACAAAAAATTTGCATGCATTTTGTATGATCTCTATTATATTGTTAAACATAATCAAATTTGTACAAGATCTACAAGGGCTTCACAAACTTCCACACAACACTGTATGTGTCTGTTGTATGTTTCTTTTGATTGATATATTTTCCTGTTCATCATCAGTAGTAGTGGACTCTGACTGGACTCCTAGATAAACGTTGTATCTGTGGACATCCACCGATCATTTTCAGAAACACAGAGGCCCAAGATAGGGTAAGGATTTCTGTGAGGATGACCAAATAATGTAATTATAGGATTGAAATACCAGATATGGTCTAATTATATGATTACAGTAGAAATAGCAGAGATGCTATAATTACGATTATGACAGCTGATGCGGTCATTCTCCAGGAAACCGCACTCCTCATATCTTTCCAAAGGCCTTAATGAACAGTTTGAGAGGCATGCGCTCCCTACCTTAGAAATTGCCACGTTGTTGTTAGGAATTATAGTAATTTGGGGATGGAGTCTGCTGGATCGCGCTGAGAATGTGGTCTAATTGCTAAGTCGTGTGCTTTTATAGACCGCAGGTTAATGGGCAGGCCGTTTTTATATAGCGCATACTATAGATTATCTTGCTAATTGACTCGAGAGGTCAGATTCGGTCACTGACATGAATGCGGTCGAAGTCAAATCTAGACTAGCTAATGAGGTCATAGATTAACTTAATTGACATGTTCTAGATTTATTGTCTTTTTTGTTTTTGGTTGGCAGCCTTTTTTTGCTTCTGTTTGTGTGTCTTAAATGAAGTGCAAACAGGTCAGCTTAAAGGAAGTTCAGTCAAAAGTGACAAATGTTTCAACATTAGAGCACCTTCAAGTCCAAACTTGTTTAACCTTTCTTAGAATTTCTCAAGTATGTGATTTTCAAAGCAGAAACACTGAAAGGTATTATAAAAGTAGTTCAGAGTGTAATCAGAAAACACTTAACAATCGGATTTGTTAATATTTATTAATATATATTTGTAAAAATTCAACAGCATTTATTAAATAACTAGCCCATCTAGGATTTAGCAATTCCACGATCACTAAATTTATTTTAGATTTTTTTTTTTTTTTAATTGCTGCAGATTTTCCTAATTTTTTTGGCAGTCAGGACATTGTTCACATTCTTGCCATGCCACAGAGCGCCATACACATAGTTTTACATTCAAAAACATAGTATTTGCTAATAGAATGTGCTTGTCTGGTGTGCAAAGCCTTGAGTTGTCAATACATGCTTCTCAAACAGCACAGATGACTTAGCATTTATTTTCAAACAATTGGTTTCATTCGATATCAATATGATAGAGCAGGCTTTGGGATAAACTAGTTTCTCTCTGTTTCTCCCAGTGTTTCCTTTATATAAATTAGATATATCAATGGTTCCCGAGGTTCAAAAATGTATAAAGAATTAAGATGTGTAAAGTTGTGTATATTTTTACAGAAAAACAATAAATGAAATAATGCAAAAGTTGCCATTAAAAAAACCCCAAAAAAGTGTCTGTCTGCGGACTGCAAGACAGGGGCGTAACATAAAGGGGGTGTGACTTGTAGTAGAGGCGTAACTTGAAGTTATGGAACCCACATGTCAAAACTATATTGTCGGCAAGATGGTGTTGTACCCATCAGTTATTACCTTCTATACCTACCCCAACCTTAAACCCAACCATCACAGTTATTAATGTCTATACCTACCCCAACCCTTAACTCAACCATCACAGTTATTAACGTCTATGACTACCCCAACTCTTAACCCAACCATCACAGTTATTAATGTCTATACCTACCCCAACCCTAAACCCAACCATCACAGTTATTAACATCTATGACTACCCCAACCCTAAACCCAACCATTACAGTTATTAACGTCTATACCTACCACAACCCTTAACCAACCATTACAATTATTAATGTCTTTACCTACCACAACCCTTAACCCAATCATCAGTTCTTAACATCTATACCTACCACAACCCTTAGCCAACCATCACAGTTATTAATGTCTATACCTACTACAACCCTAAACCCAACCATCACAGTTATTAACGTCTATACCTACCCCAACCCTTAACCCAACCATCACAGTTATTAACATCTATACTTACTACAACCCTAAACCCAACCATCACAGTTATTAACATCTATACTTACTACAACCCTAAACCCAACCATCACAGTTATTAACATCTAAACTTACCCCAAACCAAAACCCAACCATCACAGTTATTAATGTACAGCTGCGAGTTGCAGAAGCTTTCATACTTGACGAGCTTGCCATTGTACTGTTATTTGTAACCACAGAGGGCGACACCAAGTAGGCTAACTGTCATGACTAAAACAGACAAAGAAGTCAGTGAGTGCAGTTGCTAAATGAATTAATTTAATAATATATCAAATTAATAGGTTGTGGATAAGTTTGAAGAAAACTCATGAAAACATCTGCGGTTGTGACATCTCGCATGGTTCAATGGGGTCTCGATAACTGCAAGTTACGCCTCTAACTTACTACAAGTTACACCCCTTCATGTTACGCCCCTCTCATGCTGTCCGCAGACAGATACACTTGATAAAAGCAGTAATTGTAGTTACACAAATCAAATTTTTCTGGAGGGACTAATTATATGTTTGTCTATGCTATCTATGTTTCCATGACAAACATCCTCAGAACCTTTTCTCTACACAAGGTCCTTTATGGTGTTATAAAGCAAATGAAAAAAAATTGATTAAGACATGTTTTTAACATTATGAACATTTGACTACATTAGCATTTACTCATCCACTTGAGATTGGATTAACGCAGCTTTACACCAAACGCAAATGGGGTGGGTGACTGATTAATAACTACTACGTTTTTGCTTATTGTAAGATACTGTTAATTAATGCGTTAGTTAACATTAACAACTAAGACAGTATTGCAGCAACTTAAATACAAGAAGTTGAGTAAATAGTTACACATCTTGTGTATTTAGATCAAGTATTCCTTTAATATTCTGGTGTTTTAACCCCCTATGCAGTTGGTGTTTGAATGTGCAGGGATGTTTTTGTTTGCATTATAGCATATGTTCTTATCATGTCCTGATTGATTAGCTAACGAGTTCTTCGCTGGTTTATGTTAACACTTTTTCTTCCTGTGTCTTTGACCTATTTGAATCCGTGAACTTGCCTTCTGATAAAGTAGACTGGCCCCAATTAGCCCCTCATTTCCTTGTCACTCTTTGTCTGAAGTTTCCAGATTCCTCTCAGAAGACAATGTGCGTGTGTGTGTCTGTCAGATGTTCCAGGAAGAGTAAATTCAAAAACATTGCTTTTTGCGCAAGTACGCAAATGTGAATACCAGTGCAATGCAAGGGTTTAGTACAATGAACTATGTACAATGAAATGTGTTATTATGACACTCTGGGAGTAATAAAACTCAAGCACACACTGTATACATAAGGTTTCAAATGAAATGCCTGACATACTAATGTGTGACATAAACACATTATCACATGTTGAATACTGGTAACTGGTCTAAATCACTGTCAAATGAAAATATTCTACTAGAATACTTAAGGATTTTTTGTGTTTTATTTTTAGCATGTTTAATTCAAACACTGTAGTGTACTCCTTTAAGAACACACAATGTAGTATTATGGCTGTGAGACTGGTGCTGCGAAATCGGAAAAACTTAGATACTTCCTCTTTTAAGGATTGGATTGAGCTGATGACTTCTACTGCATCATATGAACCGTATGTTGGCAAAACTTCAGGACTCCACCCATACTTTCAATCAGAAATGAGGGTAGCTTTTTACAGTATTTGGAGAGCATATAAGAAAGAAATTGAAGGGTTGTCATTTTGACTGTCTGTTCTATTATTTTATATTTATGTTATAATTTTTGTTTTGTTATAATATATATTTTTTAATATAATTTGTTTACAATATTTTCCTAAATGTTGATTTTGTATTGTGAATTTTATGTTGTGTGAGGTATAAAAGTTCAAAATTAAAAAAAGTTCAAAGACAAACAAAAAGAACATCCAATGTACCCTACAGCAGTGGTCCTCAACTACCGGGTACCAGTCCGTGGATCAATTGGTATCGGGCCGCACAAGAAACCATTAATTTGTTATTTATCAGGGGTCGCTACAGCGGAATGAACCACCAACTTATCCAGCATATGACCTTCCAGCTGCAACTCAGTACTGGAAAACACCCAAACACTCACATTCACACATACACTACGACCAATTTAGTTTATCCAGTTCACCTGTACCGCATGTCTTTGGACTGTGAGGGAAACTGGAGCACCCGGAGGAAACCCACGCAAACATGCAAACTTCCCACAAAAACGCCAACTGGCCCAGCCAGGGCTTGAACCAGCAACCTTCTTGTTGTGAGGCGACATTGCTAACCACTGCGCCACCATGCTGCCTAACTTACAAGATGTACAGTAAAATTATATATAATAAGGCAGTTGTTAAATTGTTCAAAAGCAAACTCAAAAGTATTCCAAAATTACCTGGATGGTCTATTATTTCCGGTAGAAATTTGAAGTGCAGATCTATATGTACTCTATTGGCTGAAAATGCTAAAGTGTTAGCATGCCATGCACAAGACTGACACTTAAGCGGAGAAACATTCTGGATTATATTTATTTTAGGTTTTGGGTGTTATATTTTATCTTCAGGCCTCACAGTGGCGCAGTGGGTAGCACGTTCGCCTCACAGCAAGAAGGTCGCTGATTCGAGCCTCGGCTGGGTCAGTTGGCGTTTCTGTGTGGAGTTTGCATGTTCTCCCTGTGTTGGCGTGGGTTTCCTCCGGGTGCTCCGGTTTCCCCCACAAGTCCAAAGACATGCGGTAGAGGTGAATTGGGTAAGCTAAATTGTCCGTAGTGTATGAGTGTGAATGGGTGTGTATGGATGTTTCCCAGAGATGGGTTGCAGCTGGAAGGGCATCCGCTGCATAAAACATATGCTGGATAAGTTGGCGGTTCATTCCGCTGTGGCAACCCCAGATTAATAAAGGGACTAAGCCGAAATGAAAATTAATGAATGAATTTTATCTTCAACAACAATGTGAACTGTTATATAGACATGTTTCTCAATTAACATCTGAATGCATAATTATGCAAACACCTGAGAATATTTCTCTGCAGGAAAGACTCACGAATGTCAGATTAATCTGCTGCTGCGACTCTAATATGGTAGGAAATTACATATGAAAGAAATGTGAACAATGTGATTGACAGGGCACATAATTGAGCAAAATAACTGTCCATTAATAAGGAAGCAGTATGTCCCAAAGCTTACACACTCTTTTGTTACACACTCCAAAACAAATTTCTTCACAAAAATTACATACTTTTAGGATAAACTATAAATAGGCGAATTGGGATGCAGCATTAGGTAAGGGTGACAGTTAAGAAGTTTCCTTGCCTCAGGTATTTTTTCCCCCTCAGCGACACTCCTAAGCCAAATTACACAAGGGTTTCATGCAACCCGGCCCTTTCCTACAGAGCAAAAAGTGCTCAGATTAACCTCCCTCATCCTGTGCCAGCCTGCCATGACTTCACCCTGTGATTGACATTGAGAATGAAGTTTGCATCTTCTTATGCCTTTTTCCCCGCAGTGCAGCTTGTTTCTTGCCAAACAAGTCCTTCGTCCATGGTGTAATGTGACCAGGGGGTTTGTCAAGGCATTACGCCCTTTCTGTTACTGTGTTTTAGTAGTGAGCTCATAAGGACAGCTCAAGTTTTGGCTCTTGTTCAGAATGAGCTCATCAGCAAATGAGCAGCTAGTTGGTGATGGGGCCATTGCTCCCCTGACCATTGTCTGCCCTTCGCATTTTCCAGTGTGTTTTGAGCCTTATTGGGAGCTTGGTGTCATTCGTTTCGTTGAGTCATGGATGGTCATTCGGCGCCTGGCTGAGCAGAAGTAGAGCCAGTCTACTGCAATGTGTCCCGTAGAGGGAGGACAACTAGTTTGGTCTGGCCTAACTCCAACACTGAGGAGCCAGAGACACAGGGGTCAGCCTGTCTTTTGGGGTGGTCCACTGAGAGTCACTGAGAGTGTGTTGTCCTCAGATGTAGATAATAGCAGGATGTTGTACTTTTCTTTTATGATTTTTTGTGAGTTGCTGTGAACTGCCTTTCATGGTAAGTCCTCTCTATCTGTCTAGACTTTCCTTGTGTCTTGGGAGTTGGAATTTAGAGGGAATGCCATGCATCATAATCGTGATTCTGTGTCACGTCCAATGAAGATGAATGAGCCTGGTGTAGTATTATGTTGTATGCGGATTTGACAGTGTCCTGTGGTATGTCTGCTCTGGAGCACTATTGAATTACTGCTATTAGATCTCAACCCGCAACAGGCGTATAAGGTCAGACTTTTGGCTTCATACAAGGCTGTGCTCACATAGAGACAATCAGTGTGCGTTCAAAGGTCGCTGCACTCCAGATCCTTGCACTGCATCATGGCCATTGGATAACACAGTTAGAACCAGTGAGATCCCATTAGTGTGAATGTTATTCAAAATTTCTGTCCCAGCCCACAGTAACCCACTCAACCTGGAGCCAATCTACTGGAGGCGTACACGTGTGGGGCCAACCAAGGGTCAGCACTAGCCATAGAGCCGTATCTCCTTTCTCCCATATACCCTCTCCTGCCCGCTCCCTGCATTTGGATCTCATTATTCAATTCCCTCAGAATTCTCCAATAATTAAAAAGAGGTTCTTTTGTAGATTAACGGCTATTCCCTGGGATCTTGTTGAGCCAATCTAAACACGTGCAGAGAGGCAGACAGGGGTCAGTAGCAGGGTTCCTCACACTCTGAAACTATTGGTCATCCCAGGACACCTCTGGATCTCACGCCCTGCACGATCCTGGGACTTACTTGATTGAATGTTGAATGCATAGTCATTGACTCTTGCATAGCTTGTCTGATTCATTTAGCAGCACTACTTAAAATCTATTTTGGCAAGGCCTACTTTTTACTATACTTTTCATGGCAGAGGTCTTTGTTTACATACCTTTCAGTTTCTTTTAGTTAGAATCACTTCAGTAGGCTTCCATTTGAATCCCAAATATATAATAAATTTAATTACAACACAGATTTCAGATGCCATTAGTTTAATAGTTTCACCCATAAATCACTGAAAGAAAGCTCCAGGTAGTAAAGGCTTTGCTTCAAGGAAAACGAGTTAAGGAAACGTTTTACTCCTCATAAACTCTTTGCATTTACAGAATGTGCTTAACATTGTTTTGTTAAGGGTATAAAATGTCTGCCTGCTGCTTTTCTCTTGAAGAAACTCTCCATACGCACTGTTCTCTGTTTCAGGGCATTGTTTGTAATGTCACAATGAGTTTTTTCTCTTGACTGTGCTATTAGATTAAGTACATGCTGCAGTCAATGCCCTTTTGTGTGATCAGCATTGTTTAAGATGGCAGCAATGCTGATACATTCTCATTTATTTAACAGTTTTAGCTAAAGCTAGCAATTCTCTAACCGCTAGATTACACCATTCCACTCGCTATTCACTGAAGTGAGAAAAACCTGGACCACAGGGCAACATAGCCAGAACTTGTCTTACATTGAAAACATTATCATCTGTGCTGCTTAAGCATGTGATGAAGCTGTGACTGCTGAATAGGTGCAAACAAAGGACACATCGCTAATCAGGGGGTTGAGTTTTACAGTAGGCCTTGAACTTGTGATCAAAATTGAATGGAAAGGCACACCCTCCAGGGCCCCGGGACTGAGAGAGGGATTCAAACACACGTCACAGGACACCCAAATTAGATTATCTCCCTTGTGTTTCACCCTTTGTCAATGTGTTTACGCTTTACAAAGTTTAGTTATAATTTTCTGTCATATGATGCAGAGGGAGGGTTAGGGTTATTTAATTCAATGGCTGTGCATTTCCTGCTCACATGAGCTCTTGCGATGTGCACAGGGCTTCAATATTACACAAAAGAATTCTCTCACCTTTTTATGACATACATCTGATTATTATCATCAATGGCTATTGATAACTGGAGATTGTGTCAGTTTTTATGTAACTGTGCAGATTAAGCCTCTTTTGTAATGTTTAAGCCATTCCAGTCTAGTTTTGTATAAATTGAAACAACTGAAAACTGAGAATGTGTCTATTCTTAACCTAACCCTGTTTTCAGAATTAATTTGAGCTTTCTGCTGAATGACTTTGATTGTCTGTGGTATTTAGTTGTGCCTGGTTAACCTCAGGGATATTGCTGGATGTGTGTCAGAGACACTGATCATTACCTGACCTGACTCTGGTTTGAATTGGCTGCCTGAGTTACTACTCTTTATAAAGTGTTTCTTGTGTTCTTTAACAGGAGTCCAAATTCAGGAGGGTACATTCATTTTCAGTTATAGTGGAAACAGGCACATGGTCACAATCCATCATTTTGTTGGGACTACTGCTGCTAGTTTCAGATGACAAGGTAGCCAGGAGTGCTTCTGAAGCTGAAGCAGTTGCTGGATTTGACACATTTTGCAGCAAATGACATTCAGAGCTTTGAGTTATTAAATCTCAGAAATGTTGACAGTCAAATACAAAATAGGAAAATAGGTTTGACCTACATACAGGTCTGACATTTTGACGCTCAAAATGAGTATTTGAAGCACATTTATTAAAGTAAAATCAGGTGATTAATATCATGTGAGCTTGATTGTAGACACAATATTGTTCTTCATTGTGTTTCATCAACAAAATAATAAATCTGCAGCAGATCATTTCTTTGTCTGAAAGCAAACTGTGTTTTGTTCCTGAATCAGACTATTTTTGAATACATTTTTTCAGTCATTGTAATCATTGAATATGGAAGACATAAATGTACTTGACCACATCATCCCAAGAGCACTGTATGATGTAGGTGCATAAAAAACAAGACAAATAACATTACATTTTTAGCTTTAACCTAACTATTTGCAGGGATGAGCAGTATATTTTGCAATAGTATTTTAATAGTAAATTTGTATTTGATAAGGTTATTGAAAATGGCTTAATATTTTGTATCAAAATACTTCAGTGTCTCATATTTTTGCATTTTTAAAACATTGTAAAATACTTTGTCTACATGATGACACCATAAAATGCACCCTCTGATTGGTGCTCTGGATGTTATTGATCTTTCCATTTAAAGAAGAACTGAAATAATCTTGGGAGAAAGTGTATACTGTACAAATAAAAGAAGTTTTAGATGGATCGCTGATGCCAAATGTTTGACGTTAAATCAAACAACATAAAAATAAGTCCAACAGTGGCAATTCCTACAAGACTTCATTGGCTGTTTAAATGGGATCGATAAAACAGGCCTGTTGATGGGAGGTTTGCAAGGAAATGTCATGCTCCATTGTAAAAGTATTCTGTAGTATTCTGTAGTATTTTTAAAGTACAAAAATACAGTATTTTATTTTGATACATGTTGTGGCTGCTGGATTTTTTATTTTACAGTTAAAATTGAGGTATTTGGTATTTTATTTTAAAATAATTTTAATGTATTTTTGCCCAACCCTGACTATTGGTGGTGCATACGAATGACATTGTATATAAATTCATAATTAGCCATCAGTTTGCCAAAAAAGCTTGTTGAATACGACAGTTCAAAAAATGTTTTAATTATATTGCATGGTATCAGGGGGTAAAACCTCCTCTTGTACAGCACATTCAATGCAAATGTACAGTAGATGCTTACGTTATTAACTTTGCCAGAATAAGCTTCAAAGTGGACCTGACTTTATGATTATTTCCACAGTCTGTCTGCACGTCTGGCCTTACAGTTCTTAATACACATATAAGCCTTATTATGGACAGCGAGACTTATAACAACTCCATATTTTCCATGTGTTTTTGCTGTTAGGGCTTGCATTCATTTCCAGGTCTCTCTTTATTTGAGCCGGATGGCATGTGCATATCATTTCTCCAGGGGGTGGGCATGCCGCCATACTCGTGTGGTCCCAGCCCCCACATCACAGCACAGGAACTCCCACATCCGCTCTACCCGTCGCCCCCTCCATCACGCTATTTTAAGAAGCAAGACTAAGGGGAGCTGAATTACACCCAGACGTCTATAATCACTTCCATCAGCCCTCCTGTTCAGTGGATGGCCTCCTACTTTCATGCGATTTCTGGTTACTACATAGTGTTCTCCATAAAGGAATGGTCTGAGCTGAGTCACTGTCATGGGTTGATGCCATTGCAGAGGTGTTGCTTTCTGAATGCAGCCATTGTTCTGTTCTCAGCCGGGCTCCGAGGCGCTCCTGTTGTTGGGTGTGTGTGGCTGAACCAAGCAGGCCGTCAGCGAGAATTAATGTTGAGCATAGGTTGTGGATGTGGTTTCTGTGGACAGCCATGCTCGCTTATTGTTGTGGGAAGAAACAATCTCTCCACAGAGTGGGAACGATTCTAAAATCTCCATCTCAAACACTTCCTGCTTGTCATGAGTGGTTTTTATGAATTTGCCTTGTTGCATCCTGACTTTTGATGTTTTTTTTTGCTATTTTTGATCTTGCAAAGTTTGGTTATGTTCGACTCCAAAGTTGCCAAGTCTGCTTATAAAATAAATTGTATGATTAAAAAGTCATTAGAACATATAAACTTTTTGAAGTAAGTTGATCAAGATAAAAAAAAAAAACTAAATTTCAGTTAGGCCTCACAGTGGCGCAGTGGGTAGCACGTTCGCCTCACAGCAAGAAGGTCGCTGATCGCTGGTTCGAGCCTCGGCTGGGTCAGTTGGCCTTTCTGTGTGGAGTTTGCATGTTCTCCCTGTGTTGGCGTGGGTTTCCTCCGGGTGCTCCGGTTTCCCCCACAAGTCCAAAGACATGCGGTACAGGTGAATTGGGTAAGCTAAATTGTCCGTAGTGTATGAGTGTGGATGGGTGTGTATGGATGTTTCCCAGAGATGGGTTGCAGCTGGAAGGGCATCCGCTGCGTAAAACATATGCTGGATAAGTTGGCGGTTCATTCCGCTGTGGTGACCCCAGATTAATAAAGGGACTAAGCCGAAATGAAAATGAATGAATGAATGAAATTTCAGTTAAGTTTCATTTGCTGTTGGTTTAATTTTAGTTTTTTTATTATTGTTTTCAGTAAGTTGAAATTAGTTCATTCATTCATGTTCCTTCGGCTTAGTCCCTTTATTCATCAGTGGTCACCACAGCGGAATGAACCACCAACTTATCCAGCATATGTTTTACACAGCGGATGCCCTTCCAGCTGCAACCCAGTACTGGGAAACACCCATACACACTCATCCACATTCACACACACACACACACACACACACACACACAC
>CAIGQW010054088.1:1265536-1292357 GCA_903798125.1 Danio choprae | reverse complement strand
GTAGGAAACCCACGCGAACACGGGTAGAATATGCAAACTCCACACAGAAATGCTAGTGGACCCAGCCGGGACTCGACTTTTATATAATATGACAAAATTATAATTGTTTTCTTTGCATTTATGATTGCCGTTATTCTAATACATTGACTGACAGTCTGTTCACAGCTAACAGGCATCCAGTGCAGTAATAAAACCCCTGTGGAATGAAACATTTCCCTTTCTCCTACTCATTAGGAGAAATATCATGTTCAACTTACAGTTATGTGATGTGATCCATGTCACAATCGTAAATAGATGCAAATGCATAAACATAGGAGTGGATTATGCTCTTTTATAAGGTACGTTTATTTCCACATATAGGTTAAAATATTTCTGCTGACCCCACTACATGAGTTTTTAATGTGACCCATTTCTAATTAGAACACATTGTTTAAAAGTTTCCATGGTGACATATCATTTATTACATTGCACACAGCAAGCATCTGATATTCTGACTCTCAAATATGTGTAAGAACATGTACTGCGTCATATAAACAGCTTAATAATGATCATATTAATTTATATTATTAGTCTGCGCTGCAGAGGAGAGACTATAGCTGCTGGATTTACAACATGTTAAATCTCCTGAAATACATGAAATGGCTATTTAACTGTGTGAAGAATAGTTTATGTTCTAGTAACCTATACAGTTTGTATCTGATATGTATTTATGGATTTATATTTGCAAAGCACATTGTACAAATTTAGCAGATCTGAATTTAGCAGCTGATCCCATGATGCACTGAATGCTCTAATCACACCAGTGTGATCGTACATGTAAAACGGCTAAATGTGTTCGTAATATAATAATCAGTAAAGCCTATATATTTAGACTTATTTTGATATAAAGATTTGGCTGTATGATGGTGCTCATCTTTTTCTCTTTTTCCATTATGCCACTATCCAGTCAGATTCATTTCCCTGCTTCGATATTGCATGAACTAGATAACTGCTTTTTTGTCTTTCGAACTTAAAGTCCGCATGAACCGAAAGCTGCGACCATTTCTTTTTTTTGTTCATATTGTGATGCAGTTGCTAGAGAAATTGAATATTAAAGAAGAAAATAGTGGGTGTGGCTTGTTTTTTTCTACTGCTAGCTGATTGGATGTAGTAAAATAGGCATGTCATTCAGAAAGATCAGGAAAAGAGTTTTTGGGAGAGTTATTAACCTAACAGACACCTCCTCACCACCATTTCTGTTTGTTGTCATAGCGCTGTCAAAACCGACATTTGGAGGGGCGTGGTTAAGTATGTTAGCCACGCCCAATACCTCAGACAGACATAATCTGAAGATTTAACTGAAAACAAACAGGAAGTGCATTCATAGATTTCAATTTTAGATTACAAGGGAACTTTTTTTTTTCTAAATGACATGCACAGATGAATTGTTCACCACAAAACTAGCAATGTGAGCTAACAAAATCAAAATGGTTAGTTGTGTACTTTAAAATGGTTTCAATTGAACATGTTGCAGGTTCATTTATTGATAATATATAATCAACAATAGAGAAAATTGACGATAATAAATAATTCATAATATTGGATCCTTTTTGAAGCTTGCATATTTGGCAACACAGTTTGATTCCAGTTTTTGGTTCTTTGCATAATATTACACCGTTGATGATAACAGAAGTTGACATTTTGTTTAAACTGTTTAACCTCCTGCATATGTGTGTCACAGCAGATTATGATTACAGTTACAGCAGCCTGACTGTGTCTCTTCTTTTGCTCGCTCCAGCATGTTTGCATGGTTTAGACAAAGGAAGGAAGAACAGGGTGAGAAGGGATCAAATCAGAGATTTTGTGTACATTCGGAGGGTTGCTGTCTAGCGTAAAGGGAAGCCGGTGTTGTGTGTGATGTGGTTTGCCTCTTTGCACATGGAGTCCATCTTTTGTTTGTGGGTTGGTGAGATCAGAGCAGCGCTTGCCGGAAACGGGCCTGTCCTGCTTTGCCAACCACAAAGGGGCTTTGAATTCTGCGGTTATCTGCTCCAGTGGGCCTGCTGTGAGCCTGTCAAACAGCTTCATTATGAGCCTGCAGTCTTCGCTCTACTGCAGATAGTTCTCATTAGCTCTTATAGAGTGCCGCCGTCTTCATTACAATAATCATAGTTAGTAAAAAACATTCTAATAAATAATTGTTATTGTACAAAACAATAGCTCCAATTTAAGTGAGACCAGCTCAGGTAGCTGTGGAAATTTCTTAAATGTTATTATTGGAAAAAATATATATAGTTTCCACTCAAAATACATTTCTTGGTGATCAGATCTCAAGTGGTCAGGATAAATGCATTACCATTAACAAAATTTCAGATGCATTTCTTGAGGCCACTTGTGTTCAAATTTTGTTGAGACACTTTCCTGCTATTTTTTTATTTTAATAAACCCATGTTACACAGCTTCAGGGGCATAGCCCAGATTCTTGGGCCCTTTGCAAACTCAAAGTATGAGAGCTCCTTTTATTATTACCCATGATTCATGCTACTTATCACTTCTTTAATTAAATTGTCTTACTTACAGTAATCGTTGACAAATCATGGATGGCTATATATACATATATAATTTATTATCGTCAATTTTCTCTATTGTTAATTATATATTATCAATAAATGAACCTGCAACATGTTCAATTGAAACCATTTTAAAGTACAGAACTAACCATATTGATTTTGTTAGCTTACATTGCTACTCACGCGGTGGCGCAGTGAGTAGCACAATCACCTCACAGCAAGAAGGTCACTGGTTCTAGCCTCGGCTGGGTCAGTTGGCATTTCTGTGTGGAGTTTGCATGTTCTCCCCGTGTTGGCGTGGGTTTCCTCCAGGTGCTCCGGTTTCCCCCACAAGTCCAAAGACATGCGGTATAGGTGAATTGAGTAAGCTAAATTGTCCGTAGTGTAAGTGTGTGAATGAGTGTGTATGGATGTTTCCCAGTGATGGGTTGCGACTGGAAGGGCATCAGCTGCGTGAAACATATGCTGGATAAGTTGATGGTTCATTCTGCTGTGGCGACACCAGATTAATAAAGGGACTAAGCCAAAAAGAAAATGAATGAATGAATGAAATGCACTTCCTGTTTGTTTTCAGTTAAATCTTCAGATTATGTCTGTCTGAAGTATTGGGCGTGGCTAACATACTTAACCACGCCCCTCCAACTGTCAGTTTTGACAGCGCTATGACAACAAACAGAAATGGTGGTCGGTCTCCCGAAAACCCTTTTCCCGATCTTTCTGAATGACATGCCTATTTTACTACATCCATTTAGCTCGCAGAAAAAGAAGGGCCAACACTGCAAATCTGCATTACTGACTCTTTGCATAAATGTCATGTAATTGTGGATAAACGTGACATACCTGTGGAAACGTATGAAGTGCTTGTAATTATATTTCAGTACATCACAGAAACAACTGAAACAAAGATCTAAAAGCAGTTTAGCAGCAAACTTTGTGAAAACTAATATATGTGTCATTCTCAAAATTTATAATCTAATGAGAATTAGTTGGCATGTAGATGCAATGTAACCTAAATTCAACAAACAGACCATCAAAATAAAGTGTGACCTTATTATTATTAAAAAAATTGTTTTCATTTAAAACCATTTTGAGGTCAATATTATTAGCCCCATAAGCAATTTTATTTTCCAGATTGGCTAGAGAACAAAGCATTGTTATACAGTGTCTTGCCTAATTACTCTAACTTGCATAGTTAACCTGATTAACCTAGATAAGCCTTTAAATTGCACTTTAAGCTGAATACTACTATCTTATATGTATATACTGTCATTATGGCAAAGATAAATAAAATCAGTTATTAGAAATTAGTTATTAAATTTATGCTTATTATGCTTAGAAATGTGTTAAAAGAATATTCTCTGTTAAACAGAACTAGGGGGGGAAATATAAAAGGATTCAAATTTAACAGGAGGGCCAATAAGTTAACAGTATATATATTTTTCTGTTAAAAATTTATAAACAGGTTTGCACAATTTACATGTTTAGAGTGAGATAAGAATGTAAGTAGTCAGCTTTGGAGCACATTGTTTATCTAAGGATCAGTCAAATGCAGACTACCTCACCTGATCTATTATGAAATAATAATAATAATAATAATAATAATAATAATAATAATAATAATAAAAATAATAATAATAATAATAATAATGACACATGTGAGAAAGTTTTTCTTTATTTTGTTATCTTTTCCTCACCTTGCTCTCTTTTCTTGTTTGGCAACCAAATTTTAGTTTGAACATTGTTGGATGTTTGTTTGGTTTTATTCTACAGTACCTTCGGCTCAACACACTTGACTCTCTAGCTTCTCTCCTGCAAAACTGTATAACAATGCTGGATTCCACACAATTTCTTCATGTTGTCTCAACACAAATCTAAAATTAAAAAATTTAAGTGGATTGAACATTTAAGTGGATTGTCCCCCAAAAACATAAGAATTGTGTTTTTTCAACTCATTTTATATATGTAGTTTGAACAAGTAGCAATAGTAATTTCTGAGTGCAATTAGCATTGAGCATTGTTCCTAAACAACCAATACAATCGTCAAAGTTTGAGTATGTGCTGTGCCTATTAGAAAGCGCTGAAGCAGACGTGAGTGTGTTGATTCCTGAACATGGTTAAAATAGCTATGAAGAGAATATTGCATGCAGCTCAGGAGCATGCCATGGCCCTATGCACTTACGCTAGGCTATCCAAACCATGTCCGAGTGTGTTTCCTGGTTTGTTTTACAAGTTTGAGTGCTCAGAATCAGGCCCAGGCGTGGTTCAGTTGGCCGGCCCCGGCCCGGTTGGAAGAGGTGTGCCAGAGTGTGGTTCGGTTGGGCTTTGGTGTGATACGCTTGCAGTGTGACTGCAAAACTGAAGACACAACGTCACTTTTAAGGGACTGTTTCATATCAATTTATTAATCATTCTTACTTTTCAATGAACACCAACTGTCATAGTTTATTAAAGATACAAACTCATCGCTGATGATAGTTATGATAATTTATGAGCGTCAAAAGTGGTGGATCTGTTCCGCAAAATATTTGACTGCATGTCACTGCATCTCAAACGACTAAACATAATACAAAACGATATAACTAAAGCAATGTCCGTCCGCTGTGCTGAGCGAGAGCACTTTGAGTGCAGGCCGTCAATGGAGGGGGGCGAGCGCACTTCTGCAAGATTCAAGGCAACTGTACATAGTTTGAGTATGCCCTTAGTCACCCTCCCCACTTATGACAACCCTGCATAGCTTATGAACAAACAAAAAAGCGAGTAATTGAAAAGGAAATGGATGGCAACTACACTTTGGATCATAATCTGTGTGTTTTAGTTGAGTTGTGTTTTACAGAGCTTTTTAAAATGTTAGAGTTTGGTAGATTATTGACAATGTGATCTTGCTTATGTTATCACGAGGGCAGTCAATTGGTTATTGCTAGAAGGGATACAGCTGTGGTCGAATGATAACAAGAATTGTTTATATTATTTATTCAATTACCCAATAATTGTATTTTAATAACATCTACCGCCACCCCAACCCTAAAACCAACCCTCACAGTAATGTAAAAACTTTAATTATGCCAAGTATTATTTATATTATTAATTTAATTACCCATTAAATTGTGTTTTTTTAACGGCTACCCCTACCCCAACCTCCAACATAAAAATAGTAATTATTGTTGTACGGTGTCACACAAATTATGCTATATTGATGTGCGTATCCACAGCTGTATCCCTTCTAGACTTTACCCAGTCTTTTATATTATATAGTTCTGATGTGTGATTCACTTTAAAACCTCAACACTTGGATAACATAGATAAAAACAGGTAGGGTTCCAGCAAAACAACAACAAAAATCAAACGTTAATACACATAAATTGTGTCTAAACTAATAAAAGTAAAAACATACAATTTAGTATGAGACAAAACAAAGTGCTACAGGTCAGCATTTAAATAAATAGTTTACCAAAAAAAAAAAAAAAGAAGAAAAATTCAGGGATTTTAAGGATTCCTGTGGAATGTAATGCAAGATAAAAAACAGCAAGGTTTAAGATATAAAAAAAAAAAAATCATATTTTTGAAAACAATGTCATTATCTCTGTTTATAGACTAAACTAATGCAAATTTGTGAAATTACTTATGTGGAGCATGTGTCTGCAGGGTATCTGTGAGTACTTTACATTCAACACAATGACACATAGTGTTTCTTTGCAAAGTGGCATCTCCAACTATCCCCTGACATGAATGGTACCACACTTTTACAGTAGTGATTTTTTTTCAGTATGTGGTTTCTTCATAAAATCATCTCTGTCTTTCTTTCCTTTACTCCCTATGTTCCTGCCTCTTAAGGCAGGCGTACATGGTGCAGTTTTTATTGTGGTATGAGTTAATATGCGACTTTACACTTTTACACAATGTTGCTCTAATTGTCAGTGTTCGTCCGCGTCATCCTTTGTTTATGTCATGTGCTTTCTTTGTCCTTCTCCCGCCACCGTCATTGTTAATCTGTTCCACCTGCGTTCATCCCTTCTGTGTCATCTGTGTAATCAATCTGTCCTCCATATATACCCTTTCGTCTGTGTCCATTGTTGTCCGGTATTTTGGTTTGTGTGGGTCTCGTCCTGTCTTCCCGCATCCAGTGTATGTTTCCCGTAAGTGTTAATAAACCCGTTTTTGTAATGTTCATCCGTCTCCCTCTCGTCTTGTTATCCTCCGCCCTCCGGGCGTTACACTAATGCTTAGGATTTTTTAGTGTTTTTTTTTTTTGATGATGTCATAACATAACCACTTGATCCTCAACACTCCTCATGGCATATTAGTGAGAACTTTCAGAGTTTATGTTTTAAGGTAGTTATGTGTTGACTGAACGCCTACTTCAAGACAATTTTATCAAGTAAACATTTCTAGCACATAACTTTGTCTGCAATAAATGTTGGCCCATTATCAAGGTGTCTTGGTACAATGTAAATGCCCGGTCAGTATGTGGCTCTCAAAGACATGTACAAAGAAGAAGTTTGTGAATCAGTTCAACCGATTAATTTAAGCAGTAATTAAAATGATTAATTTGTTCACAAATTGACATTGCATAGCTCATATGGCTCTAGCTAAACTAGTTTACATTTATTTGACTCTTTGGAAGCTAGTATAATCTTGACCAGGAATTAAAAAGTAAAGCAACAACAATGTAAAGTATGCTAAGAGATTCTCATTTTTACCAAAATTTATTCTCTGCGTATCATATGTCATAAGTATGTTACACACACAAGCAGTAAATGCCAGCAGGAAAAGCAACACCTTGTGTATACATGTTCATATACAATAGCAGCACGCGTTCTCTCGAAACAGGAATGTATGCACAAAAACAAATGGTTACAGTTTCTTATTCAACATAAGTGAATAGCAAAGAAGTGATAACAGTAATCCCGATCAGCCTCCTCTGCAAACACACACACTTGAACTCCCGGCTCATGTTTACCGAGAAGGCGTGGGCAAAGTGTAGGAACAATGACATGTGTGAATGTTATGTTGGGCAAAGATCCACAGTGATAAACAGTGGCACAATGGCTCAGGCCACAGGCAGGCTGCCTGACCTGTTGTTTCAGAACCAGGATGTGTGTCTGTCCGTGCATGTGTGGCCCTTAGGGGTCAGCGTACCCTGCTGTGCGTTTTGGAAACAGGATGTATACCTAGGGCTTAGGAGGCAAGAACATTCATTCATTTATTCATTTTCATTTCGGCTTAGTCCCTTTATTAATCTGGGGTCGCCACAGCGGAATGAACCGCCAACTTATCCAGCATATGTTTTACGCAGCGGATGCCCTTCCAGCTGCAACCCATCTCTGGGAAACATCCATACACACCCATTCACACTCATACCCAATTCCCAATTCTACCCAATTCACCTGTACTGCATGTCTTTGGACTTGTGGGGGAAACCGGAGCACCCGGAGGAAACCCACGCCAACACAGGGAGAACATGCAAACTCCACACAGAAACGCCAACTGACCCAGCCGAGGCTCGAACCAGCGACTTCTTGCTGTGAGGCGAACGTGCTACCCACTGCGCCACTGTGAGGCCCTAGGCAAGAACAAAAGATCCAAAAAACACTCAACACAGATGCAGGTTTGTACAAGTATGGCGTAGTAACAGTTGGTAAGATTGCGTCGCAGCAGGTGTGGGGTGACGCTCTGCCAGTCATGAGGTAAATAGAGGTCATTATCTTACTGAGGGTTTGTGTTTTTAATGGCAGCCATTTTGGCCAAAACCCCAGCCTTGTCTGCGGCATATTTTCTCAAGATTTGAGTCTGTTGACAGGTCGCATCACTCCCCAAGAGAGATAAACTGTGAGTATGGCTACTCAAAGCTAGCCTAGACAAAACATAATCCTGTGTTATCTGTCACCCAATGAATACAAAGCCATGCTTGTTTACATGTTGAAAGGCAGCTCTGGATACTATAGCAAGCTAGCTTGAAATTGGCCACAAATTTAGTCTTTCTACACTGAAATACACACGTACAAAATGATCATTCTTCATTTGTCCAGAAATATTTGAACAAGTTGAGCAGATGTCTCGTCAACAGACAATCCTTTCAACTGAAGTGGAGATGAGGTTCACTTTGGGAGAGAGAATTATCTGTAGGCAACTAAGTCTGCTCATTCCTTACTGCTCCAGAGATTTGAGTTGTGAATAAAATATAGGCTAAATTATAATTATACTCGACAAAAGGAGCTTTCAAAGATGTATTTATAGTTAGTGTTTTGTGGCTTAAACGTATATTGACATTCATTCATTCATTCATTTTCATTTCGGCTTAGTCCCTTTATTAATCTGGGGTCGCCACAGCGGAATGAACCGCCAACTTATCCAGCATATGTTTTACGCAGCGGATGCCCTTCCAGCTGCAACCCATCTCTGGGAAACATCCATACACACCCATTCACACTCATACACTATGGACAATTTAGCTTACCCAATTCACCTATACCGCATGTCTTTGGACTTGTGGGGGAAACCGGAGCACCCGGAGGAAACCCACGCCAACACAGGGAGAACATGCAAACTCCACACAGAAACGCCAACTGACCCAGCCGAGGCTCGAACCAGCGATCAGCGACCTTCTTGCTGTGAGGCGAACGTGCTACCCACTGCGCCACTGTGAGGCCCGTATATTGACATGCAGACATGAATTAATATCAACCTCTGGAAAAATAGATGAGTTTTCTAAAGTTAATTGACATTCTTTCACTCAAGAAAAACCTTAGTAAGAGCTAAGTGATATGACAAGATTCGTAAACATGCATTAAACTCTTAAATTTTGCAGTTTGCATGTGTTTGTTGCCTCAAAACAAACATATGGAGTAAGTTTTAGATGTTAAACTTATAAAAATACATTTAAACTAACTTTATGCCTCTTCAGGGTGTTCTGAATAGATTTTTAATCCATATATCCTGCAGTTTACATTCTGATGATCTATAAACAGATGAGATGCATTGTAGTGATGGGTCGTTCTTGAACGATTTGTTCATTTTGAACAAATCTTTTGTATGACTCGTGTAGCGATTCGTTCATTCGTTTATAGAAGATTAGTTCCTTTTTCGAGTCTTTCATCGGGTTTGAGTCGTTCGTTCATCACGTGAAAGACAGTAGCCAATCATATGCAGCCAGAGCCAGAAAAAGATTTGATCCGTTCATCTCTCGAGTCCTTGGTTTGAGTCTTTCGTTCATCACGTGAAAGACAGAAGCCAATCATATGCAGCCAGAGCCAGAAAAAGATTTGATCCGTTCATTTCTCGAGTCCTCGGGTTTGAGTCATCTCTTTACATGCTGTCATGGGATGACCGAACGACTCAAAAACCAGGAGACTTAAAGGTGAACTAATCATGGCTCCGTTCGGCTTAGACTGTGTGCATTGGTTAAGCTTATATGGGACTGTCAGTGTGACGTGAACGAACCACTCAAATTTAAAGACCTGTCAGAAGAGGTGATTTGACATAATCATAGACAAAAGACCAGGTAAACAATAAATGATTATTTTCTCTTTCTTATAGCATTCTAGTTATGACTTGTTTGTAGTGTGATCAACATTTGATGTAGTGGTAGATGAGTTTGGAAGCAACTTGTAACATTTTAATAATATTTTGACAAATTGAACGAAATGACTCAAAAAAAGATTTGTTTACCTTGCTAAACGAGACTCGAATGTCAGAGTCAGTAAAATGATCCGAACTTCCCATCAATAGTACATAGCTGCTGGTTTCACAGAACTCTTCCTGCCCCTGACGTTTTCAAAATAAAAGCCCAACATACTTAGTATGTTTAATACTAGCTTAGATAAACTTAAAAAAGAGAATAAAAAATATCACTGTTTGCAATCTCACTAGGAAACATTGTGGGCGATCAACCACACAGCCTGGGACGTGCATATTTATGATCCCATGTACAACGTAGCAGTCTGTGTTTTGTTCCAATTGGCTAGTTTTTCCACCTTGATTTTACACTCACTGGAATTACATAAGCATGAGGAATATTATTTGAAGAAT
Source organism: Danio choprae (assembly GCA_903798125.1). Taxonomy (NCBI): domain Eukaryota; kingdom Metazoa; phylum Chordata; class Actinopteri; order Cypriniformes; family Danionidae; genus Danio; species Danio choprae. The sequence goes on along the minus strand of CAIGQW010054088.1, from coordinate 1,281,783 downwards.
GTTATTTGAGGTTTGCAGTTTGCCATTTCCATGTACTGAACTCTTATTATTCAGCTGATATTCATTGCATCTATAAGGTGAAATGTTCAGTTAGTGCAGCAGTTTTCAATCCTCGTCCTCTTGACCCATTATTCATTTTGTATGTTTCTTTTACCGTTTCAGAGGTTTGTTCCATCCAAGAGTGAGTGCAATGTGAAGTGGACAACACAGGGTATTCTGCCATGATTCCAGTTTGAAAGAAGTGTGTTCATTTCAAAGGGTAATAAAGTGCACAAGACATGACTTTTATGCAAATGTCATGATTATAGTTAAATAACTGTTCACATTGTTGTAATAAGTTTTAACTGAAGAGACTGCAAACAGTGCAGTGTACAGGTACCAATCTCAGTTCCTGGAAGGCCGCAGTTCTGCACAGTTTAGTTCCAATTCTAATTAAACACAGCTGATCAAACTGATTGAGTTCTTCAAGCTTGTTTAAAACAAACAGTTAAGTGTAATGGGGCAGGGTTGGAACTAAACTCTGCAGGCTGTGGCCCTCCAGGAACAAGTTTGACACCCCTGGTGTAGTGCAAATGAAAATTAAGAGTAAATTAAATAAGTTCAAGTTTAGCTGGTTTTCCTTGTGCAGAGAGCAGTGAACACTGAACAACACAGATGCCTCATGGAGTTCTCTTCTAACAAGCTGGTTACATAAATGCAAAATATGTAGAATAAGGGGTTGCGATGACCAAGATTGAGAACTGCTGAGTTAGTAACCCACACTAAACAAACACACTTACCATATATCTATGGTAAAATTGTCATAACATAGTAGTATTTTGCAAGTGAGTGCCTAAAAATAGGACTTAAGGTAAGGGATAATGTGTCCCACAGTTACTACCTGCATTTATAAGTGGAAATCAAATATTGATTTTGGTTGCTAGCAAGTGTGACAAGATGAATGAATAAGTTTAAACCAGGTTAATACTTTTACCTCTGCATTTGCATTTCAACATTTACTAAGTTACTAACATTAGTACTATGTACTATGAGTTAACATGAACTATCAATTAACGACTTTATTGTCATTAACGTTACCAAAGATCATTAAATACTGTTATAAATGTTTTGTTCATTGTTTGTTTTATGTTTGTAAATACATTAACATTAACCAATGAACCTTATTGTAATTCATGTTTATGTAAAGCACTTTGAATAACCATTGTGTATGAAATGTGCTATGTGAATAAACTTGCCTTGCCTTGCCTAAAGTGATTTTTAACAGATTTTATTTTTAACATAATTTTACACTGTATTCCGTTTTAGTTTCCATGATGAGACAACAAGCTTCAATTAAGAAGAGTTGCCAATTAGAAATTTTAGTGTGAAATTTTGGCAATTATTTACATTCTAAATTCCATACTTTCTAAATCCCATGTTTGGGATGATATACAGTACTCACAGGGCAACACAAGGGTGCCACATGTGGGACTGTAGTCCTCCTCATTCTTACCTGATCTAATTTAAAGTACAAATGACATTTGTTTATTCTGTACTATTTACTTCATCACAGAATCATTTCTTTACCACAGTCTGAAATGAAAGTCAGTGAATCTGTGATATTCAAATGACTGGTTTGAAATGACTGTTGGGAACCAAGATGACTGAACCATTTCTAGTGTTTAGCTAGCAGAGATTCTGAGGTCAGACCAATCAAATTCTGGCCAAGAGTAAAGCTTCCTTCAGAGATCCATAGTTAGCAGGGAACAATTGCTCCATAGTGGAACAGTAGTTATGTTATGACTGGCAGAATATTCAGTGTTAACAATGAGTGTTGGCCTTAGACTCTATTTCTTTCAGTCTCTCTTGCTCAAGTCATTTATTTATTAAACACTTCAGCACCTGTCTCTAGAGGCGGACAGTATAGCTGTTCATTTCCTCAGTTGCTCCTCAGTACCAGAGTCTGATTACATTAATCTGACTGCTGTCAAAGGTCAGTTTACAAGGCATGTGTTTGGTCCCGGCTGGCAATACCTCAATGTTAGTCAATGTTGGCAATACCTCACTATGTTTTGTTGTACACTCTTAGGCTATGTTCACACTTGGTGCCATTTTTGAAGCAGCCATCTGTTTTAAATTATAATCCTATGGAGTAAACCATTATTATTTTTTTAAATGTCCTGAGCACTTTCTTATACACCACCACTGATCTTTTTCTGCAGCTCAGAGCATCTTTTCAAACTTAAAATGTTTCTGATAAATCACCCTACTTCATGTGCTTTTTTGAAAGCTGACCAATAAAAAATGAGTAGTGAGACCTGTCAGAGCAGGTTCTGGTAGATATAAGTAAATATACTAAGATACAAGTTTTGAAGCACAAGCACTTGGATGATAAGAGATCAAATGTCTATCCTAATAATAATCATAATGAAGCTGCAAGGGCACAGATTGGACAAATCATTTGGATGTTCAGATAGTATCGTCTACTGCTTCGATTCTCTCTTTTTTTGTTACCGAAAAATGTGCCCTTTTCCAAAAACACACCTTTAAAAATAAAGGTGCCAGAATAAACCATTTTTTTTAAATTTATTTATTTATTTTTTGCAGTAATGCCATTAAATAACCTTTATGGGTTCCCCGAGAAACATTTTGGTGAAACCATTTGTGAACCATTCTCAGAACTCCATGACCTAAAGAAGGTTTTTCCACTGTAAAAAAAACTTTTTTGGATGAAAAGTTTCCATGGATGTTCTTCATGGATCCATCAATGTCAATGAAGAACATTTATTTTAAGCTTGGCGAAATTCTGAAAATGTAGCCCTGTACACATTTCTGGAGATCGCTAATTATGTAGCCAGAAGTACGTATGGCTGCATTTCGTCTTTAAACAAACTCTACGGGGCGGTATGATGGCGTTCCTTTTCGCACTTACCAGCTCACCACTTACCTCCATGTGGATGGCTTTCCAAGTGTTACCAGTTCGTCCAGTAGCTCGCCATGTACCTTGGCAGACTTAAGATGCAGAGAGGAGTTGACCACGATGACGGGGTTCAGGTCCGGCGAAGAACGGTTCCAGAAAGTGGGTAAGACAAAAACATAAGCCAATAATTTAAATAAACAAGTAAATAACAGGGTGAAGGCCTCACGGTGGCGCTGTGGGTAGCACGTTCGCCTCACAGCAAGAAGGTCGCTGGTTCGAGCCTCGGCTGGGTCAGTTGGGGTTTCTGTGTGGAGTTTGCATGTTCTCCCCGTGTTGGCGTGGGTTTCCTCCGGGTGCTCCGGTTTCCCCCACAGTCCAAAGACATGCGGTACAGGTGAATTGGGAAAGCTAAATTGTCCGTAGTGTATGTGTGTGAATGAGAGTGTGTGGATGTTTCCCAGTGATGGGTTGCAGCTGGAAGGGCATCCGCTGCGTAAAACATATGCTGGATAAGTTGACGGTTCATTCCGCTGTGGCGACCCCAGATTAATAAAGGGACTAAGCCGAAATAAAAATGAAAGAATGAATAACAGGGTGAGAATGTGGTAAAAATGAGGCGAGGGCTTTTCTTTTTCTGGATTGCTTTTTAAAACTGTCGGTTGGGTTTAGAAAAGTGGGCAGGTGCTGGTCAATCTATGCTTTTGAAAACACTATTGGTTGGATTTAGGGAAGGAGTTGGGTGTGTAATTCAATCGGTCAGTCGGTCAGTCAGTCAGTCAATCAGTCAGTCAGTCAGTCGACAGCGGCCTCGACAGCGGTGGATTTACGCGAGAACAGCAGGTGCAAATTGCACTCGTGAGAGAAATTTAAGATCTGAAAAAGCGTACACAGCGGCCTCTGGTGGATTCACGAAAACTTAAAAAAAAACAAAAAAAAACATACTTCCTGAGACGTATTTGGCACTCTCCAGAAATGTATATAGCAGAACATTTTCAGAGTGAGTCTGGGTTGCGAAACTACCACTATTAAAGTCACAAATTCATTATCCATTATGCAGTTTGTGAACTCCACAATTCAATACAATACACTCTTAAAAATACATGGAAGAATAATGTTTGGTTCCCCAAACCTTTCAGTCAATGATTCTTTTTACAACCTTTTACTTATTGGTATGGATAACATTTCAATGACCTACGCAACCCTTTCCACTATAAATAACCTTTTGTACATTGAAAAATTTCCACGAATGTTAAAGGTTCTTCATGGAACCATCAATGTCAATAAAGAGCCTTCATTTTTAAGAGAGTACCAAATTAGCTGTGTGCTTTTATTTTCTCCAATTTCTTTTGACAGATCTAGTCAGAATTTCATTAAAGCCACAGCTGGTCCAGAAATGTCCCTTTCCTCTCACCCAATTTTATTTGCACTTGAGTTCACCCCTTTTGACACACACACACACACACACACACACACACACACACACACACACACACACACACACACACACACACTTTCTTTTCCACTGCCTTTTTCTTTCTTTAAGCCCATTGCTGTTTTTCTAACATCAGTCTTTCTCCTCAAATCGTCAAATCTCTCGCCTGTCGTCTATTTGTCATCTAAAGCTCCCCCAACCCCTCTGTCTCAGTGTTCTTTTCCCCTCGTCTCTTTGTCTTAAAGAGTCATCTTATGGGGGTGGAGAAGTGGAAGTTTTATCAAGGGTAGAAATCAGTAAGTGCCAAAGCCCACAGTCTTATTCCACAGCGCACAAAGAGTTGCTGTGGAGATTGGATTACAGCATCACATACAGCTAAAATTAAGTTTGCTCTCCCGCCTCTTTTCCCTCTGAGTGCCTCTCCTTTCTCTGTCTGCCTGTATTTTTGGCCCCCGCTTTGTTTTTGTACTCCCACAGAAATACAGATCGGCTTGTAGGTATGTTGTTGTCTTTTTCTTACGATTAGTTGTCAAGAGACCAATGTGGCAGTGGTGTGTTGAATCGCCGACCTAAAAGCTGACTTCAGATCATTTTACTGACTAACACATTGATAGAGCGATGTGAAATAATGTCTATAGACAAGCCAATGAAGAATCTGAAAAAAGATCCACATATTTTCACCACTGAAATGCCAGTCATTCACAGTTCAACACATGTATTATTAAATATTGGGGCTAACTTGATTATGCTTTGGTATCAGTTTGAATGCTATATGATTATGCATTACCTTCCAAAATCAGCACTGAATATGTGAACTTTTTTTTAATTGTCCAAACACAAAATCCTTCATGTCACAGTTCCGTCCAATCACAATAAATTGATAGTAAAATGAGTCTCAGATTGATGCTAACAAGCTATTTGCTAACTCATTTGCCCTTGTGTGTTTCTCTAACAAATCTCACGATCTTTGAAGTCTAGTTCGAATAATTTAGATCCAGTAGATAAACTACCTTCTGAGGAAGAGGGAGCATTGTTCCATTATATTTTGAAAGATCTTGCTTAAAGCAGTACGTAAAAAAGTAAATGATAATCTTGGGCAAAACCGAATCGTTTGCTTTGGTTTATGTATTAATTCCATGAAATGATTAGTTACCTATTACTATTGGATTGAAGGAAAGTCTGACCAGATTTTGCTTCAGGTAGCACTGCTTTTGAACACTGCTGTGTAGTTATTTGAAATAACCTTGATTCAGTTGTATGGGGATCTGTTATTTTTTACTCCCCAAATTTATTTGTTGTTTTCCTGAAATACTTTGATGAATGGGTTATGTCCTTTGGTCACTGTTTTTAGGGTGTGATTTTTTTTTTTATTATTTTGCTTTATTTGTCGATTAGTCCTGTTCTTATTTTCTGAATAGGATGTTGTTGGCAATATTAGCAGTGTTGGGTGTAATTAGTTACAAAGTATTTAGTTACTATAATTAAACTGCTTTTCCTCTGAAAAAGTAAAGTAGGGGATTAGTTTTCATTTAAGTAATTAAGTAATAAGTAATTTAATTATGGGTACTTAAAGTGCAATGCACTTGCCTTAAATACAGCACATATGTTATATTCAACAGTTCTGGATGAATCAATTCAGAGAAGGAGCGAGATATATTTATCTATTTTATATTTATATTTTTTTGCTATACGATTATATTTTGCTGAATAATAATAATTATATATTTTTTTAAACTCTTTTAAACTTTTTAAAAGATTATCAAGACAGATTGCACATGCTTAAGAAAAAAAAAAACTGAGTAAGAATTAATGACACTTTTTTATATACATATGAAGTTTAACATTAAGTGTAAATTTTTATTGAATAAAATCAAAACGTCACGTGTTAAAGAAATAAAGATTAATCTCTATTGTTTATTGCATTAAGATTTTTATGGATTTCAAGTAATTAAAATACTTTTCAGACAAGACAAGTAGTTTAATTAGAATTTTAATCATGTAAATACTAATTAGTAATGAATTATTCTTTCATTCATTCATTTTCTTTTCGGCTTAGTCCCTTTATTAATCTGGGGTCGCCACAGCGGAATGAATCGCCAACTTATCCAGCATATGTTTTACACAGTGAATGCCCTTCCAGCTGCAACCCATCTCTGGGAAACATCCATACACACTCACTCATTTACACACACACTCATACACTATGGCCAATTTGGCTTACCCAATTCACCTTTACCGCATGTCTTTGGCCTTGTGGGGGAAACCGGAGCACCTGGAGGAAACCCACGCGAACACGGGGAGAACATGCAAACTCCACACAGAAATGCCAACTGACCCAGCCGAGGCTTGAACCAGCGACCTTCTTGCTGTGAGGCAATTGTGCTACCCACTGCGCCACCAGTAATGGATTACTTTTTTGAAATAACTTACCCAACACTGAATATAAGGTAACTTTTAATATACCAATCCACATTAAAGTAATCAAGGTGTTAACAGTCAGGCAAGTTAACATCTATTTACCCAATGACTTTCATTGGACGCAATCTCTACTGTTGTAAACTTGTTTGACAGAGAGGCAAGTTTTATTTGGGGACCATATTGTGCAATGAGTTGAAATAAAAACCTGATGTAATGCAGAAAGCAGCCTAGCTACTGTACACACAGCACAATCCTTGGCTTCCCCAAATCATAAGAGCCCTGAGGACTGATATCCCATAAGCCCGAGTGATAATAAAGTGCACCCATAACTGTGACCCATCTGCTGGGAGTGATTTACAGCACGAAACAGTATTACTGGCATTTTTCCTCTGTATTACCAGTGGAACAAAGAAATCTTTATTCAGTTCTGGGTAATGGTACACAGTGCAGTTTTATTAGAGGGGGGACCGCTCTGCCTATGGGACTCCTTTAAAGGTACAGAGGTGAACCTCAATGTTTAACATGCGTTTGGAGGGGCTCCTTGTAGATTGACGTGGAGCACACACAATCCTGGCATTCACTAAGGGTTTGGCATCTCTTTTCACTTTCTACTGCCTGGAATTGAAGATATACACTTTGGCTTTGACAGTCTTAACCGAGTGTGACTATAAACACCATATGCATTCCTTTCCTGTTTTTACTGTGCTCAGTTACCCTCACTCCCTTCATCCATAGCATTTGCTGCCAGATATACTCATACACACCTTTTCAAACCGACTGATTTAAGCAATACCTCCTTCTCACCGTAAGGGTCTCATATCATAACCAGGTAATCTGTACTTTGCATTTCGAAGCTAAAAATGGCTCCAGAAAAGTTCCAGCTGCACTTATGTAAAAACATTCAAGAGAATTCATCATCAGTTCCTCTTTTATTGCGAGCTTGGATCACAAACCACAACCCCGTATGGAGGAACACTTAAGTGTATAAAAGTGAGACAAGCCGAAAAGTGAGATCCAGCAAAGTGCATTTGGACGTACCAGTTCCATTAGTTTGAATGTCTCTTTCAAGCAAAACCCAGTGGCATTATTGATAAATAAAACATTAGTCCTAAAACCTCAAGAAAAAGTCAAGTGAATTCAAAATAATCCATTGCAACATAGCCTCCTCTTAATATGCTGTGTGTGCACACAGTTGGAGGTGAAAGCTCCTTGGGATTCTGGAGCTAAAGTGAACCAGATGTAGTGAATGGAACACGCTGCGTTTTTGTGCGCTGAGGTAATTCTCTGGTTTACTGCAGGATGATATATCCACATTCGTGCTCGTTCACATATGCAAAGAAGCGATCAGGCAATCATGTGTCAAGGAGCAGGCCTAGAGCAAAACATCATAGTTTAACAGTAGTCCAGATGAGCCTCTGGCAACACTACTACAATCCTGCTGCTAAAGACCGCTATCATTTCCATATGCAAAGCTTGCTAAAGGTTCCCCATATAAATGGCCTTTGGTTAAACAGATGTAACTGCTGCCTGGTACAAGTTGCCAGGTTTTAGGAAAGGGATGATTCATGGGTATCATTCTAACACTTATAAGTTCAACATCCGTTCTTATCCTCATGAACAACCTCTGCCAATCACCACCATGCCAGAATTCATTCAGCAGATATAAATAACCTATTTTTAAATGATACGTTTTACCTTGAGCTATGCTGACTCAAATTGGCCCGAGAGAGAATAATTGGGTAATGGAGATGAAGTGCTTATTAACGTAACATTTTGGCAGATCTTATAAGGCCTTGATAGCCGCTGGCCTTGGAAAATAACTGAAGCCCAAATGAATAGTCCCCAAATTAGAACTACCAATCCTGCTTTCTTTTCCCCATCTCCTTTTCCCCCTCATTTTCTTCTCTAAGCCTTTCTCCAGCCATGTACCAGTTGGCAGGATGGTGCTATATCAGCTTCTCAGATTTGAGTCCCAAAAATTTTCCGAGACTTGACTGAGAGCTTTTTTTGGCCACTGAACTAAGCTGAATGGTCCCGGGAACAGATCAGCAGAAAAGCTGCATTTTCCACACCTCTATTTTCTTCATCTGTGTGGGCCTGAGGGTGCTGGGATATAAGCGGTTGGTGGAGAAATACTTTGCACCCACTGTACCGTACGTGATGGGTGGGGGGTGAACAAAGAAATAAAGTAATCCTTTAAATGCAAGAGGAGAGACAGCATTATGCCGGGCCGATGTCATCCAGAGTGCATGGCTTCTTTCAGCACTCTCAAAACAAACACATGGTAAAGCCAGTGAAGGACCTTAGGGGGGCGAGCTGTTAGAACTTGTCTTGTTTCCTCGTGTGGACATATTAGCACAGTGAACACAGACACATTCCAGCGCCGTCACACTACAAAGAGACTTCTGCCCGCAACCTCACGGCCTCTAACCACATGCAAATCACGAGGGTGGCAGTTTTGCATATCCTAACGTTTCCGGAGAAAGAGAGAGAGGTCAGAGATTGTGGAGACGGGAGAATGTGTGTCTTTTAGGCCTGACATGGTTCAATTCAGATGCGTTTCCCAGACTTTCTTTTGTTTGTAGAGTTAAACACGTTCACTGTCATTGTGTCAGGCTGATGAATGGCTATTATAGCAGGTTTAATAGATTAAACGTTGATGCTGAGGGCACTTATAAACACAACACCCGTCCCTCGCTCTTTTTGACATTTAGTCTTTCGCTGAGCTTTAACTAAACAGACCTCAACTGTATGTCAGTGGTAAGTGGTATGAATGGGGCTTTCAATCGTCCATCCCGTCCCACTTCATGCCAACCACATCCTGATTCTTCCCAATGTTCCAATGCACCAACAAGCAGTGCTTGTGTCCTGAAGGAAATTGTAAAACCACAGGTTTTATAGGTCCACGGCGTCACATAGATGCTTATCAGTAGACAACATTGACAAAATTTGGCATGAACAAAAAAATAAAATAATATACATTGATTCTGATCCTCACAGCATCACTTGTTTTATGTCAAGGTGAATATTTGCTATTTCAGTAAGGTTAACATAGGGCACAAAAGCTTTCATGTTTTGCAAAAGGTGTGACTCAATTAGGTTTATGTCAAAAGTAAATACAATAATCCAATGAAAAAATTGCTTTTTTTGTTGCATTAAAATACATACATTTTCAATCAAAGGTGCATGACACAAGGCTGGAAAAAAGTGGAAGAGAGAAATATAGGAAAAAGGGGTGCAAAAATTACTTTCCACCACACAGTTTAGTTTTTTTTTTGACATGTCCCAGATTTTTTTCTTTTTTATTATTATTTTAAATGAATAACCTATTAACTGACATGATTACTCCAGCCAATAGCTGCTAGCATAATTATTTTGGCAGAAAGCCTGCCATTCTGTACCTGAGAGGTCATGTGTTCTTTGTCTTAGTTACTGCTATTATTTTTTTAATGCTTAACTACCTTAAACTTGTTCTTGTTCTCATAAACTTGTATGGAATCGATATATTGCTGGTCTGTGGAGTTTTAAAGTGTTCAGATGTTTTTCTTTTGGTAAGTTGCTTTTGGATAAAATCTGCTAAATGAAATATAATGTAATGTAAATGTGAATGACAAACTTAAACTCCTTCATGAATCCTTTTTGGACATACCACCAGAAGTTGTACGACATATGCATGAAACAGTAAAAGTGCAAGCTGCTTGCCAAAGGATATTTATTTGGTGATATTTACATGGTTTCGAAAATGCATAATTCTATAAATTGTATATACTTTCATATTATCTCATATTTAGTGGTTCAGTTGTACTTGCAGGAACATGCTGCTTTCGCACCAATGAAATTAACCAAGTTCTGTTGTGTTGGGTTAGCAGCAGAAGCACTAGTGTGAAAACTGTCTACAAATAAAAGAGTCTTTTTTTTTCAACACTGTGTCAGCATAAGTGGCTCTGCTGGAGCGTCAGCCATGGATCAAGCTGCTTTTGTCGGGTGGGCTCAGGTCCTCAGCACCCATGAACTTCAAAGTGGGGGGTGTCAGCCCACATTAGAGGAGATGAGAGACCGTGGGCACAGAGAATAACAGATTTTATACAGTGGAGCTCAGCAGAGAGGGCTGTTGTCTTAGCTGGCAGCTCAGTCATGCAGCACTAAGACAACATCTTGAATGTAGGCTGGAGCTACAGTATAGTGAGAAAGAGAGGAAAAGTGGGGACGTGGTCTGGCTTCAGGTACAGAGGATGGATTAGGTCAGAAGTCAATTCGCACAGGAAGCACAACATCCTCCAGTGATTCCCGAATATCACGTCCCTACTGCTGTCTGATGATGTGTCTCATTGCTCACTGTAATGCTTTATTTTTCATTTGTCAGTTTGAGGCTGTATTTCATAAAAGTATCATAAAGTAAGCCTAGTCTCCACAGTTATAAAAAAAAAAAATAAGTAATGCAACAGAACATAGGCCCTTTTTAGTGTATCATTTTTAGTGTACTGTTCTTAAATGGAAAACACTTTGTTTTGATTGTCCCTTTCAGACATTGTGTTAATTATAGTAACTTTGCAACTAAATATATATACACATATATACATATATACAATAGTCAACAGAACGTCTAATTGGGGGTGCCAAATAAAGTGTACCTGTTATTTTTTATTTCTAAGTTTGAAGAGCATATTATTAATCTAAAGAAAGCCTCAACGATAAAGAATCCACTGTGCATTTAAAAGGTTGTTAGAGGTTCATGAAACCAAGACATAAAATGCAGCATCTAAGTTTGTTATCTTAAAGTAAAAATCAATGGTAAAATGTATTCATTATTACTGTTTTAGCTGATTTCTTGTTCAGTGTTTTTGTACCATGGTTTCTAAAGATGTTTTACTTATATCGGGGTTTTGGAGTGTAGGTGGTTTCTGGTACTTGGGGTATGGAGTAAACTCAAAGGTACCTTTTTTCTGCTAATTATATAATATGTAAGGAATGGTTTCAAACCTGTTCCATGCTCTGCTGATTGTTTTGTCTGTATAAATAAACCCTTTGTTGCCTATGTTAAGTGTCTTGTGTTAATGGTAAATGTGTTCTTGGCAGTTTTCAGTAAAGTATCTTGTTTCTCATTAATTTTGCATCTTGCATCATCCTTTGGTTTTACATGACATTTATGTAATATCTCCAGCCTTTGTAGACAACTTCCTCTGAGCTGATGCACAACATTTTGAGTACCAATTTTGTTAAAGTTACTAAAACTCCAAACTTTGCTAACTGAATTTGATTAGCTGCACTTTATTGTTTTTTGTTCACGGATTTATAAGAACACCTTAAAGAAGACCAGATGTAGTTTTAACTTTGTTTTTCTGCCCATTTTGTCAGTTTCAATAAGGTACATACATGTGGGAGAACTGTCTGTTCAGACAGTTGAATTATCAGCAGGTGTGACCTTCGACCTCTTCCCTCTCACCTCTGTCAACACACCGTGTGGTTATTCTTCACTCAGACATGAGGATGAATGCTACAACTCTTCTTTGTCTCCTTCACCTGCTGGTGGACAGACAGACAGTGTTCCTCTTCAAAAGAAAAAACAGCACAACCCTTGTCTCTGCTTGTCCAGCGCTCAGCATCCGTTTGTCTGAAAGATGAAGTAGAAACACCAGTGGTGAACGAATCAATAAATGTCACCTAGATGAAACAAACCAAGGTGTTTTATTTAAGTTGGGAAGAAGTGAACTACAGTGAGATAAACATTATTAACTCAATACACTCAATACAATCAATACACTCTCTTTCAAAAAAAGGTTTCAACTTGTTTTTTCCCCCTCAAGTATTCAATTCCATTTTGGCCAGCGTTGGGGAGTAGTTAGCTACTAGCTCAGCTACTAATGATATAATGTAGCATGTCCAGTAGCTAGCCACTTTTTCCAGCAAGTAGTACAGTAGCTTGACAACAGCTACATTCCATTTAATGAACCTTCAATGGTGTGAAGCAGCACAGCTTCCTCTTACAAGATAAAATACAGCCATCTGTTGGTAAATCATATTTTTTTTTTGTAAGTTAGTATTTTAAAATGTGACAGTATTAAAGAGCCCTCAGAGCATGTGTCAGCGAGCTGACGGGTATTCTCACCTCCATATTCAACCTTTCCCTTAGCCAGAGAACTGTGCCCTTCTGCTTTAAGACCACTACACTCATCCCACTCCCTAAGAAAATCCCCCCAACCTGCCTGAATGACTACATGCAAGTAACACTCACTCCAGTCATTATGATGTGTTTTGAGGGAGTGGTGCTGGACCACATTCAGAGCACCATCCCGGACACACTGGATCTCCTGCAGTGTAACTAGCGGCACAACAGGTCCACCTCAGACATTATTCCTAAAGCCCTGCACAACTCCCTTTCACACCTGGAGAATAAAGACTCCTACATCAAAATGCTCTTTATTGACCTCAGCTCTGCATTCGACATGGTCATCCCCTCACAAACTGTTCTCCCTCTGACTACACCCAATCCTCGGTAACCGACTCCTGGACTTTTTGACTGGTAGACCACAGTCTGGCAGAATAGGGAAAAGGACTTCAGCAAGCATCATATAACAAACACAGGCACTCCACAGGGGTGCATCCTCAGTCCCATCCTCTACACCCTGTTCACCCACGACTGTGTGGCCTCCCACAAGGACAAAATTATCTCTATAGGACGCATCACTGACAGAGATGAGGCAGCCTATATGAGAGACCAGGGCACTCTGGTGACATGGTGTGAGCACAACAACCTCACCTTCAACAAAGACAAGACCAGGGAGATGATAATGGACATGAGGAAGGGGAGAAGTCTTAATCAGCCACTGATTATCCGTGGACTTGGAGGTGGAGAGGGTGAGCAGTTTTAAGTATCTGGGGGTAGTTTGACAGTATCTTAATAAGTTTTTTATGATATAAACTGTAACTTCCAACAAGTTTTAGAGTAGCTTCCCCAGAGTTCTACAAAGAACTAAAAAGTTCTAAAAAGAAGTGTCGTTTTAGCTTGACTATTGGGGAGCCGACAGTTTTAACCCAAACATTATCAGTCTGTCAGATGAAGAAGTGCCGGAGTCAGAGATTCAATTAAAGAAAGTTGACTGAAGATAGTTTGCAGTTTCATCAGTTTTAACCTGTTTGGTTAAAACACAGGTAGACAATTTCCAAAGAGTTATGCAGAGGTGGGGACATCTTTGTCCAAGATAGGATAGAGACAGGAGTCGTGGACCAGATAGCCACTGGGCTATTCAGAACTGATCCCGGACTTGTAAAAATGATCCACACATAAACAGAACATGCACACACCAAGTACAATCTGTTCCATACTCAAGGCCGTTTCTTGTCCTCTCAGGCATCTTATCAAAACTGGTACAATCAACATCCAAACTAGCAGCTTGCTAAAACACAGAATGTATATCTTGCATACAAAGGAATTTACTTAAAAAGAATTAATACATAAATGGCAAATAACTCATGAAACAGTTGTTTCCAATCTATCAAGAGTCCAGTTTCATTTAAGAGATCTCCATGACCTCTGACCTGGCTTGGTAGAGCCTGAGAAAACAAATAATTTAGTAAACAGAAAAAGCAATGACATACATATCATTCTAGTTTTATTCTGAAGAGGGATGACACTAAGGTTTTTATATAATCTAGGCCCTTAAACATTTAGCTTTATTAAAAATCATAAAGACATAAGAAAGAATATGTTTTACTCCTTCCTGGAGCAGACATCTATCAGAAAACTCACACTTTCATGACTTTGTGGGGCATTTTTGTTCATTTTAGTGACTTTTTTTGTCACCATTACTTCATTAGTTTTTGACTTTAGTTGACTTTAGGATTTTAGTATGGTAAAAGAGTCCAATATGGTGAGTAGTGATGCTTCTCTTACCATTCCACTGTCTCTTCATGTACATGAATACAGCTTTGCATCCTCTACTCACACACACACACCGGTCCAGGCCATTGGTGTCCAGATGTTTCCTTAACGGATGAAAGTTAGAGAAGCTCCCCCAACAGGAGGCTGAGGTCAGGCTGGACCAGCACCAGAATCCATCCACGCTTCCAGGGGGTTTCCGGCCACTCCACGACACGCTCTGCCAATATTTTTGATTTAGTCTCTCAGGATGCTGTGCGGGACACTGGGAGGAAGTGTGAGCTGACAGGCCTATCATTAGGTGTGCTCTTTTCTGATAAGAGCCTTCATGGAAAATAATAAACACCATCATTTCACATTTGATGGATGGTAATGCACAAAAGATGTACATCATACGTCAACAGCCTTGTGTGGCTGGGAAGATCTGGAAGTGTTCACGCACAGAATTAAAACATACTGCAGCACATATGAGGGCTTTTTTGGTTCCCCAAAGCAGCTTTCAGTAAACAGTTCCTAAAAGAACCATATTTTTGTCTGAGCCTATTAAGTCTATTTTGCTACAGAAATTGAAAGTTTTTTCCAATCTTAATTTCTTAAATTTACAATCTTAAAAGCTTTTCCAATCAATATTGACCAGTTTCGGTGAGACTGGACAGAACTTTAACCTCAATTTGATGTTTTTATCTGTCAGAAATATCAGTTTCTTCTATGCTCTATGTATTTCTTATGCTGTAGCTCATCTTCCCCAAGGTTTGATGTGTTGTGCATACAGACATGCTCTTCTGCAGACTTTGGTTTTAATGATTTATTGATTATTATTATTTTATTTTGTGTTAATGTTGCGTTTCTAACAGCTTCTGTCTGGTCAGTCTGGTCATTCTTCTCTGACCTCTGGGGAAAAAACTAGGTATTTTCTGTCATGAATTGTGTGGGTAGGGAAGGAGTAAAGACTCAAATGCAACTAAAAATGAGTCTTTATTTAAAAAAAATAAAAACAAAAGACAACGAAAACTATCTGAAGGTGGAAAAACATTACCTAAAGAACAAACTAGACTGAGTTTGACTGGCAACTCAATCAGGGCAGGAACAAAAACACAGGGAAACAATGACAATGAACTGGCGCACAGGACATCAAACATGAGTAAGCTTTAAAGAAGAACAACTCAAGAAAAACAGGTGAACTGAATAAACTGATACTGGGATAACAAGGTGCAAGGGAATAGACAATAGACAGGACGAGAACATGACAGGACAGCACACTCAAAACAAAAACAAAGACACAGACACAGGCAAAGACAGGAGAAATGAGTGCACGGCCCAAGTAAATTCCAGCCAAGCACAACATCCAAGACATCAGGACAGGACTAGTGTCCGGACTCTGCCACCAAAACAGGAATAAACAAGAGCCCTGACCTTCCCACCACAAAACTGCTGCTTACTGGATATTTTCTCATTAAACCATTAGTAAACCCTATATGGTTGGCACAAACCATGCCACATTCAAGGCCACCTAAATCACCTTGCACCCATTCTGATCTTCAATTTGACCTTCTGCAGATCCTCATGAACACTGTTGGCTAAAGTTACTATTTAAAAGTTATATATTACAATTTTAATTAATT
>CAIGQW010054088.1:1243439-1260536 GCA_903798125.1 Danio choprae | reverse complement strand
ATTATAGGCAGTGCAGTGGCGCAGTGGGTTGCGCTGTCGCCTCACAGCAAGAATTTGCGGGGTTTCCCCCACAAGTCCAAAGACGTGCTATAGGTGAATTGGGTAAGCTAAATTGTCCGTAGTGTATGTGTGTGAATGTGAGAGTGTATGGATGTTTCCCAGTGATGGGTTGTAGCTAAAAGGGCATCCGCTGCATAAAACATATGCTGGATAAATTGGCGGTTCATTCCGCTGTGGCGACCCCAGATTAATAAAGGGACTAAGCCGAAAATAAAATAAATGAATGAATGAATATATATATATATGGCCTCATGGTGGCAGCATGTTCGCCTCACAGCAAGAAGGTTGCTGGTTCGAGCCTCGGCTGGGTCAGTTGGCGTGCTGTGTGGAGTTTGCATGTTCTCCCCGTGTTGGCGTGGGTTTCCTCCGGGTGCTCCTGTTTCCTCCACAAGTCCAAAGACATGCGGTATAGGTGAATTGGGTAAGCTAAATTGTCCGTAGTGTATGTGTGTAAATGAGAGTGTGTGGATGTTTCCCAGTGATGGGTTGCAGCTGGAGGGGCATCCCCTGCGTAAAACATATGCTGGATAAGTTGGCGGTTCATTCCACTGTGGTGACCCCAGATTAATAAAGGGATTAAGCCGAAATGAAAATAAATTAATGAATGAATATATATATATTTTTTATTCCTTTTTGAATTTTGCGTCTTGTAAGTTGATTTAATAAAGTATGGTAAAAAAAATCACACAAAAAAAATAAAATAATAATCTCTCTCATTCACAGTTCACCTGCACTGACTCATGTCTGGTCTTGCATCACTGTCTCTGGTGATTAATGCAACCCAACAGGTGTTTGCAAAGACAAACCTCTCCACACTTTGCAATAGAACCGAAGCTCTTTTAGCCCTGCAGGCATTGTGCTGGGACTCTTTTCATCGCCGTGATGAAAACAAAACTGCCTAATCACTGACAAGACTGGAAGAGTCGCTCTCTTTCTTTTTTAATGAAAAGAAGTGTATTTCACCAACCGTGAGAACTCCAACCGAAATTTATACTTGAATTTGTAGGTCATTAATTACATTTCTGTCATCATTCACTCAGCCTAAAATAAATGCATCCACCTTCAGAACACAAATTAAGAAAATGTTTAACCAACCTTTAAAATGTATATTCACCAAATAGCATCTTAATTGTTAAAGAGACATTTTATGTTTAACATATTTAATTTAGGCATTTTTTTAGACCAACTTGGATCAGCAAGCAAAAACGGAAACTCAACCAAGCCTGCTCATAAGATCGAATCTTATTGGTCTTACAGAAGCTCAGACGCATGTGGAAGCATGTGATATGCAAGAATGAACTTTGTTGGCCCTCACTCATGATTGACATTCCATCACCAAATTTAAACATTTACATGCGAATAAAAGTGTGAATTAACTCTGTTTAGCATACAAAGTGATTTTGTCTCTTTAATCCAAAGACCTGGGTTAAACCTCTCAGTTCATGCATTTACTATTGTTTATTTATTTTTATGATCTCTTTGTGAACATTTTGTAGTCTTAAAACAGCCTTAATACCGGAACTACCAGAATTGTATAACTCCTAATGGCTATAACAGTCATTCTGACCATTCATATGAGACTATACCATTTTTGTTGTCATATTTACATACAATGTTTTTTTTATAATTAAGCTTTGAATGTCTGCTGTTATGTTTAATGAAGGCATTATCCTAAAACAATGTAGCCTATAATATAATAGTTTGTAATATAGCCTATAAGTGTGTACACGTTATAGACTACCTGTGAAGCTGCATACCTAACAACACCGCTGGCGATCACAACAGTCTGGCAAGTGAGAGAGAGCTTTATTTTAACCACAGTGAAAATGTTGTTTTGAAAGACATCTCTGATATAAAATGATGTGTTTGCTATCAGAAAGTTATGCACATAGCCCTGCCCCAAAAAGTATCAAATGCTGAGATGTGGTCAATTATGGTCACTTAAGGTAGAAACACTCAAAACTCTTTTGTGTTTTGTAACTTTAATAAAATAACAATGTTAGAAGTAAATATACATGCATTCAGGAAAAGTCTGGGTCATATAGTTAAATGGGTTTTATTCGAACAAAGTTGTTAAATTACAAAACGTTCAAAATGGCTGCCTCTGTAGTTCTAGTGTTAAAGAGTCTTTCAGTAGACAATTGATTAAAAAACATTTTTGATGAAGCCAAACGTTTTACAGGTTTACAAATGACATCAATTCAGGTAAATAATGACAAATAAAATTACCTCATATATTTACTTTACAACCAGCTATAATTTAGGAGTATATAAGAGGGTTTTGGGTTTGTGTTACAGGTAAAGTTGTTAGTTCTTTAAATGCAATTACAACATGTACATGATAAATATAATGTCTGAAATGGTTCCCTACATAGTAATTATACTCAAAATAAGCTGTGACAGAGTTTTCAGTCTGTGCACTTTTGTGCGGGTTCTCTTGTGTGACCCCGTGAACTCAAGGCGTGTGTGTTTTTCTGCTCGTAGCTGCATGTGTGTCTTGGAGCATGACGTCGTGTGCCTGTAGGCGTGCGAGGAGTGTGTGTGCACGTGTGCATGGGGCGGCGCTGAGGCCTGCGGCACTGCTGCTGCTGCTTATGAACTGGTCAAACTGCCTTTATGATTCTCGTTTTTAGTGCCATGACTATCATTGTGCTTTTCCAGCTGGCCGGCGCTCCTTCATCATGCAGGCCTGCTGCGGTCACTCGGTTCCACGTCGTCAGCACAGCGTGCATGAAACAAGATCTTAATTTGAAAAAGCTCATATGCATCCAAGGCCTTGTCTACACCGTTTATTTCCTTCAGCACCTGTTCAGGATTTCAGTTTTACAGGGGTCATATTTTTTCCTATTTCATTTTTCTCCCTGATGACCAATTATTAATTTCTTTATAACTTTTGAATGAAAAAAAAATCCAATTTATTTTTATATTACATTTCACAATTTAACTTTAAAAGTACGTTTTTGCATAGTGCTGTGTTTTTAGGGCCTCTATGTAAACCTTTTCTTGTTATTATTTCTTCATGTGAAATGCACAACACTTACTATTCAGGCTAATTCAGGTTTGTATAGCCTACTTTTTCAGTCCAGTGTTCATAATCATGTCAAAACTTACATTATCTTGACTAATTAATTAGTAAATACTCTTTTTTTTTCACCTAAGTGTAATTCTTTTCAACAAGGATTATCACAGACTTTGTTTATGGATGGTTCATTTTGACATTTCTTTGTATTTCCTGTTTCCTTGTGCAATCGGTGGATGGAAACACCAAGACTTTTTATTCGATAATGCAAAATGTGCATAAAATACGATGAAAACACTTTTACCAAACAAATTCTAGTATGCGTATTAAAATAAGTCATGTGATTTTGTTATAAGAGATCGTGTGATGATAGAAATGTATGTGAATGGACAAACCAGCAGGCTGACCACACTGTAAAACGTCTGTAACAGTCAAAGAAAAGAAAAGATTCATGCAGCTTCTCCTACCGCAGTAAATTCCGATTTCCCTTTGATATTTAGCGCCAGTTAATCAGGAAGTGACGATTTTGTTCTCTTTGACTCATTGGATGGAAACTCCGCTTTATTCGCACGTCTTTTATGCAATTTTCCAGTTTTGCACATAAATTTAATTGGCATCTTAGGAATGAGCAAATCGTACTAAATTGTAGGAATATTTAATATGAACAATTGTATGAACAATATTTAAAATGGCTATTCATGAGATTTGTTGTATTTTGAATCCAAATTTTCTTAATGTAAAAGACACACAGTTTATGATGCTGATTTCAAAGTTAAGGATTCATTAGTTTGGAAACATCTTGGTTGATAATTCACAATCCTTATTTCAAGCAAATGGTCCCATGTTTTGCTCATGATGGTTTCTGTAATAATGGTAAAGTTTGAGATTGTAAACATTCATATGAATTAAATGAAAAAAAAAGACAAATTGTCCTGAGATAGGATTGGTCTTTCCCGAATTTTGCTGGACACAGACGAGTCCTGCTCAAAGCATGTTCTGTTTAAAAAAAAAAAAAAAAAAGTCCCACATACATAGGAAATATATTAATAAAGGGGAAAATAACTAATCACTATTATCATCATTAATTACACTAGGAAAAATTGTGCCCAATCAAGTTTTAAGATTGGCCTGTTTTGCCTAGGTATATCCAAATTTTCATTCTATGGCTCCTTCATGACAAAAGCTCTCCTGTATTGTCTCTGCAGGTTATGAGTTTGTCACTGTGAAATGCAATGTCCCAAGTCCTGGCAAGTCCTCTTGATTTTCCGTGGGACAACGACAGCAAGTATTTTGAAAGAGCTTGGCAGTAACTGGGCTGACCTCTTCTGTGTATTCACTCACTCCCTTTTTCATCAGAAAGACACAGTCTCATACTGACGCCAAGTCATGAAATGATATGGAAATGTGGTCACGTTCAATCTAAAGCTGCCCGATCAGGTCTGCAGAATTCTGAAAGACCTATAAAAGTCCAGGAATGCCCCTGCTCAACTGCTGACTGATTCTGTCTCCACGTATTTATTTTAGTACACGGCGTTTCCATGAAACGTGCTGTTACTTCCTGCACCCATGGGAATTTTGGCTTTATTTTGAAATGTGGATGAAAAAGCGAATATTTTCGTTTGGACAGAGGTTTTGTGGTGCTTATTAATGTAAAGTACAGAGATAGTCCAATTGAATTGACAAATCTGTTTATGTAAGAACTCAACACTAGTCAGCTGAAACCAAAAGTAGATTTTATTTTATTTGGAGTATAAGAAACTTATGACCTTTGTATCAGGGAAAGTTTGTCATATGTTATGCATTTTAAACACAAGATTGAGGTTATACTAGAATAAACTTAGGTCTAGGTCTAAAACGTTCTTTAATGAAATGTAGGGGAGCGCGGGGCACAAAGTAACACGGGGTAAAATGTAACACAGAGTTTTAAAGTATTTGCTCAGGGTTGACCATGGTATGCTTGCGAGGTTTTCACCACAGTCACAATCATTTTTGCATCATAGAAGTATTTTTAATACAGTCAATGTTTTTTTTTTTTTAAATCTGTGAAAGTATGCAAGTATAATTGTTTTGATTTGATGTAAAAGATGTAAAAACCACACAGCGACTGCATGTTTTAAAGGAAAACACGACACAGCGAGTTTAGTTGTAACAGGTTGTTACAAATAAGCCACACTCTGTTGGACACCAATAAAACAACTAAATTATTTTCGAATTTTGAGTGTTAAGAACTTTTTATATCAAAAAATATTTTTTAATATAAGAAAAAAAAAATATTGCTAATAATGCAAATAAATACATTGTATAATAAATGGATAAAAATGCTAATAAATCCAAATGTGTTTATCCAATAGATAAATAAATAATCATGCTGTGCTATGTAGAATAAAAAAAATGAGTTAAGTATTGAGGAAATATACTATTTCAAGTAAACTCAATTTAAATGAACTGTGTGAAATCTGACTTTTTAAGCATGTGTTACAACTAACCCTCCGTCTGTAAAAACCTGCCCTGTAGGTGTCACGGTCACACAAGGAAGAGAGGACAGGGAATTGGTGATCAAGCTGTTTATTCACACAGTCTATATCACACAAAGTCTCTGGCAACGGCGGTGTGTGTGGGATGACACACACGCTGGATATCGCTGTGCTTGCTGTAGATATTGCAGCGGTGAAGTTGCAAAACAAGTGAGTGAGTGCACAGGTGGAGTCTTCGCACAAACTAGTGCTGGTGGTGCATATGTGGATAACACAGTGGTGGAAAAACATCACAATGTTCGTGGGTAAAACAAGAGTCACTTCCCTTTGCAGTTTGTCGAGTAAACAGATCACAGGAGAAGCCTCGAAGATACACAGGAGAACACAGGAAGATGAACGAGAGAGGAGATGACCATTCAAAGTTGATTCCAGCCGGTGAGTGAATAAATGAGGTGAGCTTAAATAGTGAGTGGGTGATTGCAGGTGCAGGTGTGTGTGATTAATATTCCGGTGATTGTTCACGGTGTGTGGTGGATGGTGACTGTGAATGGTGACTGGGACTGATGGAACGTGCAGAGGGTGTGACAGTACACCCCCTCCACGGGTGTCTCCTGGCACCCTAGATCAGCGGCGGGGACAGCTACGGCCTCGGGGAGCTGGGCCATCTGGGTGTTGACGGTGGAATCCCTTGAGGAGAGTAGGGTCTAAGATGCCATCGCGGAGAGTCCATGACCTCTCCTTGGGACCAAATACTTCCCAGTCTATAAGGTATTGGATACGGCCATACCGTCGCCAGGAGTCGAGAATCTCCTGGACTCGGTAGATGTTGTCTCCCAGGATCTCGGGTTGCGCTGGAGGGGGAGGCGGTTCTGGTTCTGTGGAAGGAGGAGAAACAGGGTCAGTGTAGGGCTTGAGTAGGGATACGTGGAAGGCTGAGGAAATACGGGAGTATGGAGGTAGGTTGAGGCGGTATGTGATGTAGTGGAAGAGGGATTCTGCAGTTTCGAGAGCCATGGGAAATGTTTTGAGTGGGATCAATTTACAGGCTTTAGAAAAGCGGTCCACTACCACCAGTATGGTGGTGAAACCTCGAGAGGGAGGTAGGTCTGTGGTGAAGTCTATACCTAGGTGCATGCAGGGTCGGCGGGGAATGGGTAAGGCCTGTAATTTGCCTTCAGGGAGTCGATGTGGAGTGGTGGTAATGGCACAGACCGAACACCCCCGAACATACTGGGAAACATCTCGGGCCATGCCCGGCCACCAATATTTCTCCTGTAGGAGCAAGAGGGTTTGCCTGCTGCCCGGATGTCCTGAGCCAAAGGACGTGTGCGTACTATTGAGGAGCGAGAGTCGATGACTGGAGGGCACGTAGGTAAGGCCTTGGGGAAGTTCAGGAGGTGCCGGTTCCTCGAGGGTGGCGGCAAGGATCTCATCATCCACCCGCCATAAGATGGGTGCTAGGAAGATTGAGGGAGGCAGAACTGGTTCAGGAGTGTCTTGAACGGGGTACATACGGGACAGGGCATCGGCTTCACAGTTCTTGTGTCCTAGCTGGTAGGTGATGTGGAAATTGAACCGTGCGAAGGAGAGGGACCAGCGAGCCTGTCGAGCATTTAGACGCTGGGCATAGTGAAGGTATTGTAGGTTCTTGTGGTCAGTGATGGCGGTAAAGGGGAATTGGGCTCCTTCAAGCCAGTGCCGCCACTCCTCGAGGGCCAGTTTTATGGCGAGTAGTTCGCGATCCCCAATCCCATAATTCTGCTCCGCGGGACTTAATTTCCTGGAGTAGTATGCACACAGATGGAGAGCTCTGGGTTCACCAGACCACTGGGAGAGTACAGCACCTACTACCACGTCCGCTGCATCGACTTCTATGACGAAGAGCCGTGTAGGATCGGGGTACTTGAGGATGGGTGCTGAGGTGAATTTGCTCTTGAGGAGCGTGAAGGCGTGGCGAGGGTCAAAGCTCCAGGAAATGGTGCGCTGTCCGCCTTTAAGGAGGGAAGACAAAGGGGCAGAGAGGAGAATGTAGTTCTTGATGAACCGTCGGTAGAAGTTGGCGAAACCTAGGAATCTCTGGAGCTCTTTGACTGTTTGAGGTTTTTTCCAGTTGGCCATGGCCTCCACCTTGGCAGACTCCATCTGGACCCCTGCAGCGGAAATTACGTACCCGAGGAAGGAGATGGTGGAGCGGTGGAAATCGCACTTCTCTGCTTTGAGATATAGTTGGTGATCTCTGAGGCGATGTAATACCTGGCACACGAGTACGGTGGTCTTGTATGTTGCAAGAGTATATTAGAATATCGTCTATGTATACGATGACACATTGGTGAAGGAGGTCTCGGAAGATTTCATTCATGAAATTCTGGAATACAGAAGGACTGTTGGCAAGTCCGTAGGGCATCACCTGGTACTCATAGTGGCCAGTAGGGGTGGTGAAGGCGGTCTTCCACTCATCTCCCTCTCGGATACGGATCAGGTTGTAGGCACTACGGAGGTCCAGTTTGCTGAAGACCCATGCCTCCCAGAGCTCCTCAAGAGCTGCTGGCACGAGCAGTAGCTGGTAGGCAAACTTGATGGTGGCCTCATTCAGCGCCCGGTAATCAATATACGACCTGAGTCCGACAATCTTTTTTGGAGACGAATGAAGAAGCTCGATGCGGCAGGTGATGTGGAGGACCTGATAAACCCCTGGTGAAGTGCTTCCTGGATGTAGCTCTCCAGGGCCTCATGCTCAGGACTGGAGAGCGGGTAGATGCGTCCGTGCCGTAATTTGGCATTGGGCAGCAGGTCGATACTACAAACTAGTGCTGGTGGTGCATATGTGGGTAACACAGTGGTGGTAAAACGTCAATGTTCGTGGGTACAACAAGAGTCACTTCCCTTTGCAGTTTGTCAAGTAAACAGATCACAGGAGTAAGCCTCAAAGATGCACAGGAGAAGACAGGAATATGAACGAGAGAGGAGATGACCATCCAACGTTGATTCCAGCCGGTGAGTGAATGAATGAGGTGAGCTTAAACAGTGAGTGGGTGATTGCAGGTGCAGGTGTGTGTGATTAGTATTCCAATGATTGTTCACGGTGTGTGGTGGATGGTGACTGTGAATGGTGACTGGAACTGATGGAACGTGCAGAGGGTGTGACAGTAGGTAGGGTAAATAGTAAGATTTTTACTCCTGGCACTTTTGGCAATACTGCACAGAGACCATAGGTCCAACGATCATACAACCAGTGATCATTTGTAGGAGAGGCTTGTGTGTTGTTGGTAAAAAATAAATAAAATAAAAGGTTTGTCTAACCCCATTACTGTTCATTATTTAGCCAAAACCATAAAGTGTTACTTTGTGCCACGCTCTCCCCTATGGTTCCTTGAAGAACTTTACATCAATGAAACCTTTATATTGCCAAAAATATACATATTTTATGCACTCTTATAAATAAATTAGAACTTTCAGGTACTTAAATGTGAGTGAAATAAATGTTTACATCTATTTCACATACAAAATAAAAGTAATGGTACTTTTATGAACTCTTGACAGAATGGTACTTTGGGGAATCAAAAATGGTTTGTCTCTGCCATCACAAACTCTCTTTTGATTTTTAAGAATTGTTAAAAAAAAAAAAAAAAAAAAAAAAAAATTCCCTGCTATAGAAACTCACTGATATTTCTTTTTATTTGCTACTTAAAGGAACTCCAAAACATATTTCAAAACTAAATCTATTGATTGTTATACATACTGTTCCTCTTTTCATAAAGGCACAGTTCACCCCCCAAAATAAAATAAAATGTTTTTTTTCACAAATCAAGTGGTTCTAATATTTTTTTATGATTCTATTTTTTTCTGTTGAACACAAAACAAGACATTTTGAAGAAATGCTGGGAAAAAGCAGCCAAAGGACAAAAAATACTATGTATGAAAGTCAATGGCAGTTTTGTTCTCCAACATTCTTCAGAATATCTTCCCTTGTGTTCAACAGAAGAAAAAAAAAACTCAAATTTAGAGGATGAGTAAATGATGACAGAATTTTCATTTTCAACGGATAG
The DNA here is from genome assembly GCA_903798125.1 of Danio choprae. Taxonomy (NCBI): domain Eukaryota; kingdom Metazoa; phylum Chordata; class Actinopteri; order Cypriniformes; family Danionidae; genus Danio; species Danio choprae. The sequence goes on along the minus strand of CAIGQW010054088.1, from coordinate 1,250,937 downwards.
CATTCATTTTACCATCCACAGAGGCTTTTATGCATAGTCACAGAAACAAATTCACTAAAAATAAATTACTCAGAAGTGGACAAAGGCGAAGGAGGAGGAACGCTAAATTAGCAATTCATTTCGAAAGCAGAAAGCTGAAGTGAATCTCTGAAGCTTGATTTAGTTGAACTTTAGTTGAGTAATTTGGTCACTTCCTCCTGTTTCCCTTTAAGTAATACAACTCTGCAGTTTGTCATTGTGAGATCTAGTTTCAGCGTGCAGATCACTGATACCTTTGATGAGCGAACGGACGCTCGTCGTCGCGACTCAGCGGCAGGTATTTACTCACAGAGCTGTCGTCACCCCTTTCTGAGGGGAGTGAATGAAGCAGCTGTCCGTCCACCTGTAAAACAGCAGCGCCTCATGACCCGTCTTCAAGTGCAGCAGAAAACAATCTCTGAAACAGGAGATCGATTGTTTGAATCCAAAGATTACACAAAGGCACGGCCGCCTCACTGAATTATGATAACCTCTGACCCCAAAGTCAATGTGCGTCTGTTAATGTCTGAGGAGAACAGCCCTGCCTCATATCTGTCGATAAAGTTTAATTTTTTTACAACAGTTAATCTTTTACGTGCTCCTCCAGGAACCGAGTGCTCTTTATTTTTGATGCTAATAAAGTCATAAAGTTTTAAAGCTGGAGCTGATGGATTTATCTTGACAAACAATCTCGAAAGCGTTCTAAGGGAAAACAAAGGGCCCAGAGCGCCAAGTCCTTTGTGATCTAAATCATTTGTTTACGGTTGCTCTGAGGGAAACATGCACGCTATGAAATCACTGTTGGCCAGAAAGTGTCATCCGCTCTTGACGAACACAGTTACAGAAAGCATCTAACAGCAGTTGAGAAGAGCATCAGGTTGTTTATGCAGGTGTATTTGAACAATGGCTTCGAAACGCGTTCAGACGCATAAATATATGTATCGCGTTTCATCAAAAAAATTAACTGTCACTTTTTTTCAGCCACCTTCAGTCAACTTTTTTAAACATATGACAGGATTTTCAACTGAAAACAGAAAACCTTTGGCTTACATTCATTCATTTCATTTCAGCTTAATCCCTTTATTAATCTGGGGTCACCACAGCAGAATGAACCGCCAACTTTTCCAGCATATCTTTTACGCAGCGGATGCCCTTCCAGCTGCAACCCATCACTGGGAAACATCCACACACACTCCTTCACACACTTACACTACGGACAATTTAGCTTACCCAATTCACCTACAGCGCATGTCTTTGGACTTGTGAGGGAAACCGGAGCACCCGGAGGAAACCCACGCCAACACGGGGAGAACATGCAAACTCCACACAGAAACCCCAACTGACCCAAGCCGAGGCTCAAACCAGCGACCTTCTTGCTGTGAGGCGAACGTGCTACCCACTGCGCCACCGTGAGGCTTCTTTTGGCTTACAGGATTTTGCAAACATTTGAAAACAGCGAGGTTTCAGAGTGAACGTTTTTGAAAATCTACATGTGGACTATAGATTAAAAAATAATGGTGACACCATGTAGATTTAGAATAGAATATGAAGAGTTTAGATGCGGCAACATGGTGGCACAGTGGGTAACATAATCGCCTCACAGCAAGAAGGTCGCTGGTTCGAGTCCCGGCTGGGTCAGTTGGCGTTTCTGTGTGGAGTTTGCATGTTCTCCCTGTGTTTGCGTGGGTTTCCTCCGCATGGTCCGGTTTCCCCTACAAGTCCAAAGACATACGCTATAGGTGAATTGGGTAAGCTAAATTGTCCGTATTGTATGAATGTGTGTGAATGTTTCCCAGTAATGTGTTGCAGCTGGAAGGGCATCCACTGCATAAAAAAACATATGCTGGATAAGTTGGCAGTTCATTTCGCTGTGGCGACCCAAGATTAATAAAGGGACTAAGCCGAAAAGAAGATGAATGAATGAATGAGTTTAGATGCAAAAACCTCTAAGTGCTATCTGAAATTTCTTTCGAATAAGAGCATTTTTTTTCTCTATGTTTATGTTGAGTTATTTCGTTTTAAAATTTATGAAAAGAACATTTCAGAACTTTTAAAATAAAATAACTTTTCCATAAAAGTGAAATTAACGAACCCACTCATAGGAGCCTGATTTTTTTTCTCAGACGACCTTTAGAGGTTTTTGCATCTAAACTCTTCATATTGAATATTCTCAATAATGTTTGTAAAAGAAATGTGAAGAGTTCAGATGCAAAAACCTGTAAATACCATCTAAAAATTTCTTCTTACATGAACATTTTTCATGTAAGAACCTTGTGTGTAGGTTCAGTAATTTCACTTATTTGGTGATGAATAGGTTACTTCCATTGCCTTTAAAGTGAATTAACTGAACATAAACATAGGAGGTGAAAAATGCTCATTTTAAAAGAACATTTCACATGGCATTTAGAGGCTTTTGCATAGGCCCTACTTTATGTGCCATTTATTTAAGTGTTTTAATTATGCAAGGAAAATGAATGCATGTTTTACCAAAACATTTGGATTTTAAAAAGAAATAAAAAAAAAAAAGTGTAAATAGGTGAATATTATTTTTGCAAAAAAATAAATATTTGATATGGGTTTTCTTTAAAGAAGTTAGAGAACCCCCCCCCCCCCCCTTTTAGAGTGTTATTAAGAACGTTTTACATTTTAATTAATGTGGTGCAAACTGTGGACCTGCAATTACAGTTACACTTGTCATCATTCATTTCCCAAACGATGCATCATACTATGGTAGTTCACCCACGATACACCACTGTTTGTAAAATTCACCCCTGGATGAGAAAAGCAGATTTCTGTTGCACGTGTATATATTCAGCAGAAGTCAGAAATGTATTGTATGAGTCAAAATGATTGATTTTCCTTTTGTGATAAACATCACTGGAATATTACATAAAGAGAATGTTCCATGAAGAAATGTTGTACATCTACCATATACATTTCAAAACTTTTTTTGGTCAAACTATTTTTTTAAATTAGTATTATGCATTGCTGCCTTTAACTTTAAATACTTAACAAAAACTTTAAAGGTGATTTATATTCCTTTAATCTTCATATTCCATATTTTCCAAATAGTTCTATCTCAGTTTCCAAAGATTTACACTTAAAATTGGTTTTGTGGTCTAGGGTCACATTTAGTTAATTATATACTTTCTTTTTTTTCTCTAAAATATCTCTGATGTTCATCCACTACTTACCATCGAGTCAGTCATAATAGATTCTGAGATTCCCTTCGTGCATAAGAATTGAGCCAGAATTCCTTTTAAAGCTTTTTTTTTTTTGAGGCCACTGTAGATCTATTTAAGTTTCTTTATGTTTATGAATGGTTTGTCTTTTATTTCCAGTTCTATAATAGCATGACCCCATCAGACGCAGCGTATTCTGTGGTGTCACATCAAAGCATCCACTGAAAACATTTGCTTTGGAGTTCGACGTCTTTCAAAGAACTCATCACTGGCCTGTATTTAAGTTGCAGTCATGGAACAAAAGTCATGGACTAAAACCAGAGTTTTGGCATTGCCTTCATGAAAAAAAACAAAAACGAAATTCTGGATGTGCTCTGAATTAAAACAGAAGCATGTTATACGTTAAGCCTGTTTGGACTTTAGGAGGAACTGAGTGCTTCACCCACACGCTATGATCTGCACGCCTGTCCACTGCCATCAGCTGCTCCAATCCTTGACGCTTTTTATGGGCTGCCCACTTCGCAGTTCAAGCATATCTAAAATGATTGTCTTCAGCAAGCAAATTCACATCTCTCCCACACCCGGGCTGGAATGTCTGCCAAGTGGGGGCCACTTTCTCCACAGCAGGGGCCGTATCAAAATCAGACCCGCGATACTGATCTGAAAAGAGGAAGAGCCCCTCCTAAAGATGAGTCAAACCAAGATTACTAATGCTGTCTCTATGAGAACAGCCATCAGTACAGCTCCAGCCCACAGCCAGCTGTTATTAATGACTTGAGTAAAAGTACCGACAATATAAAATATTACGCCAGGAAGATTCTTATTTACTTGAGTTAAAGTACAAAAGTTCTTGATTTTTATGTATTTAAAGATGAAGTCAAGTTAAAAATGACCAAAATGGTCTTCAAATCTATCTCTAACTTGTATTGGTAGGTTTTCAATGGAAATACGGGTATACATACTGTACATGCTTGCATATGCAGAGCTGCAGGATCATTTATAGTCTTTTATATTGCAGCAATTGGAATAAACTCCAAATTAGAATTAAATGCCACAGAGAATGAGTGCTAAGGAACATTCATTTCCTTTTATGAAATTCGAATGTTATGGCAGTTAGAAATGACACTTGGCATGGTTCCAAAAGCTTTGGCAGGCATGTTTCTTACTTGTTGTTCAGATGAAACTCTCCAGGGAAAATTGTCATTTTGGTAAAACTGTCAAGTTGTAGAATCTCAAAGTACAATATCCTAATGGTGCAGTGATTGACAGCCACACAAACACAGTAAAACATTGGATTCATCTGCGACGCCGAGCCACACAGATGCTCAACCCACACATACTTATGCAAGTAACTGCAATTGCACATTTCGAACAGAGATGGCAACATATAGGTCAAACTTACAAAATGCAGCTTTAAAATTTCCCTATTAAAGATTTTTGAAAATGACCTGTCATGCAGTAACTCAAAATCGCATTTAAATTCGAATCTTTAGTTGTTTTGTCATAAAATTTAAAGTACACATGAAATCAAAACCAACCATATTGATTTTGTTAGCTCACATTGCTAGTTTTGTGGTGAACAATTTATCTGTGCATGTCATTAACAAAAAAATAAAATAGTTTGCCCTTGTAGTCTGAAATAGAAATCTGAAAATGCACTTTCTGTTTGTTTTCAGTTGAATCCTCAGATTAAGTCTGTCTGAGGTATTGGGCGTGGCTAATATTCTTAACCACGCCCCTTCATATGTCGGTTTTGACAGTGCTATGACAACAAACAGAAATGGTCAGAGTGTATTTTTAAGGCTTGTTTGTGCTTATGGGGTGCAAAGCAATGTGTGCTCGTGCTTTATTTGTAAAAGAAAAAAAAATCATATAATAAAAAAATATTTTTTCATATATCTTACTGTGATTATATACTGCTACTCAGCTAACATGAAACGACTCATAGGCCCACCCTCAAGAGGCTCTGATTGGTCAGCTAGCATAATGTGTTTTGATTCGTGGATCAGCTCCACATTACCAGGAAGTGTCACGCCTCTAATAGCAAATGCTTTGAGATGTAGAAAGCAGGGAAAGTGGCCTTATAGAGAGATATTGCAGTGTTGGTGAAGATTGTGGGTGTTTTCAGGGGTTTGACGGATAAATATGAATTTGTAGCTATTTTTTTAATGGTGCCAAACAACATTTCTTGCTGTTTACATCCTTGTTTACGTCCTTGCTACATACATACCGTTAACACTAGTAACTATGCATGTAATAGATCAATTTTAACAAATAAAAATACTATTATTACTATTACTATTATGGTTGGAGCTGCTCCTTCTTTGAGGAGTTTTTAGCCGAATCCAGCACTGAACTCCGAGAGATTCTGGAAGCTGTCCTTTGTCAAATACTAGAGCTATATCTTTTTAATAATTCTCTGGAACATAAATAAAATTAAATTGCAAGCACGTCTCTCTTTGTGTCATGTACTTTGGAAGCCCAAATACTGAAGAAGCTTTGTGGAAATAGCGTTTGGACGGCATTTTAGCTTTTTCTGCTATAACAGTACAGCTCCTCTGGCCACGCCCCTTCACTGCAAGGGGTGTATGCTCGTAACCTGAAGGGTTTATGATCTCATTAACCCGGATGTGTTTTTTGTGCCCAAACTCCGTTCACTGTAGTCTTTGCTAAGCTAACTCTGTAAAAGCCAATGTCTCCCTTTGCATTGAACTTTGAGCATCTTACATTCAGAGACGTTGTTTATGTTCACACATCTACATTACACATGAACTAAACTTTAAAATATGATATCGTAGTGGACCACCGCTTTAATGGGAGGATCATGGACCAAAGACTATAGATATACCAGCTTCCTAAAGTGGTTGCTTTCTTGTTCTCTGTAGCATGCAGAATATGTATTCAGTTCTCTCTCTCTCTCTCTCTGCAATTTATCTGGAACAGAAAAACGCATTACCTGGAACACATAATGTCATAATCTTTTAAAATTCTTTGAAATATATGACTTATAGCACAAGCTACAGTAAATTTCATAGTGAGCTAAACTGTGATGAAAGTAACCATCATGGCACCGGCTTCATAAAGCTTTAAGCTTCCACCTGCTCGGGTGAGTCTCTCTCCCTGTCAGTGAATTCCTCTGGAGAGGCTTTTGGGGTGTGAGACGGTGGAGATTTATGGAAAAGAGTGGGAGTGATGGCTGACTGACGCACAGCTTGCAAGCATTAGAAGGGCTGATACAGCGCAGCAGGCTGAGTAATGCACGGTGCACACATTCACATGCAAAACCTCATCCAGGCATTACTGTACACTGTACCTTTTGTGTTCGAACTGATTAATGCTTCCGTAGAAACCACACAGTTATTTTCATTCTTTATAAGGATTATTTCATCCAAATTCTATTATTTACTTGAAACCAGCATGATCTTTTTTTTTTCCATGGAACATAAAGGGACAAGTGTTTAGGATTAAAATGAATCAAGACTTTCCAGCTAGACACTGACATATTCCACAGCTTTGCTGGAGGAAAACACCTAAACATTTTAGTCTTTTTTTTTTTTTTTCTGTGAAAACTGGCATTCACCCCCACAATTCACTTTTGGTAAAGTTGAACTTGACTAAAGCTTTAACCCTTATGTTGACCTATGGGCCGAGAGATTGACCTATGTGCAGCATTTTATTTATTTTATTTTTAAAAACTTAAAGGACTTGTGAAGACATGGTCTATAATAGCATGATCAATAGCATTCTCAAATTTAACCAGGTATTTGTCTTTTCCACACCTTTGTCAAAAACTGAAATTTGAGAATCTCATGTTATATTTCATAGCATTTTCGGTTCACTTTTAACTTTAAAAGGCCCATTTCTTATTTGGTACTTGTAAAAAAAAAAAAAAAAAAAAAGCACACTGATCATGATAATTATACTCAAGTGTCCAGAACATTAAATTCAGTTCACACAAGCAGGAAATTAAATAAAAATTAAGTGTAGTCTAAATTTATAATCAATACTTTGGTGTTTTTGATGTTATTGTACAATGCAAAATATAATATTTAAAGAAAATTGGAAACAAGTAGCAACATCCGTAGTAAGAGGAAAAAAAAACTTAACAATGGAAGTCTCTTTTTGCATTTAATGGAAGAAATTCAAGATCAGCAACAAGTGGAAGGTGAGTAAATGATGAGATGATTTTTCATTTTTGGGTGAACTATCCTTTTACGTAGGTAATATTTATATGTAGATAATCTTTATATGTGTCACACCTCCTGCACGTTCTGTCAGCCCCGATCACCAGTCACACT
>CAIGQW010054088.1:1221633-1243429 GCA_903798125.1 Danio choprae | reverse complement strand
ACTGTGTGAAAAGATATCCTTGTCTCTACCTTCTGTGATCCGTGACAATATGTAGATAAAGTAGATGATAATTACATGTAATTTCATATTAAATGGGTCATGAACTGAGAAATCAACATTTACTTAAGCTTTTGCCATTTAAGAGGTCATATATTTCTAAAAAAAATATATCCTGTAAGTTTCAGTTGAAAACGTCTCTTGTTGAATCACACACAATATTGTGTTTATATAATTGCAAACTTGATGTCATAGCCTGATCAAAGTCAAAAGCACTATGCTAAAAAAAAAATCTAACTTGAGACTGATGTCATGGGATGTCACTCCTTACACTCTTAAAAATTCAAAAGTGAAAGCAATCCATTCAAAATGACTCCGTTTTGGAAGTTCACAACATCACAGATGCAATCAATTTCTCACATGAACTGATGGGGAGTCAAGAGTTAGTTTAATATGCATAACTGTTATCCAATCATAGCAGTGGGAGTTCACATTTAACCTGCCCAGAAAATCTGCCCTTATTCCAAGCCAGCCTCAAAACAAGGATGTAACTTATTACTTAGAGATTTTGATGTTTTTGAAATTAAAAACGGGTGTCATGGTGGCGCAGTGGGTAGCACGATCGCCTCACAGCAAGAAGGTCACTGGTTCTAGCCTCGGCTGGGTCAGTTGGCATTTCTGTGTGGAGTTTGCATGTTCTCCCCATGTTCGCGTGGGTTTCCTCTGGGTGTTCCGGAGGAAGTCCAAAGACATGCGCTGTAGGGGAATTGGGTAAGCTGAATTTTCTGTAGTTTAGATGTGTGAATGAGTGTGTATGGATGTTTCCCAGTGATAGGTTGCAGCTGGAAGGGCATCCGCTCCATAAAACATATGCTGGATAAGTTGGCAGTTCATTCGGCTGTGGCGACCCCAGATTAATGAAGGGACTACGCCGAACAGAAAATGAATGAATGAAATTAAAAACCTCAAAAACGTCAGAAGTAGTCCTCAGACAACAGAATTCAAAAATAAAAATAAATAAACAATAAATGACCTCATGATCCCTTTAAGTAAAATTATTTTCCCTGAAATAAGATAAAAAAAATTCTCAATATATAGACAAGAATTTATGGATTAACATATACTTTGATGTACACATCAATATGCCACACCATATTGTAAAACGTGTTTTAGTATGTCAACACATCGTAACTAGTGTACGTTTACAGAACATCATTTTCAGTTGAAGTTGACAACAGTGTTATGGGGGTTTTAAAGTACACTTAAAAAAAAAACAACAACAACCATGTAATTGTCTAAATTGTGTAAACAACAAAAACTTAATTGTGTGCAAAATGTGGATGAATATTACATGTTCAGTTCTAACCATTCTAAACAAAGATTGTCGTAATTTTAAGTCTAATATAGACAAAACCATAGTTGGGTTATTTTTTCTTCAATTAAATTTAAATTACGCTTTTTAACCCAGTGGTTGAGTTTGTCCATATTTAACGCAAAATTGGGTAAAAAAAAAAAAAAAAGCAAAAAAAAAAAAAAAAGGTATTTTTTGCGAGTGAAGTGACATACACTAAATCAAACTGCCTTTAAGGCAAGTAATTTTAAACGCCTCTCGGGCAGTATGCTCGGGCCTTTTTAAAGGGGGAAACATCAAAATTCTCAAAAATTGCTTGCCAAGCTCACGATTACATTTCATATTAGCAAACAACAATAACATTAATCAACTACTGTCTATTTATTTTCATTTCTAAATGTTTGAGTCACAAAATCTGCAGAAATTCACATCTGGTTCCACCACCTCCCCGGGAGAATCGCCAGTCTATATCGATCGCTGATTGGCTCTTGTACTAGAAGGTGGGGCTTCATTCTCCATATTGACTGTTACACTTTTTCCCATTCAAAACTATACGAGTGACATGTCTTGTGTATTCTATAGTCTTTGACTAAATACATATTCAATACAATTTATATATTTTAAACAACACTACTATTACTACTACTGCTGCTGCTGCTACTGCTACTGCTGTATTGGCAAACTTGACCAGTAAACAATCTTCAAAATATCTCTTTTTTTTGTATTCAGAAGAACGTTTTATAGAAAAAAATTGATTTTGAATGACACCAGTGCTAATAAATGATGACAGATTTGATTTCTTGAACTAGTCTTCAAAGATCAGCAAAAACACACAAGCACCAATCAAGTCTGAATGAATGGCAGTTTTACCAGAAGCAATAACAACCAACGTGATGATTGACACTCCAGCACACACAGTGCTGAAACTTGACTGCGGCGTCGCACTACAGTTAGTTCACATTGCACTCAACCATTGACAATCAAACATTTTATCTTTCATTTTCACAGAGATAAACATTTGCTTCTGAAACAAACTGAAGAATCCCTGGTATCTGGTTTATACACAATGTACAGGTCCTAGAAAAATGTCAAGTATGCACTACTCCAGTCTTAGTTCGTTTGTTAGTGCACATCTCAGCGCTCATAGCAATATTTTATCAAGCGCACTTGTCAGGTTGACATTTTGTGATTGCTGCTGTTGTGAAACATACCATATGAGCTCTTGAAATGGACAGCTGGTTGGTTCATTTCCTGCATCACTGTTTTGGTATTTTTTATCTCCGTGAGGGCTTGGTTCTCAGTTTACAAAGTGAGAAAAAAAATAAAACGTTTCCTGTAACTTGGAGAAGTGAATCAGTGAGTAATGATGTCATGCGATGATGCAGAGCTCTCCCTCATCATCTGGTTTTCTTGTTCTAGCACACACACACACACACACACACACACACACACACACAATAACACACCTTGACCGCAGTTAACTCCACTTTGGGTTTGTTTTTCGGCTCAGGGACTGGCCGAGCAACAGCTCAGAGTGACTCAATCCCTGCATGCAATTAGGCAAGAGCTCAGAAACCAAAAACAGGCTGCCCAAAATTTGAGGTCTTATGAATCTCTGGTTGTTGTGTTTTTCATGCGGAGACAGTGTCCCTCAAAATGTCCACCCAAAACCCAAAAAGTCTGTCATTATTTAGTGATAATGTTTTAAACCTTTTTTTTTTCGTGCTGAACACAACTGAAGAATGTGTTCAGTCAAATATGGCCGTATGAAACTCAAACATCAATTATTGTCAGTTTGGAGTTCAGATTATGTCTGAAGACCTAACTCTCCTGTTGATTTAAGGGTCTTAAATGACCCATGACCAGTTAAATCCTCCATTATATAATGCTAATGCTATCTCATCGATTCATAACTTTTTGATATAGTGGCCATATAAACTGAACTTATATAAATTTGTACAAATTAGCCACTAAACTGACAAAACATAAAATAGTTACATTTGTTTGTGAGATCAGGCTGATAATGCTTGGAATGAAAAAGTGTGGGTTCTGTATGAAATGGAATAAATAACATTTGCATTGGAACTTCAAAAAACTCTTTATGCTTTAACCCATGTCCTAATGTCCAAGAAGTGGGATATTTCTCAATACATAAAAAAAAAAGTAGTTAAAGGAAAAGGAACAAACTATATATAACAAGTATATGTAAACTGTAGTTGACAAGTGTGAACTCAAATGGATGACAGTCAAGTAGTTAATATTCTACTGGAGGGAAAAATAAAAGCAACCTACATCTTGGATATTCAGACAGTGAGCACTTTAACAACAAATATTAATTTCTGGCTGAACTGTCCATTTAAAATGTAATCCGTTCATCAAATAAGTCATCACGCATCACACCCAAAGACTAAATACACCAGTCGAGCCACAAGGATTATTTTCATGCTACTTATTATGAACTTTTGGCCTCTGTTGAGAGTTTTTTTTTTTTACAACAACTTTTACACGGACAATAAAAATGCTTAAAATTAAATAAAATAAATATTTTTGTACATATGGCTACTTAAAGCTGTTTTGTTTGCTGTACTGATTATTGTTGTTGTTGTAGTAGTAAATCGAGATTATTCACTCAAAATTACTTCTTTAAAATGAGCTGCAACAACAATTTTTGGGACAACTTAATTGTTAACCGTTCAATCTACTTAAAGTTACCTGCCATCTATGTGATTATTTGTATTATTACATTAATCTCTCTTATTGAGTAACTTTTTTTTCTACACCCTTTTCTCAACATATTTACTTGTAGTTTTTAAGTTTATATTCACAGTTTTACTTTTAGTAAATTATACTATATACTTTTATACAAAATAAAGATAATTTTAAGAAAGATTTGTAAACTAAATAACCATTTTTTTTTATTTCAACTTTCGGTACATTGAAAAAGCAATGGTTAATTGGATTTACCATTGTAGAATTAAAGTAAAATTCATTGTATCCAAGTGAATCCAATTATTATTATTTTTTTTTCAGTGTACAAACATATATCTACTTCAAAACTTAACATATTTAAATTTTATTTCAACTTTGTATAGATCCAAACAAACCTTTTGAACAGATGCCATCCCATTGACAGCTTACTTTGTATCTGACAGTGTAACATTTAACTGGAACTGTTAGTAGCAGCATGAAGAGCAGTGTTTCCTTCTGTCTTCCATGGAAAAATAAAAGCATTCGAGTCTAGATTGACGTTTGAGTAAATAAACAATGACAGAATTTTCATTTTCGTTTCTTCCTTTAAGTAAACACAGAGAGGCAGAGTCTGCCAAAACAGAGAATAAGCCCCTCAAATGCTAAACACAATCATTTCTAGCAATCAGAAGTCAGAAATGTGGCTTTTCATGAGCTCCTCTGGGGATTATGAAACCTAAGATGAACTGTATAAATGAAGTGTTTACATACTGTACACATGCGCCGTGTAATGGAAGATCTGTGGCCGCACAGAGAGGGAATAATACGGGGAAACATCTGCAGGTGTCTCTGTGCTGTGGTTGGCCTGTCTTGACATGCACATTGTTCTGGTTTAAGGAGGAGTTTTGGGATGATCTCGAGAGGCCGCGGCAGGCCGGCAGTGTGCCTGTATCAAAAACAAGTACGGTCACAAACAGCTCTCAATCACATTGTGAAACCAGGCTAAAATAACTGTCTAGTCTCTCCAGTCTAACGGGTTTCTTGAACATCGAAGATGACGAAAGACAAGAATATCACATTTCATTGGAAAAACACAATTCATACATTTTTTTGAAAAGTTTTCTTTGCATGTGTAAAAGACAAATTAGCCATTATGCTTGTCTGTTGACTCGCCCAAATAAAGGCACAGAATCTGTCACTGGTTGTACAGGGGTGTCCACACTTGGTCCAGGAGGGCTGGTGTGCTGCAAAGTTTAGTTCCATGCCCAATCAGACACACAAGCTCTTACTTCTTTCTAGAAACATCCTTGCAGGTGTGTTGAGGCAATTTGGAGCTAAAATCTGCAGGACACCGGCCCTCCAGGGCCGAGATTGGATGCCTAAGAAGTACGGTAGTGTAGATGGTCATTTTTAAAAGGTACCAATATGGACCCTTTTAGACACTAAAATGTTCGAAAAAGGTTACACCCAGTGTTGTGTAATTTACTTCAAAAAAGTAATCAATGACTAATTAAAGTATTAAAATTGTGTTTAAATGACTTTTCTAATTGCCTTGTCTGAAAAGCAACTTCGTCACTCTAATTTAATGACTAAATTTGACTACTACTTTAGTCATTTAGATACTAAAACTCCACATAAATCTAAACACAAAAGAAATTAAGCTTAATACATGAAAACGCTAACCTTTTCAAATTGATGACAGTATATTTCATACAAACACCATATATTGGCATTAATTTCTAAAACATGTCTTTGTTTCTTAAGCAAATGCCATTGTCAGACAAATAAAACCTTCTTTAACTGAAAAAAATAAAGTTATGTAAAATATGTGAAAGAAATTATAATAAATAAAAAAGTAATAAATATAAATAAAAACAAATATTAAAAGATCAAATAAATAAATATGCATAAATACACCATTACTCTGAACCTCTGAATTTATACCTTATATTGTCATGAACTAATTTCTCTATTATTTTTTTAAGCATGTGCAACTGTCTTGATAAATTATTGTTCTTCTTTAGTTTAAAAAATATATATAATTATTGTGCAAAATATGTATTACTCTGCTTCTCAGAATAGACTTATATAGAGCTGTTGAATTTATGTACAGTATTTAAGGCAAGTAAATTATAACTGTAATTAACCTAAAAATTAAGAGTAATCCCTTAATTAACTTTTCTGTGGAAAGTAGTTTAATTACAGTAACATGTTAATTTGTAATTAATAATAATAATAATAATAATAATAATAATAATAATAATTGTAATAAATCCTCCATAGTAGGGGTGTCAAAATTAATAGTTTCTTTGGTGCACCGCGATACAGATCGGGACAATTCGATAAACGGTTATTACTTACTGACGTCATTTATGCGCTATGTTGCGGTAGAATACTATGGCGAAGGAGGCGAGGGTGAGTAAATAAAACAATCCTACTACTTTAAAATCAGATAATTGTTCACAATTCACTGCTTGTGGGTTTGCTGTACAATCGTGGCCAAAAGTTGAGAATGACACAAATATTAGTTTTCACAAAATTTGCTGCTAAACTGCTTTTAGATCTTTGTTTCAGTTGTTTCTGTGATGTACTGAAATATAATTACAAGCACTTCATACATTTCAAAGGCTTTTATCGACAATTACATGACATTTATGCAAAAAGTCAGTATTTACAGTGTTGGCCTTTCTTGTTCAGGACCTCTGCAATTCGACTGGGCATGCTCTCAATCAACTTTTGGGCCAAATCCTGACTTCCCATTCTTTCATAATCACTTCTTGGAGTTTGTCAGAATTAGTGGGTTTTTGTTTGTCCACCAATTAACCACAAGTTCTCAATGGGATTAAGTTTTGAAGAGTTTCCAGGCCATGGACGCAAAATTTTAACGTTTTGGTCCCCGAGCCACTTAGATATATCTTTTGCTTTATGGAACGGTGCTCCATCATGCTAGAAAATAAATTGTTCGTCACCAAACTGTTGTTGGATTGGTGTTTTTGTACCATTCTTTATTCATGGCTGTGTTTTTGGGCAAAATTGTGAGTGAGCCCACCCCCTTGGATGAGAAGCAACCCCCACACATGAATGGTCTTAGGATGCTTTACTGTTGGCATGACACAGGACTGATGGTAGTGCTCACCTTTTCTTCTCCGGAGAAGCCTTTTTCCAGAGGTCCCAAACAATCGGAATGGGGCTTCATCGGAAAATATGACTTTGCCCCAGTCCTCAGCAGTCCATTCGTCATACTTTTAGCAGAAGATCTGTCCCTGAGGGTTTTTTTTTTGGAGAGAAGTGGCTTCTTTGCTGCCCTTCTTGACACCAGGCCATCTTCTAAAAGTGTTCGCCTCACTGTGCGTGCAGATGCGCTCACACCTGCCTGCTGCCATTCCTGAGCAAGCTCTGCACTGGTGGCACTATGATCCCACAGCTCTTTAGGAGATGATCCTGGCGCTTGCTGGACATTCCTGGATGCCCTGAAGCCTTCTTAACAAGAATTGAACCTCTTTCCTTGAAGTTCTTGATGATCCTCTAAATTGTTGATTTAGGTGCAATCTTAGTAGCCACAATATCCTTTGCCTGTGAAGCCATTTTTATGCAGTGCAATGATGGCTGCACGCGTTTTTTTGCAGATCACCATGATTAACAATGGAAGAGCAATGATTTCAAGCATCACCCTCCTTTTAACATGTCAAGTCTGCCATTCTAACCGAATCAGCCTGACATGATGATCTCCAGCCTTGTGCTCGTCAACATTCTCACCTGAGTTAACAAGACGATTACTGAAATGATCTCAGCAGCTCCTTTAATGACAGCAATGAAATGCAGTGGAAAGTTTTTTTCATGATTAAGTTCATTTTCATGGCAAAGAAGGACTATGCAATTCATCTGATCACTCTTCATAACATTCTGGAGTATATGCAGATTGCTAGTATAAAAACTTAAGCAGCAACTTCTCCGATTTCCAATATTTATGTAATTCTCAATACTTGTGGATCCAGACACGAGTGTGTCAGTGGTGTGTCAGTTTTCTCCACCGCGTGTATTACGGATTACCTGTGTATGGTGACAATGACCAATCATAGGAGTGTAAGAACTCGCTTAACAGCGCTCAAAAAGCAAGCGGAATAATATTTACATTTGTTTATTTGCTATAAATGCTCATGTTGTCTTCTGTGCATGTATTGGAGTTATGTCTAAAACACTCAATAAGAGTGTTTTCTTTGAGTAGGTAAAATTAAAGGTACAGTTCATATATATTACTGCTTGTATTAAAAGGACAATATTGCATTACAAATAATATATAAATATAATTATAGATTTTAATATACTTTTTTTCTTGTGTTTTTCTTTTTTCTTGAAAAAAAAATCTAAAAATGTACAGAAAGCATCGAGACATCGAATTGAACCAAATCAATGGTATGATAATCGTAACCGAACCATGAGACCAGTGTTGGTTCACACTCCTACTCCATAGCATTTCACGTTACAGCTTTATAATTACGTTTTCGCACATCAATCCACACTCCACTGTTTGTAATACATTTCCTGTGCAATTTACTTCAGAATCATTTCAGTTTTGCTGAATACTCTTTGAGATGGTTCAACTTCAGTTAGAGCTGTGACAAATTAAAATGAGCACCTATAAAAGTACTTTCAGACTGTGACAAGCAACAATTTTTATACCGATCAATTCCAAGAATCATGTCTGCAGGAAACCAAGGTGGCGCTCATCATCTGCCATCCTGAAGATGAAGCATGCTGATGAAGCAATCAGAGTAAGCAATGAAGCACACAGAACACAGAGATATCCTTACCATAATGAAAACCCAGTCCAGAGCGTTTTTAACAGGACAATCATTCCAAACACACAGTCATGACAATGCAGGAGTGGCAACAGTATGACTATGAGCATCCTCCAGTGGCCCAGCCAGTGCTCAGACTGAAAACCTGAAGAAACCTTAAAACAGCTTTTCATAGACATAGTCTATTTCCAAGACATCCTCAACCATATTCCTGAAGATCTACCTTCCTGCAGAGAACACAACTAAACCAATTAATTAAGACCTGAAGCAGCACTTGATAATTACAGACAGGTGTGTTTGATCAGGGTTGCAACTGAAATCTGCAGGAAGGCAGATCTCCAGAAACAGGGTTGGTGACTTTTTGTCTACAGAGAAGAACGGCAAAAAACACCTACTAAAAAACACCTACTACAATTCAATTTAAGATTATTTATATAGCACTTTTCAAAATAATTGTTCTAAAGCTGCTTTTCAAATGGTGTGCATTACATTACAGTCAAAATCAAAAAGGTTAACTTGTGAATTGGGCTGAGAATCTGTCAGGAGTATAAAGTTAATCTATGATATAATCTACTTCATCTAAAAGGTGTACAGATGTGCAAAGCTTGTAGCATCGTTGACAGAGGTACTTCACCTAAGTCATGTTTAAGGGTATTAAATGTAATTATTTTAATTAATCTTTTTAAATAAATAACACACAGGTCCATTTGGATGTGAAAACCCAAGTTTGAAAAAAAAAAAAAAAAAAACAGTTCAAAATGTTGCCGAGTGCTTCTGACAGGGGTCAAGTTCAATGTGGACCCTTTTCACAAGACTGTTATATTTAACGGTCATTAGCATCTTAAATCCTTAAATGTTTGTAATATTTAGATGAGAAAAAAAACATATGTACATTTATATATGTATTATATCATCTTTGCATCAAATTACAAAAAAATATATACTGATTATCTGAGGCGTTTCTAATGCAGTGTCTATGTGGCAGGACAGTAAATTTGACGTTGTTTTTGCTTCTGGCTGCCATTGTAAATCTCACTTTTTTTCTGAAAGTCTTGATAACAATATCATTGAGATTTACTTTTATTATTTGAGCAAATAGGATTGTAAAAAAAAAATGCTGTACTCTACCATTCACTGTGCTCTACGTTTATCCAATTATGACAAGGTCTGCTTCTGAGAAACTAGAAAATATGAAAAGGGTCCATTAGTACAGTCTTGTGTAACTGAAAATAATTTTAAATGAACTTGTTTGACCCATTGACCCAATAGAGAGCAAAAACTTTAGAGGATGTAGGTTTCAGCACTTCAGTGCAAGTAGGTAAGTTAAAGGTAGTTTGGTAAATTAAGTAAAGTAGTAGGTTAAGTAGTTTGGCCAAAAATGAGAATTCATTCATCATTTATTCACCCTTTACATGTCCCAAACCTGTTTGATTTTATTTACTCTGTTAAACACAAAAGAAGATATGTTGAAGAAAGCTGGAAACCTGAAACCGTTGACTTTTGTAGGTTTATTTCTACTATGGAAGTCAATATTTACAGGTTTTTAGCTTTCTTTAAAACATCCTCTTTTGTGTTCAACAGAATAAAGAAATCCAAGTTTTTAAACCACTTGGGTGAGGATAGTGAATAACATTTCAATATTGGGTGAAGTCATGCGCATGCGTCCTGCGTCGGTCAGCTGGCGGTGACGCGCAGAGGAATCCGAGCTCATTGAACTGCTAAAGGAACGCGCCTCCTCTGGAGTAATTTACAGGCGATGAGTGCGCGTGCGCGATCTTCAAAGTTGAGCGATCTGCTCTGCTCGGATTCCTCAGCTCTTCACTGCTGCTCAGTGCGCGCGACATGGACTGAGCGAACGAGCGCGCTTCTCGTACTTTCGGCTTTAGTTGCGCTCCTCGAGTAAATAACGGGCTAGAAAGCTAAGCGATACTGAAGAAAAACACGATGTAGAGAGCATACCGATGCTGGACCTTTTGCTTTCACACCTGCACCGCAGAGCTGTATAGTATCTCGCTTGGGGAGAAGGAGACCGCGGTGGGACAAACATGCTCTCGCCGTTCTTGGCGTATTTGCTGTCGGTTGTGCTTCTGTGTCGGATTGCGCGCTCCCAGTACTCAAGTGATCAGTGCAGCTGGAGGGGCAGGTGAGACGCGCTTTAAACATCTTTATTAATCAAGTGCTCCTTTATTTACTCGTTTAGAGTAAAATACGGTTTCATTTAGTAAACTGAAGATAGAGATTTAACCCCTTGAACTATAGAATAAGTGAACAATAAAATTGATAAATATAGGTTAGGTTACTTTATTTTTACCCGAAGTTAGATTTGGTTTGCAGTCAAGAGTCCTCATTTCATAACAGTACCACACGAAAGAAAAGAAAAACTCACATAGTAACAACAACAAATGGACATAAAGACATAAAACATAAACATACAAAACACTTATAAAGAAAGAATAAATAAATAATCACTTTAAGTGCCTCCCCAAATAAATATTTAGAACAATCTATAAAATGTAAAATATACAAGTTACAGAAATACCTCTGCTTTAGTCTATGCCTTATTTATATGTCTAATGGCTGCTGGTATGAAACTATTATTGTATCGTTTAGTTCTACAGCTTGATACTAGAAACCTGCGGCCAGAAGGAAGGAGCTGAAACTCAGAGTGCAGGGGATGAGCAGTGTCACTTAAAATTGAATTTTAATTCTCTTTAGCTGCCTGGTGTACACAGCCTCCAGATCGGCTAGTGACACCCCAGTCCTCTTACTGGACCACTTAACTATTTGATTTAGTGTGTTTTTATTCTGAACAGAAAGATTTCCAAACCAAGACACCAAAGTAAAAGATAAAACGGATTCAAGAAAAGCATAGTAAAATAAAATCATCATGTGTTTATCGATATGGAAATGATTTAGCTTTCTCAAACAGAATAGATGCTGGTGCCCCTTTTTACACACTGCTTCACAATTCTCATCAAAGGAGAGTTTAGAGTGAATAATTGTGCCAAGTTATTTGTATGATTGCACACTTTCAACAGTCTGATTTTTAATGGAAGTGTTCACCTGTGTGTGAGCAGCCTTTCTAAAATCGATTATCATATATTTTGTCTTTAATACATTTAACTGAAGATATGACTCCTCACACCATCTGACAAAATCAGTTAGTACTGGACCATGACCTGTTTCATTATCATAAAGTTGGCTGACAATGACAGTGTCATCTGCATACTTAATAATGGTTCTATTTTCCCAACTACTCTAGCATATATTTGTGTAAAGGATGTATAACAAAGGTGAAAGAACACATCCTTGTGGGGACCCGGTTGAGGAGCAAACTTTATCAGATAAGCCCAGATCCAGCCCACCAGGTTTTTACTAAGGTCAAACTGTTCCAGCAGTCTACTAATTAAAACGTGGGGTTGAATTGTGTTAAAAGCGGAGGTAAAGTCTGGCATGGGAATTTTTTTTTTCCCAAATATAAAAAATGTGGAGAATTATTATTAATAATAGTTATTATTATTCGTCTTAGTATGAACACCATCCTTAGCATTAGTGTATGGAATATTTAGCTAGTATTAGTATTAGGGTCAGTTGTTTTGGTGAGGTGATATTGTTGAGTTTGTATTTATTGTCTGCATTGTTTTCTGTCTTTTTTGTTTCAATTTAGATTGTTTAATTTTATTTTATGTAGACTCAATCAGATTTACACTAGAAATAATGTATTTGTGATTTCATATATAAAACACAGTAAAAATGTGGATATCCTATTTCAAAGAAAGAACTAAATGGGTTTTCTAACACTACTTCTAGTTTACAGTTGCACGATTTCGCTCACTAAAGGAGGATGTAATATTATGTTGTTTTTGCTTCTCAAGTAAATATGTGCTAATTTATGTTGAAATATTTGACCTGGGAAAACAAGATGGTAAGATAACTGTACTGGAAAACAAAAACA
Source organism: Danio choprae (assembly GCA_903798125.1). Lineage (NCBI taxonomy): Eukaryota > Metazoa > Chordata > Actinopteri > Cypriniformes > Danionidae > Danio > Danio choprae. The sequence goes on along the minus strand of CAIGQW010054088.1, from coordinate 1,230,639 downwards.
CAACCTCTGTGTTGAACATATCTGGCTTAACCTGAAATCAGAAGCTGTCTGAAGCAGCGATTTCATTATTACTCACCAGTTTGACCTAACCCACGTTAATGATTCACATATAATATGCAAATCACCCTATTTTTTAGTTGGTTTTTATAGTTTAACAAAATTAATAAGTCATTGCCTACACAATCAATACACTGCATTAAAAATGACAAAATAAAACTAGCAACGTTTAGTGCTAAATCTTATTAGGACAAGATGGCTTCCACATCCTTCATGCTTAAAGTTCAGAAAGATATTAAGCCACTTATTTCCCCACCCCATATCTTCAATGTTATTATTCCTCAGCAGTGGCTCAATTCCATCAAAGAAATTCCTCAAACATGACACATTTGGGGTCTCTGTGAAGTCTTTTTTACAGTAATAATACAGTGACTGTTCAGCCATAATCTGGTGTTGATTTGCCAGGTCTGATTTCAGCCTCTCATTACGGCCGAGCTGGATTTCAAATGCTCTTAATTAAAGAGGAGCCCTTATAAACGAAGGCATGGCAGCTTGTGAGTCTGCTCCGCACATGTGTCACCCCAGGCTCTACAGTAGTTTTGCTCCTCACCTCCTCATTCATTTTGGTGCGAGTTGAATCTGGACCACGCTTTTGCAGCAGGCCTTAATTCATCTCTAATTGAAGAATCGCTGGAGGGTTGAGAAGCAGATGGCTCATTTTCTGCCTAACTGACAGCGGGCCGCAGACTTGAGGCGCAGAAACCGCAGATGATGTCTAAAAGTAGTGGAGAGAGCCTTTTGTGTGGCCGGTGGACAGCGGCAGGACTGCTGCCCGGACATGCAGCTCCTCGTCTTTTTGAGGAGTTGAAAGGCGAGGGGAGGTTCGCTGCGTGACCTGCATTTGCACTTGCATGCTCCGGGTTCGGCTACTGTCTCTGCAGAGAGGCCTGTGTGTCCAAGGAACCATTGACTTAAGTTTCAAAAATCCTGCCCACGGCAAAATGCCAGTGGCTGGAGCTTGCCAAAACCTTGGAAATGAGAGACCGAGAGAAGGGGGAAAATGAGAGACGGTTAGTGTGTGCGTGTGCGCGTGCGCATATGCCTGCACGTGACTGGTCATGCAGCAAGCCTCGCGCGTGGGTCTTAACACCTTGTTTGAAAAGACATTAACTTCATTCTTCCTGCTCTGAGAAAAGCTTTTCTTTCCTATGAGCTTCAGTTTTTGGACTCGAGTCTGGCGCAGACTGTTCACAACAATCACCCTAATGTTTGAAGTTTCCTTTGCTGTGTTTCACATAAAAAAGGCCACTAAAGTAAAGCCCTACAAAGGATCCAGCCGGCATTATTTAGGAGAGTGTGGAATGCCATCATTTTGCTTCTAACCAATCTGGTTTGATGCATTTAAAGTCTGCATGAAATCAAAATTTACAATGTGTATTTTACTAGCACACATTGTTATTCAATAGGTGAATAACTAGTCTGTGCAAGTTGATGAACTGGGGAAAAAAAGTTTGTTTTGATAATCTTCAATCAAAGTCTGACCATTTGCTCCCATGTTTGGAGTGGCGATACTTCTGTTGATGACAACTTGACGGTTTCAGCCACAATATTCATAACCACACCCCTTTTATTGTTAGTTTGCTATAAGGAAATGATGTACAAGAAGAAAGCCCCTCCTACTCAATATTCCATTTCAGTTGGAAGTACATCAACATACAAAAATAAAAGTCGACTTAACACTTTCTAAAAAAAAAAAATCTATAAATTTGACCACTTGTAACTGGAAGTCAGAATTGTGTTTGATGCCTGCTTTGTAGGGCTGTGTGATTAATGAAGAAAAATGCGATATCTGATAGCATGCTGAATAATTCGATATGCAATACGATATTTAAAAAAAATGATGTAACAACATTTGCTTCATGTTGTTTCAGGTGAAAGTATACATCAACTACTGAAAGGGAACAGTCATGAATTTACTTTTACTGCATGAAACAAGCAAACATTTAACATAGTAAACGAAACTAAAATTAAATGTCATCACCATTTTTCTTCGCTGTTATAGCTTTATTAGCTTAGAAAATAACAAAAACACTTGACCCTAAGTGGAGTTACTTCTTTGTTTTTCTTTCCATGGCTTGATATTGTTTTTTTATGTCGTATTTCAGCATCCATAATAAAATCATTACACATTTTCGGCAAAACAAAACAGCATGTCCACTTTGCTTGGTTTCAGAGATGCACTTTTAAAATGTACTACATTCCTTATGAGCTGAACAGTCTTTTAGTTCTTCATGGAGGCACTCAAAGATACTTTTGTATTAAATTACTAATTTATTCTGAAGCATTGTGATTAATGACCTAATTTTGCTATCGGACTGACAATGATAACATTAAAACATATAATTTATCGGCCGATACCGATATGGCAACAGATACATTGTGCAACCCTAGTTTCTTTACAATGTGGCATTGCCAACTACTGGCCTTTAATTCATAATGCACTTATTTGATGCATTTTCATTAATCTGTAAATGTGGATGGTTCACACAGTGTCATCTGTATTCAGAATTGTCCAAATAAAGGGAAACACTACTGTAACTATTTTAGTAGACACTTGTCATGTAAGCTTGAACTAAGAATGTCATATTTTTGTCGTATTCACTTTGTGTTTCATGTAAAATTGACATTGCTTGATTTATCAGATCACTTAAGTGCTGGAGTTTCATTGTTTGCTTTATTTTGATTTAAGCTGCAATGAAATAGAACTAATGACATTCTTTCACGATGTGATTTAAATCAGAGTTTAAAAGATTATCAATATGAGGCGGGACTTGGACTATTTATCATTTATCAGTGTTGGACTTTGAGATATGGGTGCTGCGCTCAAACATGGAAGCAGGAGCTTTAAACCACAAGTTTACATGGATTAAAAGAAGCGAAGGAGTTTAAAAAAAGTAAATAAAAATGGGATATTCTTATAATATAAGAAAGTGTTCACAATATGCATTTTTGAATGTGAGTGTACTTTTATTCTGTGGTAACTTTTAAAAATCTTTTTACTTTTGAAAACACTGCTGTCTGAAATATAAATTTTTTAGATATGTTTTATGATTTCTTATTAGTTTCACACATTTCTTCTTATTAGTTTCACAACATTTCACAGACTAACAGTAAATATGCATCTTAAAATAATTTGCACCACTGCATTTGCTTCAAAATCTAAAAAGTAATTTGTGTGTGAAAATTTAAGAGGATATATTGTGCAAAATAAGTGCAGTGTGCAAGTGACCATTTTCTACAATTTAATGAATGTTCGGTCTTTAATATTGAAATTATATTGCCTACCGCCTGACTGAAAAAGTATAGCCAGTCTGGAATATACAATGCTTATATGTAGTGCTTATTAGAAAATTATTATAAGAAAATGATATTAATATTAATATTAATAACTACATGCCAATATTTGTGAGTGAATTTGAGTCTTCAATGTGTTTTATATGAAGCATTTCTGTTTAGTCACCTTAAGAGGTTTAGTTTAGAATTCAGTGTATAAATAGTTCTCTATAGTGTCAGTTTTGGAGCAAACCTCATACCTTGTCTCCTCTTCATCTTCTTGCAGTGGACTGACCCACGAGGGACACACTCGGGATGTGGAGCAGGTGTATCTCCGCTGTGCCCAGGGGTTCCTGGAGTGGCTGTACCCCACCGGCGCCATCATCGTCAATCTGCGGCCAAACACGCTGTCCCCAGCAGCGTCTCTTCTCTCCGTCTGCATCAAACCCTCCAAGGAGTCCAGCGGGACCCACATCTACCTGGATAGACTGGGAAAGCTGCGACTGCTGCTCCGCGAAGGGGATCAGGCTGAGGGGAAAGTGCACTGCTTCAACATCCAGGACGGGGCGCTCTTCATCGAAGCTGTGCCTCAAAGGGACATCAGCCGAAAAATCACAGCCTTTCAGTACGAGCTGGTCAACCACAGACCAGGAGCAGATCCACAGTCATTATCTGGTAAGATGTCCTCTTGATCTTTGAAGACTTGCTTGACAAGCCTGGTTTTCTTTCATGTGATGGATTTACTGAAACAGAAATTGCCCTTTTTCAAATTTTGGAGTAGTTTACTATAGAGTAGTTTAATATGTATAAACTATTGAAAACGTTAAATAAATTCAGTTTAATTTAAATTTAATAAAAATACGGTTGAAATGTATAGACACATAGGGACATTAAAATATTTTTAAAATGTGGTTCCTAATACAGTTTAACGGAACTGTTTTCTATTTTTCTATTTTGATGTGACATAAATGTAACATGTTTCCACTGATAACTGGAATGGAAAATTCCAGAGAAAATCTGCTGTTTAATTCCTGAGTTAAAGAGTTTGTGTTTGAATTGATGCATTTGATTCAGTAATTTACTGATTCGGTCATAAAAACAGGCACTTGCTTCTCATGCAAAAAATATCCTCCAAAATATGTTTTCAATAGCCAATGACAGTGCACCTAAAAAAGTATTAGATAGAAAAAATTGCTTCTTTCTGGAAAAAAAACTTTATTAAATTTCTCTGACTGCATGTTTTTTGGGTGCACATTTAATAATGCACACACTACTGAGGGGTTGTTTATTTTGAAAAGCATGCGATTCATAGCCAATGTTTTCATGCCCAGCAACAGATGATATCTTTACCTCAGGAAATGTCCACCCCTCTGTGAGGCAGATATGGTGGATCTCTGCTCATATATTTGCTCTGGAAAGCGATACTGGCTTGAACCTTGATAAATACCAACTGTTTTTCAGGACATGTGGCGTAGGCCCCATGCTGGGCCGTCACGAGTGCCCTGTTGCTTTACTCTGGGAATGGAATTAGAGAGAAATTAAATTTCAAGCAGCGCACCTGCTCAAATCAAATAACCAAATGGCCTAAAGCAATGCAGATACATCAAAAAACAAGTCTGTTTTTCCTCTCCCCAAAACGGAGAAAAAGAATTGTTCACAGTTTTTCCCCTCGGGGTGTTATGCGTTCATAGCTGGAATGTAAATCTGGCTCTGATATACAATGTTTTGTCAGATTTTTTTGCAGAGTAACAGAATAACGTTTGTTGGCTCTGACGCATGGTTTGATGTGATGCCTGTGTCCTCCAGAGAGCGTTTGTGGTTTCAGAGCTCTGAGCAGGCAGATCTGTAAAGTGACCTGTTTTCCTTTTTCCAAACTTCTATTTTTTTTTGTGCGCTCACCTCGAGAATGCTGACCTGCTGTGCTGGAATTGAGTTGCTTTCCATCACTCTGGAATGTGTCTGAGACCAGCTGTTGGGAGGACATATTATCTCCATCTTTTTTTTTTTTTCTTCACCCTACTCCCTTCCTCTTCCTCTTTTTCCCCCTGTCTCTCCAGCTTCCCCTCCCTCACTTTTTCCTCCATTACTTCTCATTCTGCCTCTCTGAAGTGGTTGGGATGCAGGCGTATGAAGTGGCCTATGAATCTTTTCTCCATTAGCGCGGAATGCAGAGGGACCAGATGTAGCAGGGACACTGTCTTCCCCCTTTTTTGGCCTGCCAGCGTGTGAAGTGGTTGTGATCCCAGCAGTGTTGCATTAATTTGGGGGCGGCGAGGGCTGCTGACTCAGATGCCAAGCCGTTTCTGCGGTTTTGTTTCAACTTTAGCATGCAAGCCGCCGCAAAACGTTTTGAACAACCCATCTGTGCTCCAAGCTAAGCTCTAAGCTTTTATGACGCGAACCTGAAAACTGTAGCATTCTGAAAAATCTGTCACTTTGAAGTTTTGGCGTTTGCCAGCTGTTGCGAAGCTGGTTCCAGAATGATCTCTGCCCCCGTTGGTTGTGCGGCGCTCCGTGTTGCAACAGTGGCTGACCTCTGGTCTGCTCTTCTCGCCCACAGTCTCCACAACTCCAATCATATGTGAAGGGTCAGGTTCAGAAGATCAGTTATTACAGCCCACTGTACACTTGTTAAGAATTTAAATTAAATGGTTGAAATTATAGCAAGCATTTAGCCTACGCTACAGTGTAAAGAAATGTTGTTGCTGCAGAAGTGGTTTAGTTAGGCTCAATGCATAATTTTCTTTACCTTAAAATTTTTGCATTGAAGGTAAATGGGTAGGTACACACATCTTAATTTATTTAACTTTTTTATGAAGTTTCAACTGTGGTAATGAGATTTCTCGAACATTAAATTAGAATGATTTCTGAAGATTCATGCGAGAATGAAGACCAGATAACTGATGCTGTCAATTAAGCTTTAAATCACTGGGATAAACTACAACAGTCAACATTTGAAGTGGATCAAAAAAGTTGTCCTAGGACAAGATTAGGTGTTGTTCAATAGTTTTAGGACAACAAGGGTTCTGATCCAAATCAAATGTTGACTACTGTATATTTTAAAATAGAAAACTAGCAAATTCAAAAATGTAATGAAGGATGCATAGAAGAAATTTTGAAATGCCCAATAACAAACAAAGAAAAAAAGCAAACAAATGTAGTGGAGAGTAGTTTTTTATTTAATTTATATTTTTTTACTGTAGAAAATAAAGTGCTAGAAAACAACTAGATCTTCCTTTTTTTTCCTTTTTTTTGAAACAGCAAAAACGTAAACATAAACACCAGTTTTTAGGTAAAATGAACGCTACAGGATAGTATGAAAGCAAAATTTGTTCCTTCTCACACTAATGATATTTACAGGGATATATTAGCGACAAATAAAATATTATTTTTATGCACCGAATAGTTTTTTTTAAATACCACAAAACAACTTAAAGGTGTATATGATTTATAATCCAATTCGCTTACCTCACCTATCTATCTCCATATGGAAAACTTTTATGACTATTATGTGGTCTGTTTACTCTGTAGTTCATTTTGTACTTTTGATGCAGAGTTCTCAGGTTTGAGACCAGTGAAGCGTTGTTCCACAAGAAGTAAATCAAGGTAAACTACATGGTCGCAGCTGCACTTTCCTCCTTTACATTTGCTTTTAAAAACACTATTGGTTGGATTTAGGAAAGAATTCAGCTCAGTAGTTTGCTGGTCTCTGTGATCTGTAAGATAAGCCCCACATTCTCGTGGACGTGTGCATGGCATATATGGCACAGATGATGGCATCTAAACCTGATGGCATGGGCTAAAAACATCCAAACAAACATGTATATGATGCCTCAAGATGTGATCATAAATGGGACTGCTTGAGCATACCTTTTTTTTATTATTATAGTTGAGATGTTGGCCATTGCAGATCAATACAGGTACAACAGATATTTGTTTATCTGTGAGATTCAGTCTTAAAATTTATTAAGACAGGACTAAACCTATCATTTCTGTTTAGTCCAGACCAAAATAACTATGAGAAACAAGCTTCAAGTGTGAATGCGCTCTAATAGACACCTAAACATTTGGCTGGTAGGTGTGTAGAGCATTTACAGACACACCAGCCCTGACCTATAGGCTCATACAACCATAAAACACCCATAAACCCACTAACCAGCCACCTGAATCAACCAGTCGTTCACTCTGCCTCTTGGCCCGCTGCAAGGCTGAGGGTTTGAAACCCTCCAGAAAAACATGCTGGATTATATCTGCGCGTGGGGGCTGTAATGACTCCAGAGCCTGATTTATTTGGACAGAGAAAACTCACTGATCAAAGCTGACATGATTCTGCCTGTGTTTAGGTTACGCTGATTGCCTTGAAACAGTCACAAAGAATCCACAGTGACCAGAAAGCAAGGCAGTGTTTGTCTCTTGTCATGTGTCGCTATGGGTTGTAAAATACTACAAAGTGTTGTTGGAGTCACTCTAGGTTGTTGGCACAGGTGGACGTGCTGTGCAGTGTAGGCTGCTTTTGGATGTTTTTTTTTTTTTTTCATTCAGAGCTACTAGTCCTTGCAGTGGCTGATCCTTGTTTCGGTTCTTCTCAGCTGGATCTCATTTGCGTTGGGGTGTGAGGACTCGGTGTGTGTTTTTCTAGTGGGGGGAAGGGTCGAGATGTTTCCCTTCTCTCCATCAACACAACCTTCTACAGATGTTTTTTTTTTTTTTTTTTTTTTTTTTAATGAGGGACCATTTCTTGTAGGTCGCCCCACATCTCTGTTTGGTTAGAAGCCGACAAGCCATGACGATGAAGTTGGCTTCTGCACGCTCAATAAATCTACACCAGAAATTAATTATGCCTTTTGAAGGTCCGATGTGTATTGGAAGCACGTGGCGGCTGAAGATAGATCTGTGTGCTGCTTTGTTAGAACAATTTCTAAAAATAACATGCTAGATTTAGGCACATGTGATGGATATGTCTTGTTATGCTACACAAACCATTAAGCTGTGGGTGTGTTTGGTCTGATTTTAGTTCTTTGGTCTGATTTAGTTCTAATTTTTTATTTATTTATTTATTTTTGGATCTCTTCACAGCTCCCTGCCAACCGTGTACAGATGTGGAGGTCCTGCTGGCCGTCTGCACCAGTGACTTTGGTAAGACAAGCCACGTCTTTTGGGAAATATTGAATGCGTTTTATGATCCCCAGTTAGATATCTCAATGGGCATTGGTTATTTTGAAAGCAATCTTAAGGAATCTTTCTCAATTGGCACTGTTTGAACTTTAAGTTTCACCTAATAATCAGTTTAGTTCCTACAAATAGTTCTTATTTTTTGTGTTCTTTCTAGTTCTAAGGAGTATTACAGACAGATACTTTGGCCTAGTAAATATATTTCTCTAATGTCAGCTCCATACTAGTCTTTTCAGTTATTTATCTGTCTGTCTGTCTCTCATTCTATCTATCTCTCGTTCTATCATTCTAGCTCTCGTTCTGTCTCTTGTTCTATCTATTGTTCTACATTCTATCTCGTGTTCTATCATTCTATCTATCTGTCTGTCATTCTATCTATCGTTCTATCTGTCTATCATTCTATCTATCTATTGTTCTATCATATCATTCTATCTATCTCTCGTTCTATCAATTGGTCTGTCATTTTATTTATCTCATTCTATCTATCATTCTATTTTTTTCTTG
>CAIGQW010054088.1:1193800-1211633 GCA_903798125.1 Danio choprae | reverse complement strand
TATTACACAAACTAACATTACCGAAAAATTTGACCCCAATTACCCCCGCAATCGTCAATGTATAATTTGCGCACTGGAAAGAATAACAGAATAAAGTGATATGATCAATGGCTTTCCGTGTGTTAAAGGATTTTAAATGCACAACATATAGCCTCTGCCTCTCTAAAAAAAATGCACAGTATTTGAACAGCATCTAATCACATAAACAACATTTACTAATGCATTATTAAAATGCAAAGTTGTCTTAGTTAACTCTGTGAGTTAACAAGAATGACTTTAATATCTTTAAAATTAACAAGGATGAATAAACACTGTACTAAATGTATCATCCATTCTAAATACATTAACATTATACTATGGTCGGTTGGAATTCTTGATTCTGATTGGCTGGAAGCTTTGCAATAAAAGGGTTTATAAACATTTTAAAAGCACAGCATCTGCTGATTTCCCTTACTTGACGAATGGAACCTAATTGTAAAGTGTTACCAAAAAAATAAATGTGGGGGAGCCTTTTTCCAGATGCCCCAAACAATCGGAAAGGGGCTTCATCGGAAAATATGACTTTACCCCAGTCCTCAGTAGTCCATTCGCCATACTTTTTGCAGAAGATCAATCTGTCCCTGAAGTGGCTTCTTTGCTGCCCTTCTTGACACCAGGCCATCTTCCAAAAATCTTCGCCTCACTGTGCGTGCAGATGCGCTCACACCTGCCTGCTGCCATTTCTGAGCAAGCTCTGCACTGGTGGCACTCTGATCCCGCAGCTGAATCCTCTTCAGGAGATGATCCTGGCGCTTGCTGGACTTTCTTGGACACCCTGAAGCCTTCTGAACAAGAATTGAACCTCTTTCCTTGAAGTTCTTGATGATCCTATAAATTGTTGATTTAGGCGCAATCTTAGTAGCCACAATATCCTTGCCTGTGAAGCCATTTTTATGCAACGCAATGATGGCTGCACACGTTTCTTTGCAGGTCACAATAGTTAACAATAGTAGAGCAATGATTTCAAGCATCACCCTCCTTTTAACATGTCAAGTCTGCCATTCTAACCGAATCAGCCTGACATGATGATCTCCAGCCTTGTGCTCGTCAACATTCTCACCTGAGTTAACAAGACGATTACGGAAATGATCTCAGCAGGTCCTTTAATGACAGGAATGAAATGCAGTGGAAAGTTTTTTTCAGGATTAAGTTCATTTTCATGGCAAAGAAGGACTATGCAATTCATCTGATCACTCTTCATAACATTCTGGAGTATATGTAAATTGCTATTATAAAAACTTTTTACTTTAAAAACTTTTCCAATTTCCAATATTTATGTAATTCTCAAAACTTTTGGCCACGACTGTATATGCTAGATTTGATGGCTTAATCTTGTTTATTTTAAATATATCTGACTATGACCTAGTTACTATATTCACTGCAAACATATTTTGTCCTTTGAAAAAAAGAATAAATTGCTTTTTCATTTTAAATGTCCGTTCCGTCAATGTTTCAAAAGTAACCCAACAACATTTATTTAGAATATTTGTTTTATTATTATTGGCAATATGCATTCATTCTATAAAACATCTGAAACAACTGAAACACTGCAAACTCAAATGTGGAAGTGAAAAATAAGGTAGGGCTTTTTTTAGCAGTGGGGCATAAATAACAGTGTTGCTTTTGTCTCTACAGAAACTCTTGCTATTTAAACCTGATTCACTTTTAATCTGAAAACCTCAGACACTACAAACTTAAGCATGTGTTATTGCAATAAATAACCTGTAGATTGATCATTACTGTGACGCATGAAAAGAGAAACAAAACTTGTAACAAGGAAAAGAGTACTGCTATAATAATTTACTTTCTGCACTTAAAAACTGAAATTCAGACCTAACCATGGGACGACAGTGATGAAATCGGGTGATATTTGGCAGCTCTGTTATGGTTTGCTTGCAGAATTTGCTCTTATAGCCTGGAAAGTAAATGTTGCCAGGGCTTAGAGAAAATGGCTTTGTTACTTTCATCCCCGCTCTCCATTATTATTAGCATTTATAACACTACTATTACTGAAGGTTTTACACATGTATGAATATATTTGTTAATGCTGTCAGGCAGTTAATGCCTTTAATGATTTTCCATACTGCCTCAAGTAGCAGCAACAGCAAAATTAGCAAAATATGAATTATTGAAAAATAAGAGGGACGTTTTTTCCTCTGTCCTCTCTCTTTTTCGCTGTCTCTCTCTCTAAACACAGAGTCCAAAAAGGTGCACACAAAATAATAGCAGACGGTGTGAATATAACACAGCTTAAAAGCTTACATTCATCTTTTACCTTATTTGGAAGGATCATGTATATTAATAAGCTCTACTCTCATGCTCCTGCAAGAGCTCTCTATATGGCTCTGGCTTTCCCAGTTCGTGTCTATAATTCGGAGACAGCATGACGCACTCTGAAATACAGATGTGCAAAATATTCATACCTCAGTAGACAAATGACAGTAGTCTCAATTGAAATGGTTGGTGGAATGAGTACTTAAAAATCATACTCAGGTAAAGTACCATTACTTGCCCCAAAAAATGTAGCGCAAGTAGAGTCAAAGTATCTGTAGTAAATATTACTCAAAGTATGAGTAAAAAGTGCTCAAGAATAGTGAGTATTACGCTGTGAAAGGCTGATGCATTTGCATGCTACTTGTGCGTGTGTGTGTGTGTGTGTGTGTGTGTGTGTGTGTGTGTGTGTACAGTATTTCAGCACTGTACACTCAGTGTGTGTGTGTGTGTGTGTGTGTGTGTGTGTGTGTGTGTGTGAAAATGTAACATTCTGTGTTGTGCATTTAATGATTGTTTGATTGACGATTTCAGTCATCATACAGTAAACATCTTCTCATCAATGAGATACAGTCTAAACAGTCTCTGGGTCATTGCGTGTAAAGATTTTGGACATCTTCTTGGACACTTTCAATGCTTCCAAATAGTTTGCTGCATTTATATCTTGCCCATGTCTGCAGGTAGTTCAGTATGATGCTGAACTGACAGGACTCACAGGACTGATTATTCGACTTTAGCCAATTACCATAGACAAGAAAAAAAGAAAGTAGTGACTGCAGGTTGAAGGAAAATAGTGTAGTAAAGGCGATACAACACTAAAAAGTGCTCAAGGCAAAGTAAAAGTACACATTGCTTACTTAGACACACAGAAAATACAATTTCTAAGAAAACTACTCAATTGCAGTAATTTGTGTATGTGTAATTAATTACTTTACACCACTGTAGTGGAGGAGAGGTTCATATTACGAGCGAGTGAGCTATCTGTAGGTAACTCAAGGCTGATTTACACTTCCGTGTCAAGTGATCACTGTGACCCACGGAGCATGCCTTTCACGTAGTGGTGCATTTATACTTCTGCGTGCTGTTTGTGTTGCTGTGCAATAACACTTCCGAAACGCTAGCTGGCAGTAAGTTTTTATGTTCCTCTGTGTCGAGTTTCTTCGTGGATGTTTAGTTTTTTCTGAACGCTACCTTAATGTACAAGTAGCTCAAACTCAGCAACTCAAACTCAGAGGCAGGATCTGGCGGACGTGCAACAACTTTAATCATAAGGTAAACACAAAACAAAAGTTTTCATCTGGAGCTCCTTCACGGGACCTGCAATCACTTGCTCCATCGGGCTCGTGGTTCTCAGCACCACCCACCCAATCACAGATCTTGCACTGTGTCGTTGCGACATGTAGTTACATTTTTTGAGAGGTGCGCATCAGTGTCGCCGTCAGCTATAGTGAAGGCTATGTGATTGCGCGAAGGCTGCAACGGACCATACGAGCGCGATTGATGCAGAAGTATAAATCAGCCTTAAGTCTGCTTTATTAATGGCCCAGTTATGTGTTGTGAATAAAATATAGGTTATTTAAATTATTCCCAACAAAAGGAACAGACCGAGATGTATTTAGAGTCGTATTTTGTGGATTTAGCATGTATGAAAACACAGGTAGGAATTAATATGAGTAAACATTTTATTAGCATCCTATCACTATAAAAAAAGAAAAGATACGACACGATATACACAACATGCATCATGCACTTATTTAACAGTTACGTGTGTTTGATGCCTTATTACAAATGTACACATGTATATATTGTCTCATTACAAATTAACATGGAAAATGTTAACAATATACCCATAAACTTACAAAAGATGCAGTTAAACAGACCTTATGCCTATTCAGGGTGGCGCTGAATATAATCTTTCTTTCCTGAATGCGCTATCGCCTCACAGCAAGAAGGTCGCTGGTTCAAGCCTCGGCTGGATCAGTTGGCATTTCAGTATGGAGTTTGCATGTTCTCCCCGTGCTCGTGTGGGTTTCGGCCGGGTGCTCCGGTTTCCCCCACAAGTCCAAAGACATGCGCTATAGGTACATTGGGTAAGCTAAATTGTCCATAGTGTATGTGTGTGAATGTATGGGTGTATGGGTGTTTCCCAGTGATGGATTACAGCTGAAAGGGCATCCGCTGCAAAAAACATAATTAATATTAATATGACAACCCCTGATTAATAAAGGATCTAAGTCGAAAAGAAAATGAATGAATATAATATTAGCTATATGCCTAGGAATATCCAGAATTTCATCCTATGGCATTATTAATGCTTTGTATAAAATACAATTGCTTACAGTACATACTAATTATTCAGAGCAGTGCAAAATAAAACCACATTTTATGATCCTGTTATTAAAATATATATATATACTGTAATCAACATTTGAAGTGGATCATCACCTTTCATTAAAGTTGTCATAAAACTATTGAACAACACCCATCCTTGTCCTAAGACAATTTAGATTTTATTTTTTTATGTCTAATGTTGACTGCTGTATATAGCCTATGCTTTGCAAATTCTGCAAGGTAGTGTAATATGTACACTCATGACCTCAACTGTAAATGATCATTCAATTAACATTTTTTTTAAACATTCCAAAAATACTTCCGTTCTCTCCAACAAAACGCCTTTCTTTGTCCGCCGACCTCATGTTTGTGATTAACCAACCAACTTCCCCTGCTCCCATTATTATTATTAAATCAAGAACACGATGCATTTGTCCATCGGCCATTGTGTGTGGATTCACTTCCGTCTGGACTCCCTCAGAGAAATATCAGGCTTTCACGCTGGTGTTGGTGGTTGGTCTATTGGTGCGACTCCATATGAAATGCATTACTTTGGGTTTTGGAGGCGTACAGGAGAGTTATCATTCACTAGGAGCAGACGGGAGCGGATTCCTCTCGGCGGGTTGCTGTGGTGCTCAGGGAGGCGCTCAGTCAAGGTCAGAGTGAAAGGGTTCTTTGTGTGAGCCGGGCCAGTTGGAGAGAGAGAGTGAGACGAGACGCCTTCAATGAAGCCCTGTGATGCCACACAAAATGGAGGAACGGGCCTCGTATATTGGGAATCTGACTATTACAAATGCTTATGGCCTAAATGAGATTAGTTTGTTTAGACTACACTGGGTTATCACAACTCTAAGCCTCTCTTTTAAACCTGAATAGAGAAACACGTCCCACTTCTGATTAAGAAGTGTTAGCAGCAGTGATGCAATGATCTAGATTTTTTTTAAGGCCAATTTCAATTGTCGATTTTCATTCATTCATTCATTCATTCATTGTTAGTTAGTTAGTTAGTTTTTTGTTTTTAACAAAAAGACTGGTCAATTCCAATACTGATTAATTGGATTTTTGAGGATAGGAAAAAAGTACAATATGAGAGCATTTAATGTTATTATTTATTATTAGTTTATCTGCTTTATCACCGGCCGAACCTTCTGCAGTGATATGAAATGAACATATTGCTGTATATTACTGTAATGACAAGCTATGCAGATGCATATGGTAGTGAGATAACAGTAAAAACATAATGATCTGACTTTAGCTTTGTGAAATTTTTTTAACATGAAATACACATCTACACAGGAAAAAAAAGATACACAAGCATAATATTATACATTTTAAAGAAACAAATATTGTAATTTAGAGCATGTTGCTTTTTACGAAAACCAGTTGGTCAAAATCATTTTTTTAAATAACTTTTTCATTTTTGTGATTAAGTGGTTTCTCCACCAAATATTATTATTTATTTATTTTTTATACTCTTCTGAAGTTAAAATATTGGTATTGTGTTGTCTTAAAATGAATACAAATGTGAGAAAACTGTCAACTTAAAAATTGTATTGATATTATTTGTATTTTATTTTTGCATGAAGTGTCTTCTATATAATAACGTTGTATATAGTAATATACCTGTACATACACTTGTCAATTTGCATATTTGCATTCACTACTTCTATTCTTAAAATATATTTATTATCTGTTTTTTGTCCTGTCTCTGTAATTCTGTTGCACTGTAGAAGCTTCTGTCACGAAAGCAAATTCCTCGTATGTGTGAACATACCTGGCAATAAAGCTCTTTCTGATTCTGATTCTGATTCTATGGGGCTGGATCAGCCACATATAGCATATGCCAGAGTAATTGGCGGTTCATTTCACTGTGGCGACACCCGATAAATCAGAGACTAACCCAAAGGAAAGTGAATGAGTAAGTGAGTGTTTTCAGTGGATTACAGATTTTTTTTAAATATATATGTATGTACATACATATATATACACATTTTACTCAAAAGCATAACCATTAAAAGTACATTTGAAAAAAATTGTGGTTATTTTTACCATTTACTGTATTTGGCCAGGATTAGTTTACCCTGATATTACAATGGTCAATTACAGTTCATTATTTGTAGAGTATATAACAAAATGAGCATATGCTATTTCAAATAAGTTTCTGCAGATTCTTCAGGTCCTCATAGTTTTGCTTTTCTCCATCTCATTCTGTTTTACTTTGACAGAAACACACCCATAATGTCTCTCAGTGAGTAGCCACAAATAGACAATTGCTTTAGCAGGCTGATCTGAATGGCAGGCCAGTGGCTGCAGCTCTGGAACCGCTCACTGGGAAATGCAAACACTGATCCCATGACAACGGTGCGGCGCAGCAAACCCTCGCTCCAGCAGAAAACAAAAGCAAAAGAAGTGTGGTTGTCCATTTGCACCGGCACTTTGAGTGCCTCAGTGGCGACATTCTGTCCAAGTGCATCCCGACCGCCTTGTGAAGTATGTTTGGGGTTTATGGATAAGATATTCTCTGGAGGTAGACACTGACCTTGATTTAAGGTCACATTGCCACTTTTTTGTAGTTAATGTGGACTATATATAAACAGAGGAAGTAGACCTTTGTCCCAGTCACCAAAATACATTTGCTGTGTCTTGCAGAGCGACCTTCCCCAAAACCAAACTCAAATTTAGCAACTTAATATACTAACATAAGTAATTAAACTTTACTAAGGAAGTCAATGGGGAACCAACATGTTACCAACATGAAAAGAACAAATATCTTCGTTTGTGTTCACCAGAAAAAAAGAAACGCCTACATGTTTTAAATGAAAGGAGGGTGAATTATTTCAAAGCAGGGTCATTTTTGCATGAATTATGCTTTTACCCAGAAATTATACAATAACTATAGGCAGCACTGTCGGCGCCAATAGCCTAGTGGTTAAGTGCGCCGACATATAGCACCATGGTGCTCACGGCGACCTGAGTTTGATTCCTGGGTCAAGGTCCCTTGCCGAACCATACCCTCTCTCTGCTCCCAATACTTTCCTGTCTGTAACCTCCACTGTCCTATCCAAATTAAAGGTGAAAGACGCCTAAAAAAATTATTAGAAAAAACAAATTAGGCACCTTATTACCTATAGGCAGCACTGATTTGTTTGTCTACAGTGAAAAGCCCTCGCGGCAGCCTGATTTTATGTTTTCAGATTTGACCACATTCTCACCCTGTTATTTACTTGTTTATTTTATTTTATTTTTTGCCTTGTATGTTATTATACATGCTTTCTAGAATTGTTCTTTGCCGAACATGAACCCCGTCGTCGCAGTCAACTCCCCTCAATGTCACAAGTCTGTTGACGTATGCGGCGAGTCAATGGACAAACTGGTAACAACGGAAAAGCTGTCCATTGGGAGATAAGCAATCAGCTGGTAAGCGCAAAAAGTAATGGCATAATACCGCCAAAATAAAGACAAAATGCAGGCATACGTACCTTTGTTTTCAGAATGCATGTTTTCAGAATGAGCCTGTGTTAAAATGCTAGCCAATGACATTCCTTTCCCATAAACCAACCATTTGAAAAACTTGAAACAAGCAGGATCCTCTGCCAAATTATTTTACAACCAGTGTTTTACATATTTTTGGTCTACTGCATAAGTTATATGTATTTTTACTGTGCCACCTGAGTGTCCTCAACACTGAGGAACATAAAGTGAAATGTTGCACTTCTGAAGATTATGCTCAACCAATCAGGAGGAAAACATCACAGTAAAGGTTAATGTGTGGTTCCAAAAATAACCGTTATCATCCATAGAACAAAAGAGAATGTCCATCACATTAAAAACAAAATGTTTATTTTAAGAACTGTTGACTGAACGATTTTTTTTTAGGGGAAACCAAAATGGTCATTTTACGGCAGCACTCTGAAAACCCCCTTCTTTTTTATGAGTGGTCTTAAAAACAGTGGTGCCATAAAGAACCAAAAGGGTTACTTTTTTTACCACAATGCCATGAAAGAACGTTTTAGTGAACACTTCTTCCAAGAACCATTTTCTTTCATAGTGTGAAAAATATTTTAATGACCTAAAGCATATTTTTTATTACTATAAAGAACCTTTTGTTGAATTAAAAGTCTCAATTGATAAGAGACTTTTCATCATAGAACTTTTAGTGTAAGAACTGTTGACTGAAATGTTCTTTGATGGTTCTTCTATATGTCCAGATAATAATCCAAAAGACCAAAAGCAAATATAGCTCATGTGTCTTGTTAAGATCAATGACTGATGAGCAACCATGTAATAAATTAGCTAATGTTTAGCCAAGGCAATATATCATGGGCATACAGGCTAACTTAATGGAGAAACGGCAGCTTAATAGTGAAATAAGCCCCTCTGTTTTGTGCAGTGATTTATTGAATATCTAGGGTGACTTCAGTTCAACTTACCATTGAGATGACCAAGGAAAGGTGTCCCAATTGACCTAAATTCACCCTAATGTTACTTAAAGCATAAAAACATGTACATTGTGTCTTAGTCTTCTAAAGAAAACAATTGTGAAGAAAGCATGCTTGAAATTTTGTGGACTGATTATTTTGTAGATATCTGTTGAAAAAGGAAATTTGACAAGTTCGCACCAGCATATGGGGTAAATAACAGAATAAAGACAAGTGTAAGAAGTCTGAGCTTGTCATCTAGCCCAATCCCAGAATTCTCCTCTGAGCTTGGTATGAATCTGACTAAAAGTGTGGAGCTGGGGTGGTGGGGGGATGCAAAGTCAAAGAAATAACGGAGGCAGGGCAAGCTTGGTAATATATAGACATGCTCTTATTTTGATTGGATGATTAGTGTGGTTGCGAATTAATTCGCTGTGTTACTATATGTGGGTGCTCCTCCCGAAATTAGTTTAAAATGCTTCACAACATTGTGTAAGTGTGAGGGAATAATAAGGTATGTATGAATTAGATTCTTCCAAAAATTACAATTTACTCACTATCTTTCTGTTCTTAACCTGTTTTAGGCTTCGTCTACATTAATCCGGATAAATTTGAAAACAGTTTTTCATCAAAAAATGCTCCATTGATTTTAAATTCCTTCAGAAAAAATTGTCATCCACACTAAAACAACTGAAAACGCTTTCATTCTGTACATGCGCATGTGCACAGACGTAAGACATTTTTACATGCGTCATATCTGCCTGTAGTTTATTTACCTTCCGTCTCTTTGAAACATCGCGGCCAAATGTCCCAACTATGGTCTGCTTCCGCCACTGAACAATAGCTCTCAGCAAACATTCGGTGTCCTTTGCAGAGAGGCAATATGGAGCATGTACAAACACATTAAACTTTAATAAAGCTGTCAAAATGGACAGGATTCAAAACATCTGCTTTACAATGTTCTCCACCATGGTAGCTGAATTGGTCACATGACTGCGTCACATGACTAAAATGCTTTGTCTTTTTCAAAAACCTCCCTTTTCAGCCTACACTTCAACACGAAAACACTGTGTTTAAATGTATCCACTTTAGACAGCGTTTTCAAAAAGATTCATTTTTGCTTCCTAAAAAAAAAGTAAAGTTTTTTAACCAAAAACGTATTAGTGAGGACTTGGCCTTAGTTTCTTTCTTTTGCTAAAACAAAAAAGATGATATTTTGAAGAATGTTGGCAATAGCCATTGACTTTCATAGTATTTTTTTACTAAATAAGGCAGTGGCTATCGATGTCCAGCATTCTTCAAAATATTGTACTTTTCTGTTCGACAAAAAAAAAGAAAAATCTCATAACGGTTTGGAACTCCCTTGGTTTGCAATGGAGTGAACTATACATGAATATGTTTTATTTATAAAAATTACAATTTAAATAAGTAAGGAAAGTGCCCTGTTTTTCACTTAAGCCCCCTCAAAATGTCTCTGCACGTCCCTGTTCTATAGGATCAATGTAAAAAAATGTAATAAAATAAGAGTACTGTTTATATTCATGAGCACAACTATATATTGTGCCCTGTCAGACTGCGTTACGCCCCTGAATGTAGCTATTATTGCTCATCCGGTTCACTCTAAGGTTAAGGTTTACGCAGACAACGTGCAGAGTTTCCTGGACTCTAAATACTATAATCACAATTAATGCTTCTGGTCCAAGCAGTGCTGAAATGTACATCCAACCATACGCATTATGAGAATACGGGAAACTATTCATTGAGGACATCCTTGGGCTGGATCGAATAAACACAGAGCGGTTAAGATATTTGCAGGAACAGCAAATAGCGCAACGACTTGGCAGCGAGAGGGCCGGAGAAAGAGCCGGGGGTCCTGGGGGAGAGGAGACGGGCAAGGGAACAAAGCAAGTGATTGGTGCTCTGTGGGCCAGTGACATCTCTCCTCCAGGGGAAGTAGAGGAATGCTGGGAATGTGTTGACTTCACACACGCGCGCTGGGCCTTCATGAGGGAGAATCAATAGGAGCTCTGTGGCGTCTGCACGTGGCGCTTTCCTCCAGCACAAACACTACGCCTCGGCCCTGAGGACACCCGCCGACACACAGACAAGAGAAACATGTGTGCTGATTATAAACGTGAAAGTCAATGTCCTGCCAATGCACCTCTGGATATTTTTACAGTTTATCCTGTGAGCTATGGAGTAATATACTTGCAAAATAAAAGAACGTTTTGCAAACAAAAAATAAAGTATTGAGCAAAATAAAATAAAAATAAATGCAAATCTCCAAAAATCGCAAAGCGAAAATTCATTTTTGAGAAATAAAAATAAAATTTGCAAACGAAAAAAGAACTGCAAATAAAAATCAAGCAGTGACAAAAACTTAAATATTTGCAATTAAAAAAAAACCTATATATATTTGTAAAGCATTTTTTAATAACATTGCCTTTACAAAACCCGTCTAGCTCATTTTGATTTGCTTTTTAGTCAACCGTGAGATTGCGATGCTGTTTTCACTTTGCACTTCACGTTTCTGCGCGTTTCACTTTGTGGCCCTGATTTGACAAGGAGGCGGAGTCAAGTGAACTTGGGCGTTTATGGCAGGCCCAGACCTACTGGGCTGCAAGACCACCTCGGTGTCTCCAGGTGATAATGTCGCTTAAATGGCGGCAGGTCCGGCCTGCCATAAACGTACAAAGTGAAAACAGCATCGCAAACTCACGGTTGAATATATGCAAATATTTTTGTTTTTTTTCCTGCAATGCTTGATTTTTATTTGCAGTTCTTTTTTTGTTTGTAAATTTCATTTTTATTTCTCAAAACATAATTTTCCCTTTGCAGTTCTTTATTTTTGTTAGCAAAATAAAATTTTGGTGGCGTGATGGCACAGTGGGTAGCGATGCCGCCTCACAGCAAGAAGGTAGCTGGTTTGAGCCTCGGCTGGGTCAGTTGGCATTTCTGTGTGGACTTTTTGCATGTTCTCCCTGTGTTGGCGTGGGTTTCCTCCGGGTGCTCCGCTTTCCTCCACAGTCCAAAGACATGCGCTATAGGTGAATTGGGTAAGCTAAATTGTCCGTAGTGTATGAGTGTGAATGAGAGTGTATCAATCTGCTGTGGCGACCCCTGATGAATAAAGGTACTAAGCCGAAAAGAAAATGAATGAATGAAAATGTATTTTTATTTCTCAAAAATTAATTTTCATTTATTATTATTTATTTATTTTTGCTCAATACTTCATTTTTTGTTTGCAAAACCTTCTTTTATTTTGCAAGTATATATGGCCCTATATTGACTCCATAGTGAGCGTTTCTAAACTAAAATACAGTTAAATTCATACTGGAAATAATGGAAGAATTCATTGTTGTTGTTTTTTTACTATAATGCCATGCCATTTGTAACTAGAATGATAAGAATAGCTCATGTTTGTTAATTCTTACAACTTGCATCACAGTGTCTGGGTCAAAACAATCTATCAGATGCTAAAAAGCAACAACAAATATTTACGTACATTCACAGTGTGCTGTATTAATATTGTCATGGACGTTTAACATTCTATCACTGAATAAAAGACAAACACCAATTATATTTAACTATGTCCAATTATATTTAAAGATGATACAATAAGGGATAATATATAGGTATAAAACTGAAGGGCTTTATTCTGCAAAACAACTGGCTGGATATACAGTGCTCAACATAACATAAATGAGCACAACTTATTATTCATTCATTCATTCATTTTCATTTCGGCTTAGTCCCTTTAATAATCTGGGGTCGCCACAGCGGAATGAACCGCCAACTTATCCAGCATATGTTTTACGCAGCGGATGCCCTTCCAGCTGCAACCCATCCCTGGGAAACATCCATACACACCCATTCACACTCATGCACTACGGACAATTTAGCTTACCCAATTCACCTGTACCGCATGTCTTTGGACTTGTGGGGGAAACCGGAGCACCCGGAGGAAACCCACACAAACACGGGGAGAACATGCAAACTCCACACAGAAACGTCAACTGACCCAGCTGAGGCTCGAACCAGCGATCAGCGACCTTCTTGCTGTGAGGCGAACGTGCTACCCACTGCGCCACTGTGAGGCCCACAACTTATTATGACAATGAATATTTTTATCCATTTCACAGTGAATATAGGTTATATATTTGGGTGCATTTGAACGAAGCACATTTATTAAACAGATATATTTATTAAAACAATATTTTAGTCACCGAACATCTTTAGAAATAGAAAGATAATACATTTTAATTCATGCGAAATGTATGCATGTCATACATTTTTTGTTTATCTTGAATTTTGCTTTTTTTTCAATGTATCCTTTTATACATTTTCCTAACATATACATTTAGGCTACAGATTTTTAAGTTATTGTAAAATATTTTGTTAGATTATCTTCAGATTTGGCTTCAGTACTGACTAATTTAATGTATATGCACAAATATAATATTGTAAAGCTTCATATAAAAAAAAAATGAATTTAAATGAGAGATTTGTGAGGGGTGTACTCATATATGGTGGGCACTGTATGTCCAGATTTTTCCATGGCTACTTGCTACGAAATTAAACAAACAGACACAAGCATTTTTCTGAGCTGTAATAATTGACTACATCTTTAGTTAACCATAAAGCTTGCAGAAAAAAAGTGCCATAGAATGAAAATCTTTATATATAGAGAAACATTTCTGGTTTCCCAGATTTTCTGATTTTCCCCGGGTACTCCGGTTTCCTCCCACAGTCTAAAAACATGTACATAAATGTATTGTAATAACAGTCACAAGCACTTAAAGCATACATACTGAATCAATTCTTATAGAACCACCATATTAACCAAAGTATAGATAAAAAAAATAATTAAAAAAAAGAACTGGAGGCTCTCGAGAAATAGCTGATATAGTATCCCTCCTAATGCTCATTGACCAGGCGGGAACCTTGGGCTCATCTATCTTCAAGCTCAGGGTTCTCTCCCGGGACAGCATGCCAAACCTGCTATCATAGTTGAGCAGTATCTAAGTGTGAACTCTTGAAAGAACCTTTCATTAAACATTTTATATTGATAATCTAATTCTATTGCTTCTATGCAATAGAAACATTGTATCGATGTTAAAGGATATTCAGTAAACCATCAATGCCAATAAAGGTCTTTTTTTTTTTTAGAGAACTTCATTACAAAAGTACATTTTGACAAATTCATATCCAAAACAGTGCAAATAATTATGAAATTAAATATGGACTTACATGGAACAAAACAGCTCCCTAAAGTTCACCTAACTGAATTTCACAATCTTGGAACCCTTATTATGAAATGGAACGCTGTGTCTCAACACTTGTATGCCTTAATATAATGTAAATGATGCCTCATTGTGAAAAATGTAGAAAAAAAACACGTTTACACTATTCCTAAAAATCCACATTTACTTTGGACCATGGGAGCCGCCATTGTTTTCGATGATGTAATTTGGGGTTTCCGCCTCTAATGCTCCATCCACTTCTATTGTAATTGCAGCACAAATGTCGATACAAAATAATTATATGTTTCCACTTCGTGCAGCTTTTGCATAAGTCTATAGCAGTGTTACTCAATCCCGGTCCTCGTGCCCCACTGTTTTGCATATTTTGCATGTATTTCTTACTAAACAAACCTGATTTAGATAACCTGCTCTTTAGAAGAGTTCCATGCATGAATTGTGTGCTTGCTCCCTGCTCCCTTCTTCTTCAGTGCTCTCTACCTGAACATTATTTCAATTCGGAACATTCATTCATGGCACAGCGCCATTGCCTGCAACATCTTTTCTTACTAGAGAAGTGTGAAGTTTGACATGATTTACCTCTGTAAACAAATGCACAGATCACATGCCAAAATGCCATTTGAATGAACCATAGATTCTCCTTTAAATTGAAATCATGGTGGAAAATCCTGTGCAGTCCAGTTTAAACTCTTTTAAACGTTTGGCGTTTTTTGGTGCAAAGATGCATTCTGCGTGAATGTGTCCTAAATATGCGCATGCCGTGAACATTTTGCAGTGAAAACTGGTCAGACAGCAACAATTTATGCACTCACACAAATGCTCCCAAATATATTTTGAGGTCGCATAGATAAAATTCCAGGCACATATACGACCAAAACGGTCGCAATTCCGAGCCTTGCATGCGCTATAGGTAAATTGGGTAAGCTAAATTGTCCATGGTGTATGTGAGTGTGATAGGTTGCAGCTGAAAGTGCATCCGCTGCATAAAACATATGCTGGATTAGTTGGCAGTTCATTCCGCTGTGGCGACCCCAGATTAATAAAGGGACTAAGCCGAAAAGAAAATGAATGAATGAATGATTGAATGTTCCATTTTCTTAATACTTTAAGCTGTAAAATTTGTGACCATGGGAATCACAGTGGCGCAGTGGGTAGCACGTTCGCCTCGCAGCAAGAAGGTCGCTGATCGCTGGTTCGAGCCTCGGCTGGGTCAGTTGGCGTTTTTGTGTGGAGTTTGCATGTTCTCCCTGTGTTGGCGTGGGTTTCCTCCGGGTGCTCCGGTTTCCCCCACAAGTCCAAAGACATGCGGTATAGGTGAATTGGGTAAGCTAAATTGTCCGTAGTGCATGAGTGTGAATGAGTGTGTATGGATGTTTCCCAGAGATGGGTTGCAGCTGGAAGGGCATCCGCTGCGTAAAACATATGCTGGATAAGTTGGCGGTTCATTCCGCTGTGGCGACCCCGGATTAATAAAGGGACTAAGCCGAAATGAAAATGAATGAATGAATGAATTTGTGACCATTGACTTCCATAGTAGGAAAACAAATACAATTCTGAGTTGTTACTGGTTTCTAGCATTCTTCAGAATATCTCATTTGTGTTTAACAGAAGAAAGAAAGTCAAACAGATTAGAAACAAGTAAAAGCTGAGTGAATTAAAGATTTTTTTTAGTTTTGGGTGAACTATCCCTTTAAGTGAATTTTAATGATTAGCACTGCAAAATGCAAAAACATTCAGAAGCTTGTTATAAAAAATAGTAGGTGTCCATTGTAAACTGATCAGTATGCAGTAAGCAGTAGCCTATGCCAGTTTTCCATTCAAAATGCAGAGTCTCATTCATGACAGACTAAAGGAACGAATTGTTTCAATGAATTAATGCAACGATTTACATCACAATGGATTTACAAACCATTTATAAACAAATTCATTCTGCTTGTGTGCTTCATGAATGAGGTTTAAAGGCCCACTGTGTAATACATAACGTATAATTATACAATATATTCTCTACAACTGCAATACCCAATAAGAAGACGAATCTCCAAAAGAGGTACTGGAAAATGCATTAAAGCCCTTTTTATAATAAAAATGACAATGTGGTAAAAATACATTTTACAAAATGAAGGCTTGAATTAAAATAACAGTGCAAAAGGATTAAATGTTCCATAATAATCAGAGAGGAGAAATCTGAGAGCCCTCATTGTAAATCACGAGACTTGAGTCCTGTGAGTTTGAGAAGGAAAACTAATTCTTGTCATAATGTCATTGCAAATGAGCTTTTGCTGTTTTATTCTCTGCTAATTTGTCTCAGAAATACTGTCGTGAGCCACATGTGCACAAACCGAATAGCTTGTAATGATTACATTAAGCACAGAGTCTGAAATAGCAATTGAATTTGAAAGGCCAAAACTCAGCATGAAACTGAGTGGTGAGGACCGGTTAGAGTATTTTATGACCTCCAAGTGTATGAATGTCTCAAGAATGTGGCATTCTCAAGAAATGTCTCTGTAAACAAACTCAACTGCCCTTGAAAAGGGCTTGGTCTTCACTTCTGTTGTACTCTGACAAAAATAAAAAAAGAGCACTTTATTAACTTCACATCCTTATTTACGTCATACATTTTTACAATTAAAATTTCTGAAGGTGACACCAGTCAGAAATGAGCAGAGTGAACAGGCCAATGCCATGGATGACATGAGCTCATCTACGGCCACAAGACACGACCCAGCAGGCACACAACGACATAAGATGTTAATATTATGTTAGATTTAGGTCATGATGTCAGGAGACCAAAATTCAATGTCTAGACAGTGTCTAAGGACAACATTATTTTGATGTCCAATAACGATGTCAAATGACGTTGATATTTGGTTGATTTTAGGTTGTGTTAGAAAGTGACCAAAATCCAATGTTGAGCCAACATCGTAAACCAACATCATATTGACATCAAATACTGACATTTATTCGTCAGGTATGGCAACCAAAATCCAACGTCTGATAGACGTCATAGTGGTAACGTCCACACAACATCAAGCTGTAACATCATTAGATGGTGATATTTGGTTGTTTTTAGGTTGTGTTGGAAAGTGACCAAAAATCCAACGTCTGTCGGCCTGATGTTGGTCTGACATTGGGTTCTGACGTCAACCCGTTTTTTATTTCCACCCAAAATGCAACTTCCCACGACGTTGGGGTACAACGTCAATCTGACATCATGTTGACGTCCTGTGCCTGCTGGGTAGTCACACAAGACATAACTAGTCTCTCACAGACATCACTACTAGTCGCACAGGACATCACTAGTCTCAGAAAGCAATACTAGCACTTGCACCTTTAAGCACTGATAACACATAAAATAGTTGTGTGTTATCAGTAAAATATATATATATCACTAAATATATATATATATATATATATATATATATATATAGTAGTCAACATTTGAACTGTAACAAAAACTCATCAAAGTTTATTTAAGTCCATTGAACAGCAACCATTCAACCATATATATATATA
>CAIGQW010054088.1:1159491-1183800 GCA_903798125.1 Danio choprae | reverse complement strand
TATATATATATTTGGATTTTATATTTGACTATTTATTTTTTAATATGTATTTCTTTCCTCACCCATATATTACTGTTCTAGAATTCTGCATGGAAATATTTGGAGACAATCTTCCAATATTTCTTCATCTATCCATTCATTCACTGACTCATTGAAAGTATTATTATTTTCATCAATAATTTTTATTAGTTGTAGAAGTATCTTTTAATAACTGTTCACTACAGATAGCAATAAACCACTGCATGCAATGCATTTTACACTAAATAAAAATCACTGTACCAAATGCCCACTGTATCAAACAGCTTATTAGTGAGGCTGTTACATGAATGCATTTTAATGCCATACACTAGATTAGTAAATTCCTGCACTTGTGCCTGTTAAGCCTCAGGATATTGCATCATAATCACATACTAACCCAGGATTACTTTACAGGTTAGGTTACATCTGATTCGGACGGTGTATTAGATTTGAGTTCTTACAATCGACAAACGAATGTTTTGCAAGATAATATGTTAATTGATTAATATTTTGGGATCAACACAAAACCTCTCGGTTAGGAGCTGACATAAAAAGAGTTTGATAGTAAGGTTTCACATCAACGTTTTCTACATAGACTAACTGCGCCCTCTAGTGTTTGAGTGATAGATACATTATAAACTATGGTTAGCGCCGTGTTTTGCATAGTACGTACTAAATACTTAGCATAATCATTGCATAAAGTGGGTAATAACTAAGTATTCCTAAACCTAACCTCATAACACATGTAGCTACTTTATACAACCTTGTAATAGGCAAGTACGATGTTAAGAATCGGCCTGAATGGAAAAAAGGTACTTTAGGGTGAAGCATCTTAAACGTTATCGCAGACGAAAGTCTCTCACACAGAACACACATTTCATGGCCTAAAGGACGTGGGCTTTCTCAAATATCCGAGCATGACAATTGAAGGGTTATGGTGTGGCCTTGAGACTGCGGCCATGACTAAAGCTGAGCATCACATAAAAGACGCTCACTGTGCAGCTCCGGTTCCACTTTATCCTTTTATACAGTGGTGACCATAAATCAAAGTTGCCCATGCCATTTAGCGGACGCATGGAAACTGGACATGGACACAACTAACAAGATTTGGATCAAGACTTAATTGACTTTTTCGGCTCATCTAGTCAGGCTTCTGCTGAAATAAAAATGATGTTTTGATGCTGACCAACATTGAAACCAACAAGACCAGCATTGAAACCAGCACCAAAACTTACCTTACCAGCATCCTGGGAGCCCCTCTTATTCCCTGACCTTTTTTCATCTCCTAAAGCTTTTTACACTACAATAATTATTTTGTTGCCAATAATTTCTCTATATCATATGAATTCTAATTATTTTTATTGATATTTTATTATTATACTCAGTTCTGAATCGTCAACTATACTGATGACTTTAAAATTTACATTTAAATACAGTAGTCAACATTTGAAGTGGATCATTCTTGTCCTAGGGCAAGAATGGGTGTTGCTTAATAGTTTTTGGGCAACTTTGATGAAACGTTTTGACCCACTTCCAATGCTGACTAGTGCATTCACATACACATTTGCTTTAATATATAAAGCTTTTAAAATTATAGTATTTTGAGCTGTTGTTCGTGAACCTACATTATTGAAGTCAATTAAAATACTTTGTGCTGATATAAGTTGCCTTCTCAACCTTTTTCTGCATCAGAAGGGTTTATTTGCACACACACAAAAAGCAAAGCTAATATATTTAAACAGTTTATTTATTATTTTTTTCATTTCCATTGACAAACAAGAGAGCGATGAGTCATTTCACAATTGGAATCACTTCTACAGCGGAAGCTTTTACTCAGACCAGACTATACAGATCAGCCTCAGGCTCGGGAAGCTCTGATTATGCTGATAATAATTTACAGGTCAGTTACAGGCTTGTATGGCCAGTATGGATGCTTCTGCTTGTCCAGCTTGGTCTCTGGGAAGGTGTTGTTGAGATCCTCGATGGTCATCTGATCGAAAGGGATCATACTCCTGAACTTCTCGAGCTGCCAACGACAAACAGTCAGATGGGTCAAACATTTTGAAACTGCGCAATAATTTTTAATATTATGAAATTTTTTTCTATAAAATAACGATCACTTAATGTTTGAGTATGATTGTGGACTGTTTCATTTTTAAGCACCACCAGATATACTATTAGCAATAGGTTACTAACAGAGCAGCTAATATGCATACTGTGGGTTTCTTCTGTAGTTGTCAGTGAAGTAATTTTTTTTTGGGGGGGGGGGGGGGGGGTGTCATCTCAGGAAGTAATTACTTTTTTTTTTTTTTTTGGTTTGTTTATTGCCACATGAGAAACTTATAGCTATTTCATGGTAAGATAATTATAGGTAAATTATGTTACATAATAACTTCCTAATTCAATAAAAGGAGGACAATTCAATAAAAGAGGTGTCAAAAAATGACAAATTTACATTAAAAACATTAGGAGCAATTACCATTTTAAATACAAAATCAAAGCATTTGGTTCAAGTTCTGGTCTGTCTGTACAAACAAAAAAATGGTTGGCCATTGGATGCACTTTAGACAATGTCCAAACTAATACATTTTCTTTTAAAAACATTTTTTTCTCTCCGTTTTGACCCTCCATCCACAACGAGCCAGCGTTTTTAGAAAACAAAAATGTATCTTGGGAAAACAGCATTTTGGTGTTGCAGTGTGGACTGTGAAAACAGAGGCTTTTGAAAAATGATGACATTTTAGTTATGTGACCAAGTCGGCTAACATGGTGGACGACATTGTAAAGCAGATGTTTTGAATGCTGTCCGTTTTGACAGCTTTATTATATTCATGTCAGTCTGTACATGCTCCACACTGCCTCTCTTTAAAAGATGAATCAGATGACAGCTGCAACATTTTTGCCGCGACATGTCAAATAGATGGAAAGTAGTATAAGGTATAGGTGTCTTAAGTCTGCGTGCATGCGCAGTACTGAACGAAAGTGTTTAGTGTGGATGATGAAAAGAATTGAAAACGATAGTGGACATGGAGCCTTTTTAGATGAAAACTTTGCTAATATTGAGTGGAATGAACTGCTAAATGGCTTTATTAATGGCCATGATGTGATACAGTGCAGTAAGGGTGCTAATGATAAAACTCTCTCAATATTGAGGATTACACAACACATCATTCCGAAAACGTCTTACCTCATTTTCATACTCTGCAATACGAGCTTTAGATGCTTCCAGGTAAGCAGCTGCAGATTTGTTCTGGAATACATCAAGAAAACACAAAACAATGTGTGAATGACTACAAAAAAATAAATAGGAATTACGTTGGTGTAATACTTTCAATCCAAAACTTGCTTTATCAGAAAAAAAAAAACAAGATCAATAAAGTATTAAAGGGACAGTCTACCCAAAGATGAAAATTTGCCTACTTTAATGAATTTCTTTCTTCTGTTGAACACAAAACAAGATATTCTGAAGCATGCTGGGAAAAATTAGCCATGGACATCCATAGCAGGAAAATAAATAAAAGTCAGTGGCTGTTTTCTTCAGTATACTGTCCTTTGTGTTCACCAGAAGAAACTTCAAAAGGTTTAGAACAAGTGAAAGATGAGTAAATGAAGATCATTTTTATATTTGAGCGATATACAGTATGCCTTAAAAATAGCTACACTAAGCTGGGTAACTAATGATGTTTATTATCACAGCATTGTTATTTATTAAATGCATAAGAGAAAATTTAATTGATAAAAGATACAGTGGCCACTGGAGTTAAGACAATGGAATTTTTCGAAATATATATATATATTTTTTTTCAGAGTAAACAAATACAGAAAAATCTCAGGGCTCCCACTCTCTTAAACAAATGACAAATTTCCTGATTTACATTGACAAAAAGCTGCATTTCCATGACCTATAATGAACAGAATAAATAAGGTCCTGTTTTGTTTCACATAATATTACAATTGTTAGAGCTTTATTATTACTGCATTCATTTTGTAACCATTCTGAGAGCACCAATGGATTATTCACCTCAGGTTTTGAAATGAAATGAAAAGAAACAGGAGAACACAGACTAACACAGTTTATAACAGATACAACTTGGTGACTGCGTTTGACTTAAGTGATTGCCAGTTGACAAACAGGAAAGGAAAAAATAGTGCTGAAAAAATAGCCTAACCATAACACAGCAGACAAAACAAAAACAGATGATAAAAACACAATATATTACGGAAAAATTATTTTTTAGATATATGGAAACTAAAATTAAAAAAAGTTACAGACAAAAAGCCGTCGATATTCCATAACCTAAAGGTGAAAAATACATTAAAATAATGTAAAAAAAAATCTGACTTTGTTCCAAAGTTTGAGCAAGGGAGGTGAACAGTTAAAAGACCAAAATCAGAGGAACAGAGACCATGTCTAGAAGAGTACACCGTTAACAGACCAGTGGGAACCCTGACATCTACTGGAAAAAGCAAAAACTACAACACGAAGAGACTCACAGCCTCCTGCTCCTGAGCATCAATCTTTGCAGTCTGAGTATCCACAGGCTCAGGAACAGTCAGTCCGGCAAACTGTAGACAGAGAGACGGGCAGATGTAGAGGTCTACAGCAGAATTAGAAACTGTGTGAAAGAGAAATGACGGGATCTCACCTTCTTCTCAAACTCATCCACCATGCCTGCTTTGGCCACCACTGCTCTGTAGTGGCTCCAGTTGATCGCAGCTGGTTTCTCTGACAAGGATGTGAGTCTGCAAGTAAAAAAAGACCAGGACATTTAACATTGAATGCAAAACTTAAATATCAAAATGTCTTATTTTGAGGTCCACATCAAATTAAAATTGAGACATTATTTTAAAACACTTTTTAAAAAACCATATAGAGCTGAAGTCAAAATTATTAGCCCTCCTCTCAAAAAGTTTATTCTTTTAAACATTTCCTCAAAGAAAATATCTCTTAATAGGAGGATTTGTTCAACATATTTTTAAAAAATAGTTTTAATAACTAATTTCCTTTAGTCTTTGTCATGATGACTGTACATAATATTTCACTAGTTATTTTGCAAGATACTAGTATTTAGCTTAAAATGCAATTTAAAGGCGTAACTAGGTCAGGGGTTCCCAAACTTTTTAGCCCGCGACCCCTAAAGTAACAATGCCAGTCACTCACAACCCCCAATATCCTCTGAGGTGATTATAAAAATACAAACCTTGTATGCAACGGTGCGCACACACACCAATAGGCCCAAGTCTATTCATCGTTTAATTTTGGAGAACACCACTCGGAGATCATCCTCCATGTTCAGTTGTGGCCTGTATTTATTTTTAATCTACGTGAGTGCCGTAAATGTAATAATGATTAATAATAATAATAATAATAATAATAATAATAATAATAATAATAATTCCTTACATTTATATAGCGCTTTTACAGATCACACACCACACACCAGCTGATTGGTGGAGAGGAGACAGAGTGATGAAGCCAATTATGATATGGGGATGGTAAAGAGGCCATGATGGACAGAGGCTAGTGGGCAAATTTGGATTTGTAATGACCACAGATAGTCAGGACCACAGTTTAGCATCTCATCTGAAAGACAGAAGTCACTGAGCAGTATATAGACCCTTTCACTTTACTGGGGCGTTAGGACCCACACAGACCACAGGTTGAGCGACCCCTGCTGGCCTCACTAACACCACTTCAGACAGCAACCTAGCTTTCCCATGTGGTCTCCCATCCAGGTACTAAAAAAAGTTTAACCTGGTGCCATGACATCAATCTTCTGCATCTGACCCTATCGTTGTGTCTTTAATCTAACGTAATGACCCCAGGGGTCGCAATCCAATGAAAAAAAAAAAAACAATTTGCATGTTGTTTTATTAATGTAACTATTAACTACTTTTACTATTTTTATCTTTTGTAGGTTATGGATAAAATTTGGTAATTCTAATAGTTTAATCAATTTAATTAGATTTTAGGAAATCACTAAAATCCACTGATGTATAAAATCTGGTCATATTGGGGGGGTTGATGGGGGAGTAATGACAAATATATACATTATATTAAGATAACTTTTGTTAAGATGTTTTCCCCTAAACATTAAGTCCAGGACCCTCCACTGACCAGCAGGTGACTGGTGTTTTACTCAGGACCACAATGATCTTGGCTTATAAAGCAGCTTGGATTGGTTTAAATCAATCAATAAATAATAGTAATATAACAGTATTGAACTTCCTATCACTCCTACATAATGTACAAATTAGACAAATCGTGTGGTTCATGTTCATCGTGTACAGTCCTGTGGACTCACTTTGCGGAGATGGCATCGCTGCGGGTCTTCAGACTGTTGAACATGGCCCTCTGGTTCGGTGGGACTCTCTCTGCAAAAGCCAGCCAATCAATGGCCTTCACGGCTGCACGTCGACCTGCCATTTCTCTGCTCCTACCAAAACATTTTAATAAAGATGTGGTTATTAAAAACAAGACAAAGACCTGGTAGAAGGGCACCAATTGTAACCATTTTTCAAGATTTAATATAAATCTTTTGTGACTACAGAATGTATCTGTAAAGTTTCAGCTCAAAAAAACCATCAGATTATTTATTATACCTTTTTAAATCTGGGAAATGTGAGCTGTTTTAAGATTGTAGCTGTTTTTGTTGCCTGTGGCTTTAATGCTAATTAGCTGGTTCTCCCCGCCCACCGATCCCATGTGCTTGTCACAGCCATAGCCTTCACATAGACAACCAGCTCAGTGACAGACAAGAATGAAGCAGATCTCCCTTACTACAGTGAGAACTTTCACAGCGGTTATTTGATATATTTGTTGTGGAATATATCTAAGCCTTTCTGAAGTGATGAGTCACACACAATGTCGTTATAAAGTTCGCTCTCGTGCACACACACACGTTACCGTTGCACTGTTTGAGCATGGCAAATGTGACAGGGTACACATAAATATCCACTGCTGTATGGACATCGTTATGTAAATGTACAAAATAAACCTGATTTAAGTCTACAAATCGGGATTGAAGCGTCTTCTTTCATAATTGTATTGATGCTATGCAGCTGTGGTGATGAATTACGTAGCAATTTTACTATCTTTATTACAAACACGCACTGTTTTAAAAATGCTTTAAACTTGTTAAACTCATTCTTGATGATGATTGATGATCACAGCGAGCTGAACAGATCTTTTAATCCCAGTTGCTTTGTGCACGTCCTGTCTTGTTGATATGATTATACGCGTTACTACAGAGGCATGTTAATACGCGACTGTCAATCAATTCGGTGGGTGGGGAAACCGCACTCATACATCAAGTTGCGGTCAGCCTCAAAATGGGAGGGATTTGGATCCTATTTTAACATCAGGAAAAAAAAAAAAAAAAGAGACTTATTGTCTTTATATTACTCCAATATGACTGTGGACACACTATACCTACACTCAGTTCTGTCCAAACAGCTCACAAAAGATAATTTTCATCATAGGTTCCCTTTAAGCAAAAACCATCAAGTGCAAGCATACAAAGCTAACTGTATCAGCAACTAAGGCTAAAATAAATAAATTAAAAAGATAAATTATTGCATCAGTAAATTTTTTACATTTTGGGTTTTAACAGTGTTTTCTTCAGTCCAATGGAACGGCAACATCTAAAATTTTGGTTATTATACACACACACACACACACACATACACACACACATTTAGGATTGGTTTGTCAAAGTTATTAATTTTTTCTTTGCACAGAGCAATAAATCTCCACTTCAGCAGCAGTTACATTCACTTGAAGTTTTTTACACACACTCACGTTCATAATTTGCCTAATTACGTATATATACAATATTTAAAAAATGTGTGAAAAGCCATTTCTTTTTGGGCAGAGTGTTACGTAATTATAAAATAATAATAATAATAATAAAATTAAAAAAACACCCCAAGTCCCCTTTGTAAAAATCGTTGAAATAAAATAATAATAAATAACCTGACTTAATTCAGTGTCAAACTTTTTGTGCTAAAGAAATGTATGCAACTTGGTGTGTATTTAACCAAATAAAGCCTCATTCACGTATCTAAACATAACATTTTAGCAAACTTGCAATGTAAAACAGTTTGTAATTCTTAAAATAGTAATTTATAGCGATAACTTTTTTTTTTTAAATCAACTGGACTGTCTTGATATGATATTTATTTTAACGTAAAAAAAATAGTAAGATATATCTAAAGATTTGCTATTATTAGAAAATATATTCGTTAATGTGTATATATTAAATACGAACATTGGCGAATACAGGACTAAGAAAAACACGAGTTACTTAGCTATAAGGTTGCTCTCTTTTCGCATTTAAACAGTTCTCATAACAACACTTTAGATGCTTTCACTTTGATCAGGCAAATAAAAACTAAAATTTAAATCCTTCTCTAACACAGACAGAAGTCAACAAGACAAGGTCAGCGTGTTGCGAGCTGACAAATACAACTATGTAAACGCCACGTCATGTCTCATAAACAGGAGGCTGCATCCTAATATTAATTGTTATATCGAGTATAAACGACACGGCCTGTAATTAAAAGAAAAATGACACAATATTGACCGTACTTACTGCTCAAGGATCAAGCCGCTGCAATGACAGAAGCGTGATGGCGGCTGGAGAGCGGAAACGCGGTTAAGAAAACAGCGCTCCTCACTGACACCCAGCGGCTCGGAGAGAAACTGCAGCTCACCTTGAATACAAGACACTGCACCACACTCAACAGTAACATAATGTGGAATACAGGCGAGTCCACTAGAGGGCATGAAACAGACATATCGCTTAGTAAGATTATTATTTCACCCAAAGATTTATATTTTTTGTCTACTTTACACACCCCTTACTTGTTTCCAATCTTTATGATTTTCTTTTTTCTGTACTACTTTGAAGAAAGCTGGAAACTGGTCATTATTAACTTACATATTTGTTTTTTTCTACTATGGAAGTCAATGGTTTTCAAAAAATATCCGTTTAAAAATAACATGGTAAGATTTTGATGCTTGTTTAAGCTCTTGCTGGTCATGAGCTGGTTTAAGCTGTTTTTTTGCAGGTCATGTTCATTCATTCATTCATTCATTCATTAATCCATTCATTCATTTTCCTTCGGGTTATCTTAGCCTTATTTATTGGGTCAATCGGTGGATTTATGCGAGAAGAGCAGGTGCAAATGGTACTTTTGAGAGAGAAATCTGAGATCTCAAAAAGCGTACACAGCTACCTCTGGTGGATTCGCAAAAACAAAAACTGCAAAAAACATAGCTCCTGGGATGCATTTGGCGCTCTCCAGAAAAAAAACTCAACACTGCTGTGCGGCAAACTACATTGAGAGACCTTTCTCCAGCCCATATGCACAGGAAGCAACCCTCTTGTTTACCGGCGAAATCTCAAAATGATGGCGGCTGAGCTGGAAAGCTGTAAGCTACCCACACCAGCCTGCCATTTTTCAACTCTCCAGAGTTGAAGAGAGACCAGCCCTTCTTGAGAAGTCGAGATCCAGAGTGGAGATGAGACTGATTTCTAGTTGGTAGAGTTCAACCTCCCACACAAGGTCAGACTCTTTCTATCCCACTGAGGTGACATTGCATGTCCCAGAGCCAGTTTCTGTGTCCAAAGATCAGGTTGTCATGGCTCTGGCCTTCCACCATTGCCCAATCCACATTACACAGGCCCCTTCTGCTCCCCCTGCAGGTGGTGGGCCTACAGGAGTAATAATAATAATCATAATCATTTTTCAATGTTGTGCCATTTTAATATATAAATTAATTCATTCATTTTCTTTTCGGCTTAGTCCCTTTATTAATCTGGGGTCGCCACAACGGAATGAACCGCCAACTTATCCAGCATATGTTTTACACAGCGCATGCCCTTCCAGCTGCAACCCATCACTGGGAAACATCCATACAACTCAATCCAAACATCCACACTCATATACTACGGACAATTTAGCTTACCCAATTCACCTGTACCACATGTTTTTGGACTGTGGGGGAAACCTGAGCACCTGGAGGAAACCCACGCAAACACGGGGAGAACATGCAAACTCCACACAGAAATGCCAACTGACCC
This sequence comes from Danio choprae, assembly GCA_903798125.1. Taxonomy (NCBI): domain Eukaryota; kingdom Metazoa; phylum Chordata; class Actinopteri; order Cypriniformes; family Danionidae; genus Danio; species Danio choprae. Next base: position 1,173,694 of record CAIGQW010054088.1, on the reverse strand, counting down.
AGCCGAGGCTCAAACCAGCGACCTTCTTGCTGTGAGGTGAATGTGCTACCCAGTGCGCCACCATGCTGCCCTAAAATATAAATAATAAAAATATTTAATTTCCAGATAGGGAAAAAATACTTACATTTATAACAGATGTGATTTATAAACTGTGATTTCAACATAATTACTCCCATCTATAGTCTCACATTGCCATTCAGAAATACAAGAATGTATTATTTGTATTTTTCTTTTTAATTAAAAATGCAGTTTAATACAATTAAGAACAGCTTTTATAGAAACAGTTTTTTTTTAAAATATTAACTGTCACCTGTGTGTCTGAATAAAAAGTAGGCCTATTTTTATTTCATTCAAGAGTTCACACTTAGCTGATGATTGATAAAGGTAATTGGCATGCTGTCCTGGGAGAGAGCCCTGAGCTCAGAATATCCTCGAGCCCGGGTTTGAAAGGCGAGAGGGGAGTTTGAGCTCAGGTAGGTCTCGAGAACTCCCCTGCTTGTAAACGTGCTTGAGATATTTCTTAGGATGCTATTTTGGAGTAGTCAATTTACTTATGGTGAATGTCTTTGGACGGTGGGAGGAAACCGGGAAGCCCGGGGAAAAACCACGCGAGCACAGGGAGAACATGCACAGAAACGCACAACCGGCCTTGTGAGGGGCAAGCCAGTGGCGTTCTTGCTGTGAGGCAACAGTGCTAACCACTGGGCCACCATGCCACCCAGTCAGGAGAAGGGAAGAAGTAGGGGTGGAGGAGGGGATTCTTCAAGACGAAGATGACTCGAGTGGAAAACTGGTTATTTGTAGTGTGTCAGTATTCGTCTGATTGGAGCAATAAACGGAGCTGATGCGGTGCCAGCCGTGTTCAATCCTAAGCACGTGATCCTCTCGAAATTAGTTTATAGATAAACCACACTTAAATAAATCAACTACAAATGTTTCAACAGTGTGGCCAAGGCTGTATGTCAGCAAACATTTTTATAATTTCAGCCAGTTGCAACAAATTATAATTTCTAAGTAAAAACAAGCAGGCCTATCCATTCATCAGCAAAACGAAACAAACATTAAAATAACTCTATGAATTGACTACAATATTTTAGCTTACACCTTAACATTAATATGTCATATTAGTAAGACTGCTCCAAGAAAACGAAAAGAAGAAAAACCCATATGAAAACACCTTATCTTATCATGAAAACGGCATGCTCTTTGTTGAGGTGGTGGGATTGACGAAACTGTCACTGTCATGCTATTACGTCAGAGTTCAATATCTTGGCAAAGGGGCAAGGATGAAAAAAAATCATGATGGAGTTGATAAAGTACAGTCACGAGCTTCCTGTAATCCCGTCTCCATCGCAGCGCTGCCCGCAGGGAGAGTCGAGCGTCCCCGCAGCGCCAGAGCTCCGCGTGCCGTTCACCGCGCGGGTCACGCAGGGCCGGACAGGGCGAGCAAGCGATCAGCAGCAGGACCACTACACGTCAAGCACAGATGACCACCAGCTCCTAAAGGTGAGCGGAGAGTCATGATAATAAAAAAAACTGCTGGCTGTTTATTAGAGGAGCTTTATCACACGGATGAGTAGCCGCGCGCGAGTGAAACAGGTGTGTTGTTTTCATCTCATTATCTCTACTTTGATGGTGGTGGTAGTAGGATTTGTGTTATAAACGTGAGATAAACGGTAAATGTACTTGTTTTAAATACTAAAGGTACTTTTATTTGTGTTATGACGAAATTATTTAGTAGGCTATGTGTGCCAAACTGTAGCTATTATATGAAACAACCAACCTGCAGCGCGCGCAGTTTGTTCATGGAGAGAGGGTGAACAATATTAAGCGTGATAAAACCATAATTGTCGGTTGCCAGTTACAGTTATTCAAAGGTCCGTGTGTCTATCAGTGCCACCAGGGGCTGTTATGCTTGTAAGTGCGCGTGATGCTGTGAAAGCGAAAAGAAATAAGAGGAATTAAGAAACTAAAGAAACGTTGCTTTAATGAGCGCTTAGAATTAATCAGATTAGTCAATTTATTCGTCAGTAGCTTAATCAATTTAAATATTGATTTATATTTTGATGTATCTGAAAGTTTTTCTTTTTAATTAATTTTATTTTGTATTAGTCTATTATAAAGTCACAGTTGTGATACTGAAATTTTGCGGATGTGCATATGTGATGCAATAAAATCAAAATATGAATAAAACAATAAAAAATCAGTTTTAAAATAAAAGACATATTGCAAGCTTTATGATGTTTTAAATGATGATGTTCTCATGACCGAAATGATAAAAGTGTAAAAACCTACAGAAATTGTGATTTACATAATATTTATAATGTGCATAATGTACTCAATGTTCTATATTTGCATATTTACAAAACCATAGGAAGCTATCATTATATTATCATATGTCTAAAACATAAAATAAATAATGTTAAAAATATATATGCAGTTTTTGGTGGAGTGAATTTCTTTTTTAATACAAAATGTGATATATATGTATATAAATGTACAATAGTATACTTTCACCTTCAACCACAAAACCAGTAATATGGGACCATTTAAAAAATTGTTCACAAATTAATCACAAATTAAGTTTCCCTATGAATACAGTTGAAATGTCTTAAAATGTCCTCATGCAACATGATCTTTACTTAACATTATAATGATTTTTGGCATAAAGTTTTTTTTTTTGTATAATTCTGATCTATGCAATGTATTGTTGGCTTTTCCTACAAACATAATTTTAACAAACATGATTTTCTGGGATCACATATGTGATTCGATTGTAAAATGGATGCTTATTTGTTTGCTGTCTCCTCCCTGTAGGTCTTTGAGTGAGGAGAAACAATGACGGTGGGTGTGGAGGTTCATCAGCCCCAGCCGAACACTACTGTAACCCAAAGCAGAGCATCTTCTCTGCAGGCCCTGGAGACCACAGACACGGCCAGCTGCGAGTCTGAGGAGCCAGACCAACCAGGAGAAGAAGAAGAGCAGTCCTCCTCCACCCTTCCAAAGGAGCAGCACTGTTCACCTGGAGAACCAGCATATGCACAGCTGGCTCCTGATGGAGGCTGGGGTTGGGTGGTCGTTGCTGCCACAATTCTGGTCTTAGCCATGACTCTGGCTTTCCCGTCCTGCATCGGGATATTTTACACTGAGCTGCAGAGCGACTTCCAGGCCAGCAACACCGAGACGTCATGGGTGCCGGCCATCATGATGGCAGTGCTGCACGCATGCGGTAAGGAGACTCTTTGTTTCATGTGTTTTGTGACACAATCTTCACAGCTCTCCCGCATTCGCACTCACCACAGGCTCAGATACAGTACCTGAGACAAACACTTCTATCAAGTTACTGTCATTAATCAGTTGTGCAATGCTGATCTGTTTCATAACAAGAAAGATAAACATGCTCTGAGGTCACCGGATGACAGTGGGATATATGGCCATCTTAAAGGTATAGTGCACCCAAAGTAATGAGGCTAATTTACTCACCCTCAGGTCATTCAGGTTCTAGGTTAGCCATAGCATTTAAGTCATTAGCTATGTTTCCATCCAAAGATGCGAACTAGACATGTACAAAACTGGAAAATCGCATAAAATGTTTGTGAATAAGCACTGTTACCATCTGATGAGCCAAAGAGAACAAAATAGTCACTTCCTGATAAACTGGCGCCAAATATATGTATAAAAAAATGTATGTGCTGTGGTAGGAGAAGCCATTTTTTTTCTTATACAATAAATTACTATGTCAGAAGAAGCCCGAAGTGGATTTTAGAGGTGCAAGACTCTTTATGAGCACAGACGCTCTTGATAAACTACTTTGATGATGGTCTTTGGGATTTTAGAATGACCAAAACAACATTTCAGATCTTGTCTGTAAAAACAGACTTTTATGATGCACATACTGGAGTTTATTCAGAAAAACGTGTTTCCATCATGTGCTTTTTTTTCTTACCGGATAAAAAATGTATCTTACTTTATCCTTTGGTCCAAAATACTTAATGGTAGCTAAGCAGTAAGATTGCTAGATTATGGACAAAAATTCTAATCGCAGTTATTTTGGTCAGTATGGTAATCATGATTATTTTAAGCAGGGGTGGCAAACTCAGTTCCTGGAAGGACGCAACTCTGCAATTTAGTTCCAACCCTAATTAAATACACCTGATCAAACTAATAATAGAGTCCTTCAGGCTTGTTCGAAACCTACAGGTAAGTGTGTTGAAGCAAGGTTGGAACCAAACTGTGCAGGGTTACACCTGCCTAAACCCTCCAGGACCTTAAGGAACTCCAGGAATTAACTCCAGGAACTAGTTTGACACCCCAGATTAAAAGTGGTTATGAGTGTGCCATATATAAGACCATAGTATTTTTTTGTTTTATTTTTTCAATTTAAACATATACATTAAAATAAATATATATTTTTGTTCTGTAAATAAGGTGGCTATTACACCTATGCATTTCAGAGATTCTCAATTCTCAATACCACAGCAGAATGAGTAAAAACAAAGAAACGAAAAGTGTTCAAAATTATTGAAAATAATAATAATAAAAATGCAGTGGAATAAAAACATGTAAATGAAACAACCTGTGCTTTAAGCATAATCTTTACCATGAGAATTAAACCTGATTTGTTTCTCATTAAAGCTACAAAAGTCCTTCAGTCAAGAGCAGTGCGTGATTTTGTCCTTGTCTTAAATAATGATAAGCAGGAATATATATCCCTGTCACTTTAAGAGCCACACAGATCCGATTTACTGTTCCACGTGCATTTTCCTCAACGTTTTTTGTTCACTTATTACACAAACAAGGGTTTATGTGAATAATTACTAAGCACCATGTTTTGACCTATTTTTGCGTGTATTTGACCATTTTGGTACACAGTTTGAGGTTTATTATTTTAAATATTATTTTATAAACATCAACAAATCTAATACACCTCAATATATCAAGCCCATGCTGCAAAAATCATCTTACACTACAGTTTACCATTTTCTCCTTTGCTTAGGAATGAATGTGGACTTGGGAAAAGCCCATATATTGTTTGTCTTGATTATTGTTTTTTCTTTTTTCACAATCGTTGGAGACTAAAATCGAAATTGAATTTCAGTTAATTTCACAGCCCTAGGGATTACCACTTTGAGAGTTCACACACTGTATATAAACAGGAAAAAACAAATGAATAGGAGCTACCAAATGTAGCTCCTGGTGATATTGAGGTGTTATGAGGCGAAACAATCGGTTTGTTCATTTACTAAATTATTAGCTTCAATTCACAGTCTCAGCAAACAGTCCTGAATGCATTTAATGACTGTCTGGAGCACACACTTCCTGTTGCAAAGCGCTAACCAAATGTTGGGAGTCTATAAATAGTCAATAATCTGTGAATTAAAGGTCATAATGTTCAGTTTGATACAATCTCTGTTTGACGTCAGGAGTCACACATATTACTTTGTTTTGCACTTATATGTTTGTTTGTTTGATTTTTGGACTCTCAAAGTACCAGTAGCTGTTGACTTGCATTGTATCAGTCATCAAGGACCACAGTTTCAGCAAAAATAAATAAATAATAAAAATCTTTTACAGAAGAGACATCTTTAATGCCTTGTAAATTAAGAGCAAATTATAATTTTTGGTGGTGAACTTATTGTATATATAACTGAGCTTCAAAAGTAGTGCACATGCTCTGTCAGGACACATGGGAACAGGTGTACATTGATAAATCACTTCATAGGGAAATTCATCCAGTGTTTGCACAGTCAGTCCAGCTCAAAGGAAAGCTGACGTGGTGAAAAGGATTTGGGAGACTGGCATTTTTATTCAGCTTAATACAGCTCAGTATTCGTTACTAGGCAGCTGTGCATGAGGACAAAGTACACCTGATATGCAAACATTACCATGGGTTACATAACATGGAAGACATTGTACACACTGTAAATAAATCCAATTAGATTTGTTATTGTATGACATTTTTTTTAACAAATAGCTGTTAACATTTACTATATATACAGTGAGGGAAATAAGTATTGAACATGTCACCATTTTTCTCAGAAAACATATTTCTAAAGGTGCTATTGACTTGGAAATTTCATCAGATGTTGATAACAGTCAAATAAATACATATATGAAAAGAAAACCAATATAATTAGTTAAAATGTATTTAATACTTTATATAAAAGTATTTTTTGGTGATGGCAGCTTAAAGACGCCTCTCATATGGAGAATGAAGTCACATGCATTGCTCAGGTGAGATGTCGGCACAACGGCCAATTTAGCTTACTCAATTCACCTATAGCACATGTCTTTGGACTTGTGGGAGAAACCAGAGCACCCGGAGGAACCCCAGGAGAACATGCAAACTCCACACAGAAATGCCAACTGATCCAGCGGGGGCTCGAACCAGCGACCTTCTTGCTGTGAGGCGATTGTGCTACCCACTGCGCCACTGTGCTGCCCCTATATATATATATATATATATATATATATATGTATATGTCAAGCCCAAAATGATTTATGATTCAAATTTTAATTATTTTAATTAAAACGAAAATACATAAACTAAACTAATGTTTACTAAAACGTTCAAATTATATTTATACATTTTAATAAAATTGCAATGGCTACTTAAAAGCAAATGTATGGAAAGTGTTAAAAATAAACACTATACTGTTTGGGTTTACCAAGACTGAAATAATTTATTTGATTAAAAACAGTAAAAACTGTAATATTTTAAAATATTCGAGCAGTCATTACTTCAGTATTCTATGAAAGCCCATTTTTATCAGGTAAGTCAAACATGTAAATGAACAAATAAATAAAGCGTAGCCGCTTTTTCTCTTTCTTTTTCTCCACAGTATTTGAAACTATCGTAATCATAGTAATACAAGGCCGATGCAAAAGAGCATATCCACATTGCACATGTGCAGAGTACGTCAATAATGAGAAAGTCCCTTGTTATTTTGAGAAAGTAGGTCATTGTGAGAAAGAAAGTCATTACTACAAGAAAATATTTAATTATTATGAGAAAGTAAAGAATTATTACTGCAAACTATTTTTTTATTAATTGTAAGTAAATCATTATTATGAGAAAATAAGTCATTATTATGAGATGTTAAGTCATCGTTTTTACTTAATGTCATAATTTCATTCATTCATTCATTCATTTTCTTTTCGGCTTAGTCCCTTTATTAATCTGGGGTTGCCACAGCGGAATGAACCGCCAACTTATCCAGCATATGTTTTATGCAGCGGATGCCCCTCCAGCTGCAACCCATCACTGGGAAACATCCACACACACCCATTCACACACATACACTACAGACAATTTAGCTTACCCAATTCACCTATACCGCATGTCTTTGGACTTGTGGGGGAAACCGAAGCACCTGGAGGAAACCCACGAAAACACAGGGAGAACATGCAAACTCCACACAGAAATGCCAACTGACCCAGCCAGGGCTCGAACCAGCGACCTTCTTGCTGTGAGGCGATCGTGCTACCCACTGCGCCACCGTGCTGCCTTCATTCATTCATTCATTTTCTTTTCGGCTTAGTTCCTTTATTAATCTGGGGTCGCCACAGCGGAATTAATTGCCAGCTTATCCAGCATATGTGTACACAGTGGATGCCCTTCCAGCTGCAACCCATCACTGGGAAACATCCACACACACTCATTCACACATACACTATGGCCAATTTAGCTTATTTTATTCACCGATACTGCATGTCTTTGGACTTGTGGGGGGAACCGGAGCACCCGGAGGAAACTCACGCGAACAAGGGGAGAGCATGCAAACTTCACACAGAAATGCCAACTGATCCAGCCGAGGCTCGAACCAGTGAGGCGATCGTGCTACCCACCATAATATCAACTTTTTTATCTCATCATAATTTAGTCATTAGGCTTTTTTTTTTCTTTTTTACCTCACAGAAATGGGCACTCTTTTATGTAGAAAAATGTTCTCACTACTCGCAATACAATAAGAAGAAAAACAATAGAATTCAGTGGCTTCCGGTTTCCAACATTCTTCAAAATATCTTATTTTGTGTTCATCAGTAAAATAAAAGAAAAGTATCTCAATCAGGTTTGGAACAAGTGGAGGGTGAGGGAATAATTTGCATGTGTTTACTACCATCTACAGTACATACTGTATCTTAAAAAAAAAAAAAGTTTGAACTGTAGTGTAAAAACATATTTCTTGTGTGCGTAGGGAATAGTGCACTCTTTATAGGGACCCTGTGAAGTGAAATGCTTGTGTTGGGTTAGAGAGCTCTTGAGTCTGGCAGGAGGTTGTTATTATATTCCCGACCTGGCTCAGGAACAGCCTTTCTCTGTGAGAAATGTTTGTTAATCTTTCTAGCCCTTTCTTTTTGCTGTCTACAGGAAATGTTCCTGCCAAAGACAATGTTAAGGTGATCCTGTGAGTTTGTTTTCATGCGGTGCCGTGACGCTCAGAGCATTCATTTAAGAAGGGCAAATCTTCAGGGTTCAATCTCACTCAAGGTTTTAAAGAGCTTGAAGTAATTTGCCCTGTACTAAGTCTTGTTCTCAGTGGGTGCAAAGTGTCAAATCAAATCAAGTTTCCTGTAAAGAAAAAAAAAAGATAAAGTGATGATAATATTCTCTGAACACTTGTTTTCACGATTTGGTAGCTGGGGGACATGATATCCTCTCATTTGATAAAATATAACTCACTTTTTTAGAGGTGTTTTAACTTTTTCTAATCCCAGATTAGTGTGCAAAGAAATCTAGAAGTAAGCCGGATATCCTCAAGTGTAATTTCAGGACATTCCAGTGTTTATTTGTTTGAGTTTGGGACAGGATCACAGTTTTCCGGTTCAGAGGATTAGGTGATCTACTGACAAGCTTACTAGTAACATAACTAAAATACACATTTATTTCGACATAAATTTGTAATCACAACACTTTTTTACACGTTAGATATTACCTCTTAAAGGAACAGTTCACACAAAAATTGAAAATGATTTTAGAGTCCATCATGTGATTTTTGCAGGTTCAAAAGTTTTGAGTAAATCCATCTCATGTTAAGTTGAGAAGAAGCTTGTCAAACGCAGTGAATGCACTTTGATTGTCAGATAAAGTGCTTTATCCCATAATCTAATAGCCATTTTTATGCTTTGTTTGGGGTGGGGGTGTACTGTTGTTTGTCATCGTCTGCATCTCTTAAATGGGATCATCTGTAAGTCAAAATGCATCTATTGTGTGTAAACATCATGGCATAGTGTATTTGTGACCAACCATGTTCATTATTGTTCCCATTACAATGTCATTGTTTTTCTACAGGCCCCATATGTAGTGTTCTAGTGGAGCGCTGTGGTTGCCGTGCAACTATAATTATTGGCGGGATCCTTAGTGGACTGGGAATGGCAGCCAGCTCATTTGCACAAACAATGGTAGAGCTGTATATCACCGCTGGCATTATCACAGGTTTGTGTACAGTACATTATCTTCTGACAAACACTGATTTTGTTGCTCAGCAGGCCACATGGACTGAATTGTCATCTTTCCCTCTCAGGAATGGGATTCTCTTTGTCTTTCCAGCCATCGATCACCATGGTGGGCCACTATTTTGTGCGTCGCAGGGCGTTCGCCAATGCCTTGTCTTCCACTGGCACCGCACTGGGTCTCAGCATCCTACCATTGCTGGCCAACTATCTGCTCAGCAACTTTGGTTGGCGGGGTAGTTTTCTGGTACTCGGAGGGGTTCTGTTGAACTGCTGTGTTTGTGGGGCAGTGATGCGCCCCCTTGCAGCCAAACCACAAACAGAACCCAGAACCAAAGAGACGGACAATCACCACCTCAAAACTAATTGCCTTTCCGTTCATCAGGGTCTAAAAGGTCGCCTGCGGGCAACTCTCTCCACCATCATGACTTTCCTGCGCCGGCACATGGCTTTCGACCTGCTGTGCAGTAACCCATACTTCTGTGCCTATGCTCTGGGGGTGTCCTGGATGATGCTGGGCTTCGTGGTGCCTCTAGTTTATCTGGTTCCTTATGCCACAGCATACGGTATGGAGCAAGACCAAGCAGCTCTCCTGATGGCCGTTCTGGGTTTGATTAACATCACAGTTCGACCAGTGACAGCGCTCATTTTTGGGCTCCCTCGTTTCAGGGGAAGCCATAATTTTGCCTATCTGTTTGCAATAGCCGTGGTGTTCAATGGGTTGAGCAACTGTGTTTGTGGGATTGGGACAAGTTTCCTAGTTCTGCTGGTGTATGTTATACTGTTTGGGTTTACCATGAGCCTCGTTGGCTCTTTGTTGTTCACTGTACTGATGGACACAGTGGAGATGAGCCGATTCCCATCTGCCCTGGGCCTCATCAGCATTATGGAGAGCATCATGCTACTGCTTGGACCGCCGTTAGCAGGTAATGTAGTTATTGTTGTGTATAGTTATAATTATTAGTGTATATTAGCCTCATGTTGTTTGCAACCATTGAGCAAATTTGTAAAAATTTCAGAACACAAATGAAGATACACTATATATATTGGCAAAGGTTTTGGGCCATCTGGCTTTACATGCACATGAACCTTAATGACATCCCAATGTTAATCTGAGGGTTTAATATTGAGTTTGCCCACCAAAGCTTTAATTCTTTCCACAAGGTTTAGGGGTGTGTTTATGGAAATTTTTGACCATTCTTCTAGAAGCACTTTGTCAGGTCAAAGACCGGCTTGCAGTCTCAGCTCTAATTAATCCAAAAGTTGTTTTACTGGGTTGATATCAGGACTCTTTGTAGGCTAGTCATGTTCCTCCACACCAAACTTGCTCATCCATGTCTTTATGGAGCTTGCTTTGTGTGCTGGTACACAGCAAAGGGCCATCCCCTAACTGTTCCCACACATTTGGGAGCATGAAATTGTCTTGGTATGGTGAAGCATTAGGAGTTCTTTTAACTGAAAGCATGGGCCAACCTCAGCAAAACTACACTGGAAATCATTGATTTGGAGGGGGGCATTTTGAACTATAGTATTTTTAATCAAGCTTGTTTGTAAATTTGTAAAGAGATCAGAATTTTTATTCCAAGCCTTCCAAATAGGCACAATTAAAATTTGGGGGTAAACTGAGCCTTTACGATATTTTATTTAATTGGGAGTATGATAAGGAGGTTATATTCAGGATTTCCCCATTCAGTTAGACCGTATTGATTTTGGATGAATGAAATAACTGTCCAGAACCACTTAACAGCTCTGGGGCCTCTACCACAAAGTGGGTCAGTTAGTATGCTATCCAGTTAGCTTTCTGTTTAGTTTGTACCAATTCTGGGATTTAGGTGCCATAAAGTCAGCTCATCTCTGCTCAGCTACTCCATAATACCATGGCAACAAATAGTGATTAACGTCAAGCTGCCTTCATGTTACCTAAAACCCAAGAATGGTGCAAACTAAACTAAAACTGAACTGCTTGCCAGCTAATCCAGTTGCATGGTGCAGGCCCATCGTCATGAAATGCTGGCATGAAAGATCAATTCAATTCTCTAAGTATCGTCAAATATGATAATGTGAAAACTTGAATTCCTTTTAATGTTTCCTTTTAAGTCTTCTTTTTATGATTTCAGCTAACAAAAATTACATTTCGCCATTTAATTCAGTGCAAAGGGAATTATTTTTTCTAACAGAATTGGCTTAATGATACCACAAATGGTTATTATGGTATATTTTATATCATCAAATGGTAGGCAGTACAACAAGCTTCTTCCTGGGTTTGTGACATCACCAACCCTAAAGTTTATAAAAATCCCACCCCTGAGTGTGAAGTTTCCCACCCTGCACATTTGGTATGTCTCTCTTATTTGACACACAAGGATCAGTTCATGCATCTCTCTGTTAATTAGCCGATGATCTGAATCAGGTGTGTTAAGTAAGGAAGACATACAAAATGTGCAGGGCGGGGGGCCGAGGACCAGAATTGAAAACCACTGCCTTAAACAATGATTGAATTTCTGATGGAGACCAACTTACTGCAGCACACGTGTAATGATCCTAAAAACCTTGATCAGCTACTTCAGGTATGTTTAATTGGGGTTGGATTTGAACTCTGCAGGATAGTGGTTCCCCAATAACAGGGTTCAAGGCCTCTGGATTAGAATAAAGTATGTGATAAAAGATGTCTGTGTGATGCTGTGATTGTGGGCCTGCATGATGATCATCAGGTCATCTGCAGGCTGCTGTCCAGAACATTGAGCTCTAGGAATCCTCTTCAGTTACCATTTCCAAGGAAACCTAAATGTCAAGGCATACATCAGCATCTGCTCTCACAGAGGTGCTGATAAAGATCATTCAATGACATGATTACCAGATTACCAGCAGAGCACAACAGCAGGCTCCCAATGAAAATTTCACATTCGTTTTCTCCACAGACAAACTTATGCGCAGAAATGATGTTTTATTAGTAAAGTTCGGGAGGAGCATGAGTGGATAATCAATCAATTTGGCACATTGGTCAACCATTTAACTAATCATCTAGCACATCACATGTGTATATATATCCAACACATTCACCTCTTTCCTAGGCAAGTTTTCTGGCATCCTTCCTCCACCCCAACCTCCTCACTCTTAATCGATTCTTAATTTATTTTTTTAAAACAAACATTAAGATAGATTATGTAGCAAATAAAGCAAATATTTTCCACTATTGATGCTAGTTAGTGGATTAACTAATGTATACTAATGAGATCTTAAGTGTTGTTATCTGTTATACTTTATAATCCTTTTGCAGGTTCATTTGTTAGAAACATTTCTTTACTCTAAATCTTATGTATAATAAAAGCAATGCATAAAAATTTTGAAATATTTGTGTTATTATACATGTTAAAGTCCCCTTTTTTACAGCTTAGGCTAATATCATCATAGCATATACAGTGCCATGATAAAAGCTTCAGTAATTATTGCAACAAGAAAATGGGATGTCGTCTTATGCCTAGATTTATGTGTATATGTTTTGTTTGATTTCCAGGAATGCTGGTGGACAGCACTGGTCAATACATCTATGTGTTCTTCGCCTGCAGCGTAACGGGCTCCACGGCTGGTCTCTTCATCATGCTATCCTTCTACTGGCTGGACAGACGGAGAGACAGAGAGAAGGTCAAGAGTTCTTCTGCTCATCAAGACCCTCATTCACTGAAACCAAGCCTTAAAATGACCATAGACTGTGAATACAGTCCAGTGCCTTTACACAGTAAGAACACTAGAGATAAAGAGACTGATGTGTGATTGTCCGACCAAAACAACACCTGTAGTGCATTTCACCAAACTAATTCATCCCTTCATTTTGTTGTCTTTACCCATCCTCTTTTTACTGGTGAACAGTCAAATTTACATAATGTATGCTACACAATGTAGGGGTGTGCAATATTTAATGTCTACAGTAATTTCCATAAGCCCCCCACTCAAAAGCAAATAAGGCAATTGAATTTGATTATCAGTTCCACAGGGAGCAGTATTAGGACCTCTTTAGTTTTCAGCAGCTTTGGAAGATTTTGGCTTGATGGTGTTAATGTTACAAAACATTAGAACAGTGTGGGGTACCTGGTATCCTGAGAGGAATATTTAATTCCATTCACCAAAATTCAAATGAGACTATTTAATGTCTAAATCAGGGGTTCTCAACCCTGTTCCTGGAGATCTACCTTCCTGCAGAGTTTAGCTCCAAACCCGATCAAACACACCTGAACCAATTAATAAGGACCTGAAACGCACTTTAAAGGCAGGTGAGTTTAATATGGGTTGCAACTAAAATCTGCTGGAGGGTAGATCTCCAGGTACAGGATTGGTCAACCCTGGTCTAAAACATCAACAAGGATGTATACATTTGTTCAAAGAGATCATCAACCCTGTTCCTGGAGATCTCCCTTCCTGCAGAGTTCAGCTCCGACCATGACCGAACACAACTGAATCAATTATTTAAGACCTGAAGCAGCACTAGACTTAGACTTCCAGGAACAGGGTTAGTGTTCTAAGGTAAGTCAAAGCAGCAATTAGTGATGGGCAGAGTGAGGCTTCATGAAACACTAAAAGAGTCTAAGTAAATGTGTAGTAGCTTTGAAACGTTTCGAACCCTATCTCTGCAGTGACACCTAGTGGTCATATTGCTCAAATTAAGGAATTATACCCCACGTTGTGAAGTTAACATATTAAGATTTAACGAAGCAGTAAGAGTTCCTGATTAGCATGCAGAGATAATGGGTTTAAA
>CAIGQW010054088.1:1136669-1149830 GCA_903798125.1 Danio choprae | reverse complement strand
AGGTGTAGACCTGAATAACTGTGAGGGCTGGGCTTAGGGTTGGGGTAAGTGTAGACCTGAATAACTGTGGGTTGGGTTTAGGGTTGGGGTAGGTGTAGACCTTAATAAACGTGAGGGTTGGTTTTAGGGTTGGGGTAGGTGTAGACCTTAATAAATATGAGGGTTGGGGTAGGTGTAGACCTTAATAACTGTGAGGGTTGGGGTAGGTGTAGACCTTAATACATGTGAGGGTTGGGGTAGGTGTAGACAATAATAGTACACAATGTTATCGGTAATTTAAAATAAATAATTATTGTTTCTAACAGCAACCAATGCTTGCGCATGCACGTCCACCATGTTTTGGACCTGATCCAGTATGGCATCATTCTAAATGCTGCAGTGAGGACACACTCGGACAGAGCCTTAAACTTAAGGATCAGCATGTTAAATCACTAAAATGTCACTAAAATATTGTAAAGAACTCTTAATTGGACTTTTGAATGCTCATTTCTGATTGGCTGAGAAGTATTCTTAGATGTGCAGTCATTTTTAGATATACACACAGCTAAAGAAGTTCCATGCTTGTTTTGACCACATTTCAGTTCTATATAACTACTTTAAATGATCCGTTACTACACAGCCTCTAACATGACCAAAATAAAAAATTGCTACCTTCAGCTGTACATTACCAAAGGGAAGCTGTTATTTCTACTTCAGGCAAACTACATAAAGTAAGGGAGGAGTCATTTTTGTGTAGACTGTAGTAAAAATCACCTCTAGCTTCATCTTTAAGCCTCTGCACTGAGACCAGCAGAGACTCCTTCTCGTCCAGTTCACTCTCCAGGAAAGCGTTCCTCTCAATCGCCTGGTTCAGCCTCTGCTCAAAGTCCTCCAGAGACGTGATGGTGGCCCTGCACAAACCAAGGCCATCAATATAAACACGCTGATCTCTTTAGCATCGGTTGAGCATTGGTGACACACAGGCTAGAATCGTGTCAAATAGTAGTCCACTAATTCGGGGTCAGGTTTTTCCTGAAAGACAAAATGAGAGTGTCTCCATACCTCTTGGCTCTCTCCAGGTCGTCGTTGGCCTGCTCCAGCTCTCTAACGTATTTGTGCAGTTGTTCCTTGATGCCGCGTGTTTGGAGCAGGTCATCCTCCAGCATGGAGATCTGCTTATAGCTCTGTGCATACTGCTGCTCCAGTTTCTCCTGCAGACAGAGACACAGAGGGAGACACTGTCTGAGTCACCTACCTCAATAACAATCTTATTAAACACTTAAGAAAAAGGTACAGCAGTAATACATTTTTTGCAGAAACAATCAAACTGCATTAGCATTGTACTCCATGCTAAAAATATCCACTTTCCTATCCAAATACAAGATTTTTTGTGTTCTTCTATTAAAACCCAATCAAGAGCTTGTGAGCTACCATCATTACCACCTTAGAGGAACAGTCCACTCGTTTTACAAGTCAGCTTGAGCTAAACAGTTGATTTTTAAAACTTTTTTGAATCTTTTGAGCGAATCCCAGCATGTGACAGCAGAGCTTTTAGCTTAGCATAGATCAATGAATCAGATTAGACCAATAACATCTCGCTCAAATTTGAATAAAAAGTTTTGATAACTTTAACCTTTAAAGCTAGACTCTTCTGTAATTACATTGTGTACCAAGACCGACAGTAAACGAAAAGTTGCTATTTTCTAGGTCAATATAGCTAAGAACCATACTCTCATTCCCGCAAAATAAAGGAACTTTTGTTTCCTTGTTACCTAGCTGGGGAATATTTTCTTGTGCAGCTAATTTAATTTAAAGAAAACAGCAGCTTTTTGTTTTGGACTAATTACATCATGGTATAATAAATAAACATCAAATAAGGTATTTCACACATTCTTGAGACACATGAAAGTTACATGGACCATTAATACATACACTGGGTGCAATCCCACGTGAATAAGAGACATCATGTAGCTCAGACCTTAAGAAATGACATCTAATGACATGCTTATTGCAATGGATTATTTTTTCTTTTCTTGCACCCACCACCACAACTCAGTTACTAGCCTCAGTTACAGAAAGAGCAATTTTCACTTGCATCTGACTTCATTTCTGGTTGAGCGGTCGCTTTAATGAGGAGTGGGAGAAACAGAAAAAAACAGTGCACATGGCTCTCTTCCCGACTTCAGTAGGTAACCTACTTTATCCACCCCATTTCTTCTTGTCTAAATAAGTGTATTGTTTTGGGCCAGGGCAAAATAATGAGTGTCCGAATGAATGCAAGTTCAGTGGGCAAAGGCTAGCACTGCGTTTTAGAGAATGCGATCATATAATGATCAGGCTTTCTGGGACAGCAACAAGCAGTCCAATCACATTAAATTGGAATAAGGAGCCCTTGCCTACTATAAGCAAGCCGGCTAAATCTCTGAACTGTGTTTTCCCTAAACCCAAGTCATTATGAAGGTATTCCTGTCAGGCTTTTAAAAGAACAACGGTGCTATAAGTAAACTTTTCTGCTGAGCCTTGAGCCTTCTATTTTCTTCCTCTTCATCCTGACATCCAATTACAGCACACTCTGGATTAACAGAGACCCTCGACAGCTCTCTCGCTGGGTAACGCTGCATCTCAACACACTTGGATGTTGTTCTTGAAAAAGCACAGCGGATACACTGCTGATCTTCTAGAGATAAAACACCACATTAAACGCGTGTATGAAGAAAGCTCTGTCATTAGGTGCTTTTGTATCTATAGATGGGCCAAACTGTACATGTCTTAGATCCCAGATGTCTACTTCCTAATTGTGACCATCCCCATCAATGGACCTCTTTAGTTCATCTAAGGACCATCAAGGCCAATAATGGGGATTAATCAGAATCTTTTTCTTACTCGAGTCTTCTTACATTAAGTCTTCTGTCATTTGTTATAAATCACCTCAGGTGTTTACACCAGCAATCTGTTCTTTGTACCTTGCTTAAGATGACTTGGTAGATCCTGGATCTTTTAATCATGAAAACAAATCTCTGGCTAATTTTGTTCTTCAAACACGTTTGCGAAAGAGATCAAAACTTCTGGATGAATTGATCTAAGATTACCATGTGCGCTTGTGTTTGTTGTGAACAACAGATCTATCTATCTATCCTCAAAATCATGATCCTCAATGATTGACTACATCAAATCACCCACATATTTGCAGTTAGTGTTGCGTGTTTATGACACCCATAAATTAGACATCATTCCTTCACAAAATAATCACTCAATGAGAATATTGGCCATGTCTAATATCATACACTCTCAGAAATTGTACTAAAGCTGGGGGGCTACCTTTACAAAGTTTGCGTTTATATCTAAAATACAAACACAATTGTCGATTTTCAAGTAGTCAATAATCAAGTCCAGCTAATTGAGTAATCAACATACAAGGAATGGACCCCAGATTTGGTTGTTGATCTGAACAAGCGGACAATGCCAAAAAAATGTGTAAACGGTGTCAAAAAAAGATTTTGGCCATTTCCAGATGTAGTCAATTCTAGACAATAGACTTTGAGAACGTGACATTTCTTGAGACACTACAACAGCAGCAGCACAATGTTGTCATGCAAAATACAAATTCGTCACAAATAATAAATTCTAATTGTAAAAACTATAATATGTTTTTAATTCAGTTAGGTCTGGGGAAGCCCACTGCTGTCCTACCTTGAGTATGTCTACCTCACTCTTCAGCCTCTGGTTCTCAGACTGCAGGTCCCGGATGCGGTGTTCAGCCTGACCCAGCTGAGCCTCCAGCTCGGCCTCCAGCTCCCGACTGCCCTCCTGAAACTCCTGCAGCTCCTCCTGAGCATCATGACAACTGCAGACATGAAAACACATCTACAAATCACATTTCAGCGGCCATCTGGAGCAGTGGCGGCACATTCATCACTTAAACTGTGCAATGCAAATTGACACCCAGACTGCAACAAAGAGCAATAAGCATTTAGACCCTGACAGCTGGTGCTAAAGAAGATAATGAAATATATGTAGTCACTCAGCACTCTGACCATTCAGACCTGCAGTCCTAGTACCAAAAGTAACACCTAGATTAATGAAAAAAAAAAAACCCTTCAAAGTGATAATTCAGCCAAGAATTTATATGTACTCACTACTTACCTACCCTTTAAGAGTGTCTTTCTTCTGCTGAACACAAAATATGTGATATTTTGAAGAAAGCTGAAAACTTTTAACCTGTGTCCCATAGTAGTAAAAACTAATACTATGGAAGTCAATGTTTACAAGTTTACAGCTTTCTTCAAAATATCTTTTGTGTTAAACAGAAGAAAGAAACTCAAAAAAGTTTGAAAGGGTGAGTAAATGATGAGTAAATGATCCATTTAAAGCTCAACTACCTCAATAACAACCAAACAGAATTTAGTAGTTCCAATTGGCTGATAGTCAGGTTTGCTTTATGGCCAGAAATGATGTATTAAAAAAAACAAAACAAAAAAAAACATCTATACTGAGAAATGTTCAGTTTGAGCCAGAGATCAGGGGTCACAGGCCGGGTGGAAATAAAAAGAGCGATCTGTTGGAAGGAAATGAGCTCAACAGACAATGTATATGGTCTTCTATTTTTAGAAAGCATTTCTGAAGACTCTTTGACAGGACATTTCCCTTTAATCCTGTTCACTTCCCACAGTCTCCTCCTGTCATGTGCAGAGGGAACCTTAAATCTGTCACCTCCACACACCCTGCTCAAAATACCAGACATGTGCTGGCTGTCTTAAATGCAAACTATTAAAACACTGCTCTGTCCTTACTTTTCTGTCCTTAATGAAGCTGGAGGTATTCAATACTACCCTTTAAAAGAGTAGGTTAAGTAAGATTTATTTATAAATGAATACTTTTCTTTAACAAGTATCAATTTGGTTAAAGACACCCAAACCACCACTATCTAAAGCTTTAGGAGTTTCTTTCTTCTGTTGAACACTGAAGAAGATATTTTAGAAAGCTAAAATCCTGTATCCATGGACTTCACTAGTAGAAGATAAAAACAAATACTATGGAAGTCAATGGTTACAGGTTTACAGTTTTCTTCAAAAAAAATTCTTGTGTGTTCAACAGAGGACAGAAACTCAAAGGTTGAATCAAATAATGACAGAATTTTCATTTTTAGGTGAACTATCCCTTTTACATTTAAAACATTTATGACGAAACAAAATCTTCAATTCAAATAAATGCTTTTATTTTGAGCTTTCCCAAAGAACAATGAAAACGTAAAATCAAAAAAGAAAAAGAAAGTGCTTTGGATAAGGGATCCATAAAGATCATAAGTATACTACAAAGTCCAAGGCACTCAAAATAAATCATAAGTCCAAGGCACTCAATGTAAGTGAAAAAATTACTTGCATTCTTTTTTTCACTTACATTGAGTGCCTTGGACTTACGTTTTTGTTTTTGTTTAACACAGAAAATGTCTTCCACAACTATATAAAAAAAACATGACATTGATCAAAATGTTTCTTGCATATTAAATCACTTAATACTGGAGTAAACATGCTAAAAACTAAATTTTGCCATCCCAGAATAACCTATATTTAAAAAGGTCAAACGTTAACATATAATTGATATAATTGTATTATTCCTTAATATTAAATTGATCAAATATGCAGTAACTGGGGCGACGCAGTGGCGCAGTGGGTAGCACAATCGCCTCACAGCAAGAAGGTCGCTGGTTCGAGCCTCGGCTGGGTCAGTTGGCATTTCTGTGTGGAGTTTGCATGTTCCCCCTGTGTTTGCGTGGGTTTCCTCCGGGTGCTCCGGTTTCCCCCACAAGTCCAAAAACAGGTACAGGTGAATTGGGTAAGCTAAATCGTCCATAGTGTATGTGTGTGAATGGATGTTTCTCAGTGATGGGTTGCGGCTGGAAGGGCATCCGCTGCGTAAAATATATGCTGGATAAGTTGGCGGTTCATTCCGTTGGGGCGACCCCAGATTAATAAAGGGACTAAGCCGAAAAGAAAACGAATGAATGCAGTAACTGCAAACATAAAAGTATAATAAGAAATGTAATAGTTTTCTTTCTGCAACACTTCACATTTATCAGCTACTATAGTTAAATAACAACAACAACAACAACAACAACAACAAATGTCAGTAAATTGAAAATCTATTTGTGCTTCTTTCAAGTGAGTTAAAGTGCCTTTAAAAGGCAGACTCATGCCTCTAACTATTTCCAGGAAAGTATGTTTTTGTGCTTCCTCAGCAGGAAATTCCTGGGATTTGGAGAACTTCCTGTGCTCCGCCAAGTCTCAGGGGCAGTAAAACCTCACCGCAGGAGGAGCATGTGCACGTGTTGAAACTGTGTAGGAGGTCAGAGCGAAACAGACAGAGACCACCAGCAGACAGACAGTCAGCATTAGTGCCAGCAGCAACTGTGAGCTCTGCTTTAGATCAGAGACACTCTTAGGCCTCATTTGGTCAGGAAAAAACACCACGACCACAGTCATAGCTGAAGGAAACTAATCGGTACTTTTAAAAGGAATAGTTTTCACAAAAATGAAACACTGCCATCGTTTGCTTATTTGTTCTCCTATGGATGTCAAAAGGCTGCTTTTTCTCCAACATTCTTCAAAATATCTTGTTTTATGTTCAACAGAAGAAAAACATTCATGCCACTTGACTGTGAGGAAACTTAAATTTTTAGATGACCTGTCCCTTTTAAAGCCTACTTTGGTTAGGTATCTGTGACTGACTGTTGATTTATTTTAAATTAACGACCATATCAGATCTTATTTTAGAATATTCTATCTATCTATCCATCCATCCATCCATCATATATATATATATATATATATATATATATATATATATATATATATGCATTCACTTGAATCATCCTCATTACAGATCAAAATAAATGCACTTTACAGCATGACAAAAATATAAGGATAACATCATTCAGGATAAAATAAAAACACTTGGAAAGAACATGTATTCCTGATGTATTCACCTATTAAATAAATAGTTCATTCCAAAAAAATGTAATATTAATAATAATAATAATAATAATAAACAGCTGCAGCTTTCCATACATTTAGTGAATTTTATAATTCATCACCATTTTTTTAGTTATTCATATAATTTTCAGTACATAAGTGAACATTCTACCCAATTAAGCATAGTATTTTTTCCACAAGAAGCTATAATAAAAAAATAAAAGTATTTTAATTCTATAATGACATTCTTTCACAGACAAAAGTAACAAAATCCAACAATTCTGCACATGGATATCTCATTAACTTGCTCCCAATCACCCTTCGAAACCGGAATAATATAAAGTAGAACATTTAGCCAAATTATGGACTAAACAAAGACAACAAATTAACCATGTTGGATTTGCATTCCCCTATATTTATGACAGAGAATTTTAATTTGAACAAACTCTTGACATCAAGCACTTATAAAGGAACATCAAGTCTGACTATAAATTAACATTGTTTCAAAAATGAGCAATTCTCCAAATGACACAGTCATGGAGCATCTTCACAGTGTTTCAGCGGCTCCCTTTTGTCTCGAATGCTGAAAGGCTCTGTGTGTTGTGGCATTTTCTCTAGTTTTCCATGACAAAAAAGTGCCACAATCATATTTACAGCCATTCATCAACTGCAGGGCTCGTGATTGTAGGTATGAGCACAGAAACAATCATTATTGCCTCAGCCAGTTAAAAGTTTAACTAACACTGTGGCCAAGCCAGGACCATTTTCCTAAAAATACCCCATAGCTTTTAATGGGAAGGTAAACCACACAGTGTTGTAAAAAGCTCAGCAGTTTGCTATATTTAGAAGTTAATGATTTCAGCTTACCTCTTTTTGTATTTGAGAGACAAACACTTCCAGTAATCGATTTCCTCGTCTTTTGAGGAGAATTTTGGCATCATCTCTGTGTCCATGGTGGAGACCTGTGGAAGCAGATGGAGAATTGGATCAGTCCTGAGGGACACACAGAGCCTGTACTTCACACTGCAGTTTTGTCCTGGTACAACCTCACAAACAGATCGCAGGCAAAGGGCCCATGATGCCTGTCCTCACTTGACTCAAGTCCAATAGATTTATTTTTTTTCCTATCATTTGGAGCTTCACCAGACTCACATGGCTTACTTGGCTACTTTACAAGCTCACAGTGTTTCAGGTGGCAGCCTTAAGTGTTTAGTTTCACATTTTGTGATTTATTTATTATTATTATTATTATTATTATTATTATTATTATTATTATAATTATTATTATTACTTTTTACACCAGACTAAATTAATTTCTAGGGGTGGCAATGACCAGAGTCCCCACAAAATGTTATTATCAAGACACTTGTTTCATGATTCAATATTGTTGTGATTTTCAATATATATTGCGATACATTGTAATTTATTACAGTTTTCAAACTTCAATTATGTCCCCAGAGAACAACTTTGCTGGATAAGTTGGCGGTGCATTCCGCTGTGGCGACCCCAGATTAATAAAGGGACTAAGCCGAAAAAAAAAATGAATGAATGAATGAATGAATGAATGCTGCAGGCTGAGGTTTACTTAAAAGAAGAAGAAATAAAGGTTTTCTTGTGGACTGTGGTTAAATCAATTGTATTATTTAACCAAATAGTATAATATATATATTTTTTTCGGGGTTTTCACCTTTAATGGATAGGACAGTATGGACAGGAAAGCGTGGGGAGCAGAGAGCGGGGAAGGATCGGCATAGGAAGTCGAGGCGGGAATTGAACGTAGGTCGCCATGAGCACCGGAATGCACGTGTCGATGCACTAACCACTACACCATTGGCACCGTAAATCAAAGTTTTTTGGGTGAATTATCCCATTCTAAAAACTCCTTTTGTGGTCCGTGAAAGAGTAACACAAGTTTTAAAAATAATTAAAGTAAGTAAAAACTAACTTTCAGTTTAGTATGAAGCCATTATAAAGCTCACAGATGCAACCATTTATTACAGAAGCAAGACGGAGCAGCTCTTCCATACATTAAAAGCGTACTCAGATTGAGATTAATGGCTACAGACATTGTCCTTTTAAAAACACTAAGCACTCTTGGTTATTAATATCCCTCTATAACTTACGCCTGACACTTTCATTCAAATTTCTTCATCCTTTTCTTGTTTTGGGAGTCGGGACATCATTTGTTTGACCAGCAGCACAGAGATCCAGTGTTTTTCTGAAACTTTAACTCAATTAATTCCAAATTTGTGTGCAATCACTCATTAGATCGAATGCGATGAAGAGCTGCAAATCAAAGCAATCCATTTGGTTCAGCCCTGAGCCTCTTTCTGTGACCCAGCTAGAAGCAGACAAACCGGTCCACCTCTAACAGCCAGAAATATTCCACACATTTCTGAATTCTCCAGATTCTTGTCCAGATTCTCAGGAGCGTCACATGTCATGAGCCAGCGCTAGCCTACATCTTCTGCTGTTAAAGGATTATTTATACCAATTGACAAGCTAAGGCCCTGTTTACATCTGGTTTTAACATGCATCTGTGTGATAAATTGAGTTCAGAATTTATTGAGACCATTCCCATATTGTTTTGTCACAATATGCATCACTTTCGCAGTAAAAACTATTGAATATACAAACTAGGCTTATGACGGTATCAAACTTTCTTGTTGTGATTAATTGAAGCTTTTTATCACATACAGTGTTGTTATGATATTGACCTAAGCTGCAAAAAAAGGTTACTTTAACAGGTATAGCAACAAAAAAAAAAACAGTGTATTTCTTTACATGTTCAGATTAAATAAATGCTTTAAATGAAATTACAAAAGGATTATAAAGCACAATAGGTCATGCTTTACAATAAAGTCTCATTAGTAAATGCTAGTAAATGGATTAAAAAAAATCAACAGTGAGAAAAGGTCAGATTTATTACAATTACTATGCTAACATTAGTTTGAAATAAATAAAACTAGTGAGATTTGGCATTAACTAAGAAATGAACATCACCTAAGATTAATAAAAGCTTTAGATTAGTTTAGTTAAATTAACTGCTAAAAATTGGGGCATCATTTCACAGCGTTCATGTACAATGTGTTTATAAATAGTCACAGGATTTGCAACTATAAAAATGTGTAATATTTCAGCATGTAGTAGGCCAGAGTAGAATGTGAAAACCTTAATGTTTGAATTATTAAGCCAATTAACTGATTAAGTCTCCAAGCATTTGATGATATGATGAACACAACTACAAATGTAATCTGAATGTTCTTAAAAAGCATCCTAAAAGTTTCAACAATATATACTTATTAGCTGTATTTTGAATATCAATATTGTGCGTGTTCATTATAACAATATACTGAATATCAGCATATGTCTAATACAAGCACGCGTAACAGTTAAAAATCCCAAATGTGTTTTAAACTTAACCTGGTGGTCGAAAGTGGAGAAACTCAGAGCATTTCAGACTTGTTTTTCACCAGACTCTATTTAGAATTGTCGAAGTGTAAACACCCCTATACTATTTTCAGCTGACAGCAAACACTGTTTATTGGTAAATAAAAATGGTTCTTTTCAGCAGTTACATTTTTTTATGCTGTAGTATTGATATTGTGATATTTAATTTAGTTATTGCATCAAAGTCAAAAGTACAATATCGTGACAACACTAGTTAATAAATATATATATATATATATAAAAATAAAGATCAGCAGTTCTCTACCAGGGGGATCCATTGGGATTTACTCTCCTGAGGGCTGTTGTCATTTCAATTGTGGTCATTTATAATGTCTTAAGCCACCATGCAGAGTTCCTCACCCCTCCCAACTGACTCCTGACAGTGAGGCCATCTGTCCGGCCACAGAGCGCCTGTCCCGCACCACAGGACAGTGGGATGGTTTCTGTCTAATGCAATGTTTTCCGCAATGACTACACACAGTCAGAGGTGCAGGGCAAAGGCCAGATTTTTTTTTCTTCTTTTCTTTTCTTTCCAAGAATGACATGATTTCCAAAAACACAATCCAGCACACACTGTCCTGCTGAGAATTACAATATAAACAGGTGTCATATCCTCAAAAACCTGGTGACATAACCAGCACAACTACTAAGGACAACGGCTTTAAAGTAGTGTCTAAAAAGACTACCTTTTAGCGACGTACACCTTTGTACAAGTTCAATTCATCTTTCGCTTTTACAATGTAGATTGTGTCAAAAGCAGCTAAAGATAGATGCACAGCTCCACAAGACCTAAACCAAGCAAGCGGCGAGGAACAAACTTCACCAATTGACGAAAGTGAAGGGAAAATATTAGGCCACCAAATATTAGTTATGTAATAGTGCTGCACAATATATCACAAAATTATGATTATCGTGATAACAGTTTATGCAAAATACATATTGCAGACATGTGTGATGATGAATTACATTTATTTAATGCACTGGTTGTTTATCTAGATTTGACCAATCAGTGAGGGCCTTATTGTTTTTGTTCTGAACTCCCCTGTTGCTGTTCTGCTATTGGCTCAAAGATGAACCCAGAGCTGAAAATAAATACTTATGGTGGGAGTTGAGACAAAAAGTTCACACACTAAATACATCTAAAAAATATAATTTAACTGTTTAGATTAGGATCATTAAATAAATAAATAAATAAAAGCTTATTACAATAGCATTTTTCTGGAGAAATATTACATTATCGTAATATTCAACAACATCATATTTTAATAGTATCATGAAACCCTAGTGTGTAACATAATATTTCACTTTATATTTAGATGACAGCGTAAATGTAAACTGTAGCTACAAGCCTACAAAAGTAAACTGTAATTGCAACTAAACACAACAGTATTTCTCTCTATCGTGAAACGAGCAGTTACAAATGTAATATAATTTACAAGATATTTTTGAAACTGGTAGTCGCTGACTACTACAGATGTAAATGGCTACCAGTTTCCAACATTTTTCAAATTATCTTCTTTTTTGTGTTTAAAAGAAAACGGAAATAGCAGTTTAAAACCACTTCCAAAGTAGGGGAGTAAAATTTACATTTTGGGTGAACTAGTCCCTGGATAACAAGACAAATGACAACAGAGGAAATAACCTGTCCGTTCAATGCAAACAATTAAAACATTATTTTGATGTACGTGTAACAAATGTGCATAGACCGTCACGTAGCGTTTGTTTGCCAAGATTTAAGACGTAAGAGCAATGACGTCAGATGACCAAATCAGAACAGGACCAGGGATCATCCTTCAAAGCAAAAAACATCACGAGGACCACATTTAACCCTGAACATTAAGCAATAATTCTGTACAGTTAACTACTGTAACGTGAATCGCTAAAACCCCGCACGTGATTCTCTCATGTTGATGTTTCTCCCGGCAGGCCAGCGGATGTGATCAACATTAAAAGATAAAAGTCGTTGTCGAGTCTACATTATTTAAATAATCACTATCGGAAATATAATAAACGGCGGTGTCAATCCCTCGTCATGAATCGTTTATTTAAAGATATTTAGGCTTTAACCCAGAAGAAACCCCGGCACATAAAAAAATCAGCTCTCGCCAACTGTTGGTCCTTACTGTCCAGAAAAAAATGACAGCTTAACTGAACAGTCTGTTAAAACGGAACGGTTTACATTTTACGAGCTTCCCATTGAACACAGCGTGTTAAACAATCAATAAAGGGTCAAAACCCCAACGTTACCTTCTCATGTCCTTCTCCAGAGCTCGGCGGACAGGCTCGGTTTCTCCCCTGCTCTCGAGCGGCGGCTGACAGAAATGCCAACGCGACTCCACTGATTTCAGCTTCCGGTAAGATGACGACACCGCGCCTTTGCGTCATTTTAACGTCAGCGAAACCCTAGCGAACCACGTTCTTATTATTTTCTTATTATTTTGTACAATCTATGATTATGTTACTGCAATGTTCATGTAAACGGAGACGATCAGCTGACATGGGCGACTGATAAGTATAAATCAGGAAAATTTTGGAAATTCGTGATTCACTTTGCAATTGATTAAATCTCCTTTGTAAATCACGCCACACGATGGCGCGTTAGGTCTCCAGGAGTAAAATATCTACTGTATCTGCCGGAATTTCATTAGACTTAGATGTGATTGATAAAAAAACAAAAAAAAAAAAACACGTTTGTTTGAATCTATGATTGTTCAGGGTATAATAATAATAATAATAATAATAATAATAATAATAATAATAATAA
>CAIGQW010054088.1:1122604-1135382 GCA_903798125.1 Danio choprae | reverse complement strand
CAACAGATCTAGTTTTTCAACATTTTCTTTGTGTGACAATGGCCGTGTCGTCACGATCGTCTGCATGTCATCTTAAGGGAGTATCAGTTACCCGTGCCAGAGTGTGTGTATTTGTGTGTGTGTTTCCGCGGGCTGTTGTTTATCCACCGCGGACTCCGGCATCTCAAATCCAGGCTATCGAGCGCATCCAGGCGGGAAGTTCTTCACCCGGAGACAGGCATGGATGAGGAGGCTCAGGACAGCGAGTGTCCCGTCTGCTACGAGAGTCTCTCGGGCAGCGCTAGGACGCTCAGCTGCGGACATCACTTCTGCCATGACTGCTTAGTGCGAACATTGGTGAACACCAGCCTAAAC
The DNA here is from genome assembly GCA_903798125.1 of Danio choprae. NCBI lineage: Eukaryota > Metazoa > Chordata > Actinopteri > Cypriniformes > Danionidae > Danio > Danio choprae. The sequence continues at coordinate 1,135,028 of CAIGQW010054088.1, read as the reverse complement.
GGCACTAATAAACGGGACAACATCATCTGTCCCGTCTGCAGGCACCTGACATTCATCACAAAGCAGCACAGATTCCCAGTTTCAACCACAGAATCCAAAAGGATCGGAAAGACATTGGAAGTGCCATCCGTGCCCACTCCCGAATTCCCCAGGACCACTGTTGGGTCCCATAACGGAGGTCTCGACTGTATCTGCAGGTGTCTAAGGAGGATTTCATGTAGACTGTGTAGACGGCAACTGGTCTGTCCTAAAGATGCCTCAGAGGTGTTTATCATAAGTGAATTGGGACGACCCATGGCAGAAGGGGACGTTATCGACATCGGCACAACATCAGGGATACAGCAGGAATACAGCAGCAATGGACAGAGGTTTTGTACCATCTCCTGCTGGCTTCTCGTCTTAATGATCTCTTTCACATTACTGGCACTGGTGGCTGCCACTCTTCCATGGGTTTTGTTGGCATAAAGGGTCCAGAACTGTAGACCCCAATGGAAAACAGACTTCTTTAAAGGGATAGATCATCCAAAAATTTAAAATCTGTCATTAATTACTCACCATGTTCAAAACCTGAGTTTCTTTCTTTTGTTAAACCCAAAAGGAGATATTTTGAAAAATGTTGGTTGGCTTCCAAAGTATTTTTTGTTTAACTATGAAAGTCGATTGGTGCCAGCGACCAACATTCGTTAAAAAATCCTCTTTTGTGTTCAACTGAAGAAAGAAACTCAAATAGGTTTAAAACAGAGAGTATATGATGAGGTAATTTACATTTTTGGACGAACTATCCCTTTAAAAGTACAGTAGTATATTAACACATACTTTCTCAGGTGTCACTGGAAAAAGAAATGTATCGACTGGTTTCGCAAGTCACAATGAATGTTTTATGAAGAACAGGCAGCTGTTTTGCGTGATCAGTTCCGAGGCTTGTTTTAGCATGTCTTTGGGGAGGGGGAGACTTGTGGAAGTTATAAAACAAACACAAATGCATAGTTTTACTGTATGGATGAATGGAGAGATCTTGAGATTGACACTTGTAGTTACTGTGAGGAAACAGAGCCGTTTAAACTTGGAGAAGCAAAGATGAGACCGTCTGGTGTCACTCGATCTTGGAGAAACACTGTGGGATTGGATTACATTTGCCATGGACACTGACGTTTGAGAATGGAGAAAGGAAAGGGTGTTATGAGGCTTCACTTTGTTTTGTTTTTTTCTTCAGCTCGCATTGCCTGGAAGGATCAATACACACCCTCGCTCGTCCAGAAATTCTTGTCACACAGGCTGGCAAGTTAGTTTCAGCCCTGAAATGATTAATACCTCACATTCTGCACAAGTTAACGCTGATGACTTGATAGGAGAGTGTTTCTGTGACGTACTTGTGGAGGAATGCTTAGGAATCTTCTGCTTTAGGAGAAGTCCACCTCATTGCCTGGAGTTTTTTTGCTCTGCGTGATGACCAATGGATCTCTCAGGTTTAGTTGTGAGGTTGTCTCATTTGTTTTTTTGGTCATAAAGTCACAGTAACTGTGTTTTTGTGAATATTCAGGTGGAATTCAGAAGTTTGCAGAAAAGCCTGTATATTTATTCTTTCATTTTTTTGTTTGCTTGTTTCAGATGAAATTTTTCCAATAATGTTTTTTCCATATGTGGCATTTGAGCACAAAATCAGTCAAAAGTAAATTTTTTGTTGTTGTTGTTGACAATAGGGGCCTCACAGTGGCGCAGTGGATAGCACGTTCGCCTCACAGCAAGAAGGTCGCTGGTTTGAGCCTCGGCTGGGTCAGTTGGCATTTCTGTGTGGAGTTTGCATGTTCTCCCTGTGTTGGCGTGGGTTTCCTCCAGGTGTTCTGGTTTCCCCCACAAGACCAAAGACATGCGGTATAGGTGAATTGGGTAGACTAAATTGTCCGTAGTGTATGAGTGTGAATGGGTGTGTAGGGATGTTTCCCAGAGATGGGTTGCAGCTGGAAGGGCATCCGCTGCGTAAAACATATGCAGGATAAGTTGGCGGTTCATTCCGCTGTGGCGACCCCAGATTAATAAAGGGACTAAGCCGAAATGAAAATGAATGAATGAATGTTGACAATAGAAATATTAGAAAATCTGGAATCTGGGGTTTCAAAAACAATTGAAATAATGAGAAAATCACCTTTAAAGTTGTTCAAATGAAGTTCTTAGCAATGCATATTAGTAAACAGCTAGCTCACAGTAGGACATTACAAAATGTCTTTATGAAATATGATCTTTACTTTGATTTTTGGCTATTCAACAAATATACATGTTAAACAAAAGTCTGATTTTGTGGTCCAGGGTCACATATGGACTTTAAAAAGTCTTAGTTAAATCATAAAATAGCAAAAGGATAGCATCATGGTTAGTGTAGTTTGTTTATTAGATTTTTCTTACAGTAATTCTGCTATAAAACTCTATAAAGTTGAACTAATTTGATTAAATTCAACAAAACCACACAGTAAACACTGATTAACAACCTGAACAATATGCCTGTTTTTAAAGATTTATCAGTTATTAGTTAAACATCTATTTCCCTCATGGAGAAAATGAACGTATGAAACCCAATTTGCTTGCTTTGACTGCCTGATTTGTGAACTGTGGGTACAGCATCATGGGTAATGCATTTATTAATTTTTTTCATTAAGTGCATTTAAGTGTTTATGATACATTTACCTGAAATGTTGCTAATGTGATTTGCTGAAATGTTGCTAATGTACGGGAACTGTCTCTGGGGCTGTATCTTTTCAGCTGGTACATGTTTATATACAGAAATAGTTTGTGTTGGTATTTTAAAGGTACATATCATTTACTAAAATGTACATATTAGTACCTAAAAAGTACAAAAGTGTAACTTTTAAGGAGGTACCGACATCGTGGCAGCTCTCATACTTTTATTTCTGCGAGAGAACACTGTAAAAAAACTACTGGCTGCCTTAAATGTTGAAGTTGAATAAACTTGACCTTCCTACATGAAAAAAAAAAAATACTATAGTAATTTATAGTAAATAGTTTTTGAACCATGCTATTGAATTAATCTGTTGTGGTGATTTTAGTTGCCATGGTACATATAATACAAATGCTGTAGTTTTTTTGTTTGTTTTTGCAACTAAGATATGTTAAACTACAACACACAGTTTACTGAGGTAAAAACTAAAGCTTACTACAGTATTTATTACAGTTTTCTCTAGCATTCATTACCAAAGAGTTATAAATACTATAATACATACAGTATAATACACTTTACAATAGTATGGTTCAAAAACACTATATTTGCTATAAATTATTACAGTATTATATTCTTAAGTCACATTAAACTAATGCAAAGCAGCTTGTATAACTTAAAAAAATTAAGTTATGATTAACTTGAAACATGATTAACTTAGATTAATTAGTTACGATTGACATAAAAACAAGTTGTCATTCATATATATTTTGTGTACACTGTAAAACCCAAAAAGTTAAGGTAACTCAAACCATTTGAGGAAACCGATTGCAACAAACCATTTAAGTTCAAAAACTAATCCAAATGAGTACTGTGAACTTAATCCATTTGAGTAAAAGAAGCAATTTGAGCACAGTAGAACCCAATAAATGAAGAGAACTCAAACCAACTGAGTACTGCAAAACTCAATAAGTTAAGGCAACTCAAATCGTTTGAGGAAACCGATTGCAAAAAAGCATTTGAGTTAAAAAAAACGAATCTATAAGAGAACTGTGAACTTGCTCTATTTAAGTTGAAGTAATGAGGTATTTAATTAACTCATTCACTTTAACACTGAGTTTAAAACTCTTTTTAAATGAGTAGATTTACTTTCAGTTCATTTTGAGTTAACTAAATTCATTTCATTTGATAAAGTTGACTGTTGGGTTTTACAGTGTATGTAAAGCAATAACTTGAATATGGAGGACGTATTTAGCACACTGTAAAAAGTGATTAGTTGCTTTAAAAAGCCGTTGTAACTTGTAACTGTTAAGTTGACTAAATTCAATTTGAATAGTTATGCGTATGTAGTTAATTTACTTAGTCCTTTATTAAAGGAAGCTAATCCCTTTTGATGACAATATCAATCTTGAATTAAGATATTGAATATCTTATTTGATAAATACCACGACAAGTATCTGATTTGATATTTCTCTTGTTATTATTGGAAAAATACACTTAAAAATGACTTGCTGCTTGTTCAAACTACTTATTTAAAATGAGTTGAAACAATTCTTAAGCTTTTTTTTTTGGGGGGGGGGGGGGGGGGGGTAGCTTAATTCTTTTATGTTCAATCCACCTAAATTTGTAAAAACAGTTAAGTTAACTTAATCAATTTGTGTTGGGACAACATGAAGGAATTGTGCGGAACCCAACTTTTTTTTTTACAGTGTAATAACAAAAACATCAACTCAGATACTTGTCTTGCTATTTATCGAATAAGATACCACAGTTTCTGACATCAAACTTACATTTACCCCCAAAAATACTCAAAATTCCTCCCTAATATGAATAACAGGATCCTAATAGGCTACTATTTTTACTTCAGCAGCTTGAGCTGAACAGCACACAAGAAAAGCACTAACACCAGAAGTATTACAAATGTAGAGTTTAATATATATATATCTATGTATTTCTGACATTCTGATAAGGACTGCGGCAGGCGTCACAGTACAGACTGTGTTCTTCCACTGATATGCTAAGCTGAGGAGGGTGATTTACAGGCAGATTTGTACAGTAAGCAGGGGTGGAGAGGATTGTACACCGTTGGATAATGTGCACATACGAAAACACTTGTTTGCACATCCCTGTTCATCGTTCACTCCTTTTTATTATCCGGTCACGTTTTAATGAACACACACATGATGATTATCTAAAGGGAATCATTACAAACGCATGCTTTGTTCTGTCGCTTTTACCAGGTGACCGAAGATCTTCATTGTAACGTTTTAAAACAAAGGATTTGCGATCGCTTTGTCCATTCTTTTGTTTGTTGAACATTTCATTTCATGTTTAAAATGTCACCGTTGAATTAATAATAAAAAAGTATCGGTATAAATTTTGTCTTTGTTTAGTGGTGCATTGGATTACTGGCTTCTTTTAGGAAATTGCTCCTTTGAAAAAGTGAATTTGTAACGTAATCTTTCTTTCATTCAAAAGCGTAACAGGATCAGTTTTGAAATCAAATCTCTTTTGCTTGCTCGTCACTAACATTTGAAATGTTAGTTCAACATATATTTGATTCCTATGATAATGCTTTCAATGGATGCTTACAAATTAGTTCATCATTAGTTTCCCACCACAATCAGTGCAGAAAATGTAAAGCATCATAGTGAATAAAAAAAAAAAAACATGTCCAGGTTTTACTATTTGAGTTCAGAATTTTAAGGTGTCTTGATATTATTGTGCAGTAAAATTTTTATATTTGTGTTTAAATCCACAACAAGTTAGTACAGATCCCAAATCAGAAAAAGTTGGGACAATATGGAAAACGCAAGTAGCGATTACCAAATTTACTTGGACTTGTATTTCATTGCAGACAATATAAACACAAAATATTTCATGGTTTATCTGGTCAACTTCATTTCATTTGTAAATATACATCCTTTCCTGTCATTCAGACCTGCAACACATTCCAAAAAAACTTGGGGCAGGAGCAATTTAGGGCTAGCGGAATTGGTTAAATATTGATACGATTTGAAAAAGGTGATGTCAACAGGTGATTGTAATTGTGATTTGATACAAAAGCAGCATCTAAAAAAAGATGTAGTCCTTTAAGAGAAAAGTTGGGCAGAGCATCACCAGTTTGCCAACAAATACATTAGAAAATTATTAAAATGTTAAAAAAAACAATGTTCCTAATAGATAGATAGGAAGACATTTGGATATTTCACCTTCAACAGTGCATAACAGTGCACCACATATCACCACATGGGCTCAGGACTACTTTGGCAAACCTTTGTCAAGTACCACAATACGTAGATCCATCCACAAATGCCAGTTAAAACTACTGTGCTAAAAGGAAGCCCTATATTAACAGTATCCAGAAGTGCCATAGAGATTTTGGAGCACAATATGCTGCCTTCTTTTCCAGGGACACCCATGCATATTTCAACAAGACAATGCAAAACCACATTCTGCACACATTACAAAGTCCTGGCTGCGGAGAAAGAGGATACAGGTACTTGACTGGCCTGCCTGCAGTCCTGACCTGTCTCCAATAGAGAATGTGTGGTAAATTTTGAAGTGCAAAATGTGACAACGAAGACCCCGTACTGTTGCCCACCTTAAGACTTGTTTGCAGAAAGAACGGGACAAAATTACAACTGAAACACTTCATCACTTGTTGTCTTCAGTCCCTAAACTTATTTTAAGTGTTGTGAAAAGGAATGGCAACATTACAAAGTGGTGAATGCTTTACTGTTCCAACTTTTTAAAAAATGTGTTGCAAGAACCAAAATTGGAATGAAATTAATTATAAAATAAATAAATGATGAGGATCACATTAAATAATGTGCTGTTGTATTGTCTGCAATAAAATACAAGTCAATTAGAAATTAGAAATCACTACTTTCTTTTTTATTTGCGTTTTCCATACTTTCACAACTTCTTCTGATTTGGAGTTTAGAGTATATATAAGCTCAAAAAATATTTAGCAATTATTATATTTTTTTCAAATGTGTGAGATATAAACTGTCATGAAATAACTATGCAATTGAACAAAAAGTACTTAAGAAAAGCAAAAAAAATGTTCATGCAATTCTGAGTTTCCATCTAACAAAAGTTAGAATTTTTAGAAACAGATTTAGAACTGCTAGGAAAAAGCCTGAACCGATTTGAAAAAGTCACAATTATTATTATTTTTATTATTAATATTGATCCCTGTTGCGTAAATTACCGCTTTTCTGGTTTTGTGCCCTGGACAGTTTTACGAAATTCACCGATGCAGATTCTATGTGGGTCAAATAAAATAATCAGCTAAAATAAAGGTGTAAATCTTTGCTATTGCATTCATTCTTTTTTAAAATGATTTTGTCAACATTTAATTTGACATAAATGTTAAACATAAGCGGTCACCTGTAAACGAATCATCTCAGATTACGATAACACATTCCTGTGCCTTTTCACATTAGAAACGCGCATGACAACAGCGGTGTTGAACTGGAATGAGAATGCATGTACACACCATATAAAAACCCTCCCGTGTCTTCATTAACAACAACACAAGCATTCATTATGACTGCTAACAGATAGAGATGAGCAAAAGAAACCATGCGTCTATTGCAGCTGCTATAAGGTATCAAGAAGCCTTTACTCTAGTGCACTCGAAAGTAAAGGTTAAATCACATTCAGTCAGCACACTCGAAACAGACGCGACTGCCTCCTCACAAAACACCGGCACAGACAGAACCTCACGTACGCACGAAACTTGCCGTTAGCTTCAGGTTATAAATACCGAATGTGAGGGCACTTGCAATTATCAATTGTGTAATCACTACAACTATTACTCAGTCACCAATAATCATTAGACTATATTTCATCAAGAACACACACTGAGGCATATCACAGAATTCAGCAAAAAACAAAATATGTCCTTTTTGTCCCTGACGTACACTAATGCTTATTTCAAAGATAGAGAGAAAGAAAAGCCATGGCTATCCACCGTTGGAAGTCCTTCGTATGAGAAAAACGGAGACTGTTCGCTGTGCCCAAATCTTCCATGGGACAGAAGTGAGCAAGTGTTTTGCTTGACCTTGTAGAAGTCCTGTGGGTTTTGTACAAGTTCGGACAAGAGAAATTGCAGCATCCAGTAGTCTCGTAGTTGTCGCCGCCTGTCGATGAAACAGACTTATGCCAGCTCAGGGTGGCATCCGATTGTGTGTCTGGGGAAAAGCAGTGAGACTTTCAAGGATATTCTAGGGCCTGATGTCTTAAAAAGGATCCCTGCCAAGGTATAAATCAGTAACTCTCCATTGATTTTATAGGGAGATATGCTCTACAGTGGCCCTGAAAAGTATGTGGACACATTGTGGTTGTCAAACACTAGTGGATCGTGTTGACCACTCGGATTGACCTCAGAAAAATCAGCAGAAATCATAAAAAAAAGTCTAATGGCATTTTGTTATTAGATGCCACGTTATGTTATTCAATGGATAGCTAAAAAGCACTTTAATATTAATCCAACACCACTGTTTTTGAAAATAGTCTCATTTTACCACCTCTCTAGAGTTAAACAGTTAAGTATTACTATTTTTCAATCCATTCAGCCGATCTCTTGATCTAGCGGGAGCACATTTAGCTTAGTATAGCATTGATCATTGAGTCAGATTAAATCATTAGCATCTTGCTCAAAATTGCCAAAGAGTTTGAATAGTTTCTTTATTTATAGCTTGACTCTCCTAAGGTTACATCTTGTACTATAAACAATGAAAAATGTAATGATTATTCTGGTGTAATAACTTAAAGAACTTTGCTGCTGTACCATGGCTGTAGCAGGCATAATGATAATACGCAAGGCCTGAAAATGGACTAACTGCATCATTATAACCAAAACTGAACACCTGCTTGAAAAGAGAGCCTGTCTTGTAGCATGAAGACATTTGTGAGAGTTGATTTAGCTTTAAATACAAAAATTATCAAAACTCTTTGGTCATTTTAGAACGGGATGCTAATGGTCTAATTGGATTCAGTGATCTATGGTAGCAGTTCTTAATCCTGGTCCTCGCAGCCCCCTTCTATGCATATTTTTTATATTTCTCTTACCACATCGGAGGTTTGTTCCATTTGACCATAAGTGCCATGCAAAGTGGATATCACAGGATATTTGGCCATGATTCCAGTTTGAAAGTGTTCAACTTAAAGGGAGATGTGTCACACGATTACGGTTAAATAACGCCTTGTGGTTCTGTAATATTTAAAAATTATGCAAACTGTTGTGTAGTGCAAATCTTTTTATTATGTCTTTGAATGAAGTAAACTTTAGGTTCTGTCAATTTCCTGTGTGCAGGGGGTAGAGGACAGTGGACACTATGTAGGGAACATGTTGATCTCAGCACAGTTCCTTCTTGGAGCTCTTTTCTACACTGTAAATAATGCTGTGTTCCACACAATCGATTTGTTCTGTGACAGTATGAAGTATTTAAGTTAACATTATTTTTTACAAATTTAAGTGGTTTGAACATTGTGTTGTTTCAGCTCATTTTAAATAAGTAGTTAAAACAAACAGAAATGAAATGAGTTAGTTATCTAAACAGATGTTAAGCAAAAGTAAAATAAAAATAAAGCAGTTTGTGGGCTGGAGAACCAGGATTGAGAATCACTGATTTATGCTAAGCTAAGCTAAAAGTTAAATCCGGCTAAATGGATTCAGAAATGGTTAAACTCAACTGTTTAACTCAAGGGGAGTTGTAAAGGGAGTTGTGAGTTGTTGTTTTTTTTTTTTAATGTAGTGTTCAATTAAGACTTTATTTTCTTTATCCTCAGAATAGAAATGACATTATTTTTATTAAAATCTGAGAGATTTTTGTCCCTCTGTCGAAAGTATATTCATCCAAAATGCTAAACATTCATTAAAGTATAAAAAAATAAATACATTATTGTGATTTTGAAACTACAGTGGAGATTCAGTTGTTTAAGATAATTTGAACTGAAAGCCTCTGCAGTGATCAAACACAAAAACTAGACTGACCTTTGCAGAGGAACATGTTGTGTGGACAGATAACTTGACCAAAGTATACTTTAGTGATGGAAGTGAGTTTAATTTATTTGGGTCTTATGAGAAGCATTATTATACTGACTCTCAGACTGGGGAAACCCAAACTGTGTTCAAAGGTCAGTAAAGGTAGAGATGACGTTCTGTGGTTTGGCGATCAGTTTGGTCTTTTATACAGTTACATGGTCGCACATATAATTACATTGAGTAAATGCAATTTCATTTTTATTCTGAAGATGCAAGTATTTCTTATTTGGAAATAAATTATCCCAGATTTCTAATTTTTGTGTCCAAAAACTTGTAGGGGCCAATGTATTTTTTTATAATCTGCCAGTTGCTATACAATACAAAGGGTACATTTACATGACAATCATGTACTAAAAACAGCAAGTTTTTCATTTGAATATTTAAAAGTTTCGCATAAAGATGGTAACATTTTCAAAACAATCCCTGTTCACTCACAAAATGACTACAAATATGAAAATATTCATGCCAGGCCAGTAGTTGTCGGTGTTACTTTGTAAAACAAAAATCACTTTATCAGTGCGCACACCGGTGTATCCGAAATCACATATTTACGTGCTATATAGTACTTGAAAAAAGTATGCTAGCTAAATAGTAGTATGTCCGAATTCATAGGCGCAGTTAATGTGAGTAGGCCATGTGAAAATGATCATTGTCAGACACAGTAATTTCATTCATACTACTCCTAATCATACTATATAGAACATCCTTTTCTTGTCATGTACTGTTCTTCTTGTCTATTTACTGAAAAATGAATAGACACGCACATTATATGAAATTTTCTAAATCACGTTTTTGTAGTTGACACAATGATAAAAAACACGTTTTCAAAAATGTGCATCCAAAATTGTGTACATGAATGACCAAAACACTAAAAAAGTTCTGCTTTTAGTTGAAGTAACTGTCATGTAAATGCCCCTAAGAGTGACACAGTATAATCTGACAATCTGACAATATATTTTCTAAGTAGATACACAGATTGTGTTGTTGATTTATGCTGTTGATTAAGGCTGTCATTGATGAGGTTGGTTTAGGGGTTAAAATCTCTCTCGGGAGTAGCTCTATCTAAACTTCTGCCACATCTGCATTCATATTTCTACATCTAGTTCATGGCTTACAAAAGTGCAAAAAACTCACTTGCTATGTGAACCTGACAAAAAAGTGTTCAGGGACAAAATAATACTTAGAACATTATCTCTATACAAGATAAATATGGCATGTCACATTTATGAATATATAATTCATATTTGCCTTTACATTTGTCCTCTCGTTGACACTTATCTACACATCTTTATGTACAGTATTGGTATATACAATAAGGGAGAGTGTGGCACTGCGTTTGAAGCACTTTGGAGGGCGTATGGATGTGGAAAGACAACAGAAAATGCAAGGCAGTGCGTTAGAACAGAGCCAGTGATTGATTGGCTGCTAAAAGCCCTGATAGGGAAGGAATAATCGCAGAAATGTGTTTGAGTAAAAACACGGTTTTTGTTTTGCGAGTAAAGGGTGAGGTATTGACATTTCCAGGGTTCCCACACTTTCTGACCAATTAATTCCCAGTTATTCTACTTTCCAGAATAAGAATTTTGAAATCGCATTAGAAACCAGAAACAATGAGGAAATACTGAGCATAATTACAATTTAGAATGTCTATGAAACATTTAAAGGGGTCCTATTGTGCCCATTTTACAAGATACAATACACGGATAATGTATTATACCATGCTGTAAATGCAAAAATGTGCTGTTTTGGTGTGCATCTCTTTAAAATCCTGCCCACTTTTCAGTGGAAAAGTCAGTGCCTTTACAGCTTGTGCATCAGTTACTCCAGCAACAACAAACAAAACATCTTTAAATATGTTTTTAGAAACATCACTTAAAGCCTTTAAATTTCTGAAATATGTACACAGATGACTTATTATGTGTGTCAAATGCACACAAGGTTATGTTAAAAGCACACAAATTCACATATTGTGGCGACGTGTGAATGTCTATGAACGTAAACATTCATTTTGGAAACAAATCATATGTGTATCAGTATATTAGATCTGTGAAAGAGCATTAAAATAAAAGACAACACACTACCAACACAACTTAACCAGAACCCGACCTACTAGGGTGGAAATTATTTAAATTTGCAATATTATGACTACAAAGACGGCGCTTAAGGGATTTCATAAACAGTGCTTACTGATATACAGAATAACTCCCTTTGGAGTGACTTTGTGCTTTGTTACTTTCCTAAACATTTCCATGCTCAAATAGTGAAACATTACACACTAAAGTATGTAAACAACATAATACGACCCCTTTAAAATTCACAGATCATTTTCAAACTGTAACTGTGGGAACCTTGGATTTCACACCTTGCCTTCGGGTACTGCATTATATCTTACAGTTTCTTTAAGAAAATTTACTGAAGCAGTTATCGCTGTGTTAGTATTAGTTTATAATGTAAGTTTCTAAATTGTTTGAGAGTGTTCTAGTGCAGACAAATGTGCACACATCCGCCATTATAATCACTAAATGTATTGACCTTCCGCTAAGATCCGTCCCTTAGTTTATACTACGTAGTTCGGAAATAAGTAATTCAGAAGCAAAACACAGAAACATTGCTCTTAAACACAAACACTCTGTTCCAGCTTTGTCTGGAATTATTTTCATTTGTATAATAGAAAAAAAGTATATTCACTGAAGCAGTAG
>CAIGQW010054088.1:1091023-1114499 GCA_903798125.1 Danio choprae | reverse complement strand
GCAAACCACACACACACACACACACACACACACACACACACACACACACACACACACACACACACACACACACACACACACACACACACACACACACACACACACACACACTTCGGCCAATTTTGTTTACCCAATTCACCTATACCGCATGTCTTTGGACTGTGGGGGAAACTAGAGCACCTGGAGGAAACCCACATGAACACAGGGAGAACATGCAAACTCCACACAGAAATACCTACTGGTCCAGCCGGGACTCGAACCAGTGACCTTCTTACTGTGAGCCATCGTGCCGCCCTAAACTGTAGTGTTAAATAAGTTCTGCAACAGATGACTATGACTTTAATATCAACTTGTATGATGAGATCATGGTTGATATTAGACCGTCAGAATAATCATATTTTCTGTAAGGCAGAATCTGTTGATGCTGGTGTAACTACTATGAGTTTGTGCGGCACAGAAATTAGCACAAAGAATGCAAAAATGTAATTATTAAAGTAGTAATCAACATTTCCATTAGCCTACATATAAAGTTTGCTGCTGTCTATCTGCAATTGATATTACAAAATAGTGTTTCAGCACACATTTCATAATGTTTATTCTATCTTTTTAAATTTTCATTTTTAGGTTAGTTTGAAATCAAACCTTGTTTAAAAATTTCCTGGATTTTGTATCACCATAATCTCTAAATTTATGTAAAAGGAGAAAATGGGATTTAAATTGAAAACATTTTGTGTCCCCTCACTTCTCAAACCAAAACTACACCCTTGTATAGGGTTACAGTATATGTCACTGCACAGTGCTCATGAGTGTGCGCAATATACTGACACTAAGTAGAAGAAAGTGTTGAATAAAGTCATTATCTTTGTGCATGCAAAAGTATTCTTATAGCTTGCTAATATTTCGATTGAACCATTGAAGGCACGTGGTCTGTTTTGTAGATGTTTTTGGTACCTTTCTGGACTTTCAGAACAAGTCTGGACCATTGCTATCTATTGAAGATGAGAGAGCTCTTTGATTTGATCTAAAACATCTTAATTTGTGTTCAGGAGATGAATGAAGCACTCGGGGGCTTGGAATGACATGAGGGTGAGTAATTAATAGCACAATGTTCATTTTTGGGTAAACTAACCCTTTAAGAGACATTATTTATATTAAGTCATACAAGTCTTGATACATGTGTAATCTATCTATCTATCTATCTATCTATCTATCTATCTATCTATCTATCTACCTCTCTATCTATTAGTATTTGCTGATATTTGTACTGTATTTTTCTCTTTACAGTGAACTAACCTTTATTTGTTATTAAAATGTAAAACTTTCTGATATTTCAAGGTACATTTTTGGCTACTATTTTGGGTACCATGGTTTTACCAGCATGTTTCATATCAGTCTGATCACCCGAGATGTATGTTATAGCAGGTTTACAGAAGTATTCAACTGTGCATGGTGGGACGTACCTTTGCGTAAGGTGTGTGGGCTGTGCTCGGTCGAGTGTGGAGACTGGCTGTTGCTCTGCTGGCCACCGACAGGGTGCACTGTTGCTCCTGACGCCTGAACAGCCTTGTGGCCAATCACAGGAGAGAGTTCTTTACTCTTCAGAGTGCTGGAGAGAGAGAGACAAACATGACTGCCTGCCTGCCACCACATCATTAATGACTAACAGTGTGCAAGGACCCCTCCATCACAACTCAAAAGAGATTCGAGTGCGGAACAATGTGCTGCTGGTTTTAATGTTTCTGAATAGATTTTGAGGTGAGGTTGAAATTTAACCCTTTGTGTTACTGGTGCTATGCTAGATTAGCAGATGAGCTTAAATATGTTGAAGAACATACTACAGAATATTACTGTCACTGAATTCAAAGATTACATGGTGATCTTTAACATCCACAATCAAGAAAAATAATAATTAATCAGAAAAAATAGGTATTCTGTCTATTATTCTAATATAAATATAGAATATTCTTATAGAATTATTCTAAAATCTATCTATTCTATCTATTTTCTACAATAATTCTGGCCGTACAGTATATTTGACCCTGGACCACAAAAGTCTTGTGTTGCACATGTATGTGTTTGGCAATAGTATAGGTCAATTTTATATATTTTTTTACTTTTAGATTTTTTAATGCCAAAAAAACCTAAAAAATTTTAATCCCAATTTTATTTATTTATTAATAAATTAAGTAAATATCATGTTCCATAATAATATTTGGGGAATTTTCAGCAGTAAATATATCAAAACATATTTTTAATTAGTCATTTACATTGCTAACAACATAATTTGGACACTTTTAAAGATTTTTTAAACCCTCAGACTCCAGATGTTAAAATAGTTGTATCTCAGCCGAATATAGTCCTATTATAACAAATACATAGAAATAAATAAATAGAAAGCTTGTTTATTTAAAATTCATGTGTTGTGTAAATCTCAATTTTAAGGGTCCAAAGTCACATATAAATACTCAAAAACATTTTGTATTTCTGTTTAATTATCTTGATTTATATCGTTTCACTGAAAAAAAAGTGAGAAAGCAAGACTTCAGAAAAGCATCATGTTTTTCAAGATGAGCTATAACTGATGATGTTTTTGTTTTTTTAACATGGTGAAGATATACATGGTTTTATATAAAAAATATAAAAAATAAAAATACTGGGTTCCACATAATTGATTTGTGTTTGGACAGCATGAAGGAATTAAGTGAACTTGTTAGTTTTGTACAAATTTAAGTGGATTGAACATAAAACAATTCAGTTGTCCCAAAAAACCCTCAAGAATTGTGTTGTTTCAGCCCAATTTAAATAAGTAGTTTGAACAAACAGCAAATGTCATTTTTTAAGTGTGTTTCCATTTAAATTAAATTGACCTTTCTCATACAAGAATGTATTCACTCAACTAATACATTTTCTAGAGAAACTTGATGGTAACATTTTAAAAGATGACCTAAAAACCAAACATATATATATATATTTTTTAAATTTATTTATTTTGCCTGAATTGTCATAAAACATTGAACTAAGTCAAAAAATAAATTGAAAAAATCAAACCACGTTTTCCCAATTCCTGCTCAACATGAAGGAGATTAAGAAAAAAAGATCACACCTAAAATCTGCTCATGTGTGTGGGTGTGATTTTTTTTCTTCAGAGATATGTGAAGGTGGATTTACACAGAGTGTGTTTCTCATCTGCGTCAGCAGGAGGGGGATTGAGTGTCCTTGCCCAGCAAACACACACATACACACACACAGCATGTATCTTTAATATAACCGAGCGTGTGGAGCTTGTTTTTCACTCTGACAGCTCTATTCAGGCACCTCTCGGCTAAACCCTGAGAAAGATAAATCTACGGACACACGTCGTCTTCTACATCTATATCCATATTCAGACGCATGGAAAGCGAGTTTGTGATATCTGGATCTACCGATATCTAATGAATCCGCCAGATCTCTGACTCCATCTCTGCAGCTCCCTTTTACTGAATGAAAGCTGAGGAGGGTGTTTATGGAATGAAGAATCTGTGTCACTGCAATACACAGTCAACGACATCAATTAGATGGCTAATGCTAACCCTATCAATGCTAAACACTCCTAATCTGCTGATCTTTATTGTATTGATGGGATCTGCATGTTCAGCTGCAACGATGGCACTGTTTAATTCCACAGACGTTCCTTTAACTCTTCAAACAACACAGGAGACTAATAATCCCTAAAAAAGAGCATTCATTACCTAATTCCCACCCTTAATTACATATGTAGGCTACATTGATGTGAAATCGTTGAATAATTTGATCATTGGTACATTTGACTTCTCCAATTCAGGTGGTTATATTAAGACTCAGGGGTGCAAACTTGTCAGGGCGTGAAAAAGTGACAAATTAAAGCTACTGATGAAATTTCTGAATAACAGTACTGTCTGTGTTTAATTGACATGTTAAAATGCATTTACTCTTTATTTACTCTTCTTCATGTGGATCCAAACCTTTATGAGTTTCTTTATAATGCTGAACACAAAAGAAGATGTATTGAAGAAAGCTAGGAAGTCAATGGTTATAGGTTTCCAGCTTTCTTCAAAACATCTTCTTTTGTGTTCAATAGGTTTGGAACAAATATAGAGCGAGTAAACGATGATAGAATTTAATTTTTTGGGTGAACCATCCGTTTAATACATGAGCAATGTCAGTTCTCTGTGTATGTGAGACTTTTTCATGTTCTCTGTTTACATGCATGAGTAAAACACGGAGCTCTTAGTCAATCTGCGGGGAATCGGGCTCTTTTAAGAATGGTTTATACTCCACACATCCACAGTTTTATAGTGTCAGATCCACTTTCAAGACATAGAAAGTGAAACTTCGAAACTCGTGTACTTAGTCTGTTCAAGAGCAGAAGAGTTTCAATGTATCTGCACCAACTTATTTTAAACCACAGTGGCTATAGTCGTTGTCTAAACTCGGCAAATAAAATGGAAGTATATGATTCTTCTATCTAGTATATGAATCTTCCCTCACTCTCCTTTTTCTTTATGGTGGGTGTTTATGACTGGTTGGGCACTGCTGATTGGGGGGAATGAAGTTGCGATCACACTATGGGTTAATAAGCCCCCCATCTTCATCATCGAATAACTCAACTGTCCCCCCATACATATTTTGTGAGGATTTGCAGCGTGTTTTTCTACTTATGATTGCATTGTGAGGATTTGCAGTGCATTTTCTATTTGTATTTGTTTTTGCATCACTTGTCTTGTTAAACCAATGAAGACGTTTTCTTAATTTGCTGGTCTTGATGACAACAAGAAATTTTGCAAAAAGGTGAGAAGTTTACACCCCTGAGACTTAACTAGCTTAAATTGTGACTTTTTTATGTGCCATATTTTTACTTGGTGTCTATAGCTTTGTTCCATAACCTAATGAGTTACCTTTTTGTTTGCTACACATTTAGAAATAATGTTCTTCATTGATATTGATGACTATATGGAGAACATCTGTGAAAACTTTTATCTGAAGCAAAGGTTTGTTATAATAGAAGCAATTCTTTACATTGTTAAAACGTTCTTCACACTCAGAGAGAAAATGATTTCTTTGGTGAACTGCCCAAGGACTTTATCAAAACTATTCATTCATTCATTTTCATTTTGGCTTAGTCCCTTTATTAATCTGGGGTCGCCACAGCGGAATGAACCGCCAACTTATCCAGCATATGTTTTACGCAGCGGATGCCCTTCCAGCTGCAACCCATCTCTGGGAAACATCCATACACACCCATTCACACTCATACACTACGGACAATTTAGCTTACCCAATTCACCTATACCGCATGTCTTTGGACTTGTGGGGGAAACCGGAGCACCCGGAGGAAACCCACGCCAACACAGGGAGAACATGCAAACTCCACACAGAAACGCCAACTGGCGAGGCTTGAACCAGCGACCAGCGACCTTCTTGCTGTGAGGCGAACGTGCTACCCACTGCGCCACTGTGAGGCATCAAAACTATTACAAATAATAAAAAGCTAATTGTGGATTCTTTAGATGTAGATTGTATGTAGGTCTTGTAGATTGTACATATCTACAAGATTCTTGTAGAATGTAAATTAAACGAACATCGCCAATTCTGTAAAACAATAGAATTAAAGTTGTCTTTTAGTCCATGTTGATATGTTCATAAAAATCAACAAAATTAAGTTTACATACACAGTGGAGATCAAAATTAGAGACCAACATAAAATTCCCAAGTGACTGTTTAGTCCTCTTTTTATGTTTTCCTAACAACAGTAAAAGAACAGTGTTAAGCCTATTTCTAATCAGAAGAACAGCATTAGGATATAAAAAAAACTTAAATAAGATGTCTGAAAATAAGCACTTATCAAAATGAAAGGACACTCTTAGATTCTTCACAGTTATCACTGTGTTTATTTCACAAAATAAAGGGTTATTGTTGAAGTGCCTTGGCTATTTTGTAAAACGCTGTTCTGCTAGAATGGTATAGCCACAACTAAAATTCCTTCAGGTTTTAAGGGGACCTATTATGCAAAAAATCTTTTTTATAAGGGGTTTAGACACAGATACGTGGCAACAGTGTGTGAATATAACCAGGTTTTACTAGTAAAAACGTATATTTTTATAATCGCACTTGCTAAAAACAGTCTGCAGAAACACTTTGATTGGCATTCTCCTTTTGTACGTGTTATCAGAGGGGGAAAGCACCACCCATTAGTGATGATCTCTCTCTCATTAGCATAGGACATTAATCTTGTTTTTGAATCTGCTTATATGCTGACACATAGGCATTTGTAGCTCCGCCTTCTTTTGAAAAGAGCAAAAATTCAATTGAATTTAAAGCTAGTCACCAAAATGCCACAATTAGGATCAGGGCAGTTTCAAAGAGTGGGGTATTTTGAGCTGAAACTTCACATACAGACTCTGGGGACATTCCATATGTATTTTACTTGTAAAATGGGCATAATAGGTCCCCTTTAAGAGATGAAGATTGTATTATTTCTTAATTAAGGGTTTAAAAGTTGTTCTAATTCTAAAATCCCCTGTATACATCCGGATAAGGTGCAGTTTTTCAATTTAGAAAAACCGAACTACAAATATTTGACACGTCCTAATGTTTGTCCAGTTAAATAATGTATTAAAATGTCTTTCTTTCTACAATCTTCTTTTAAACAGCAAGTGCAAGTTGCTAATTTACATATTAATATTAAGGCAACAACAGATTTACTCACTTTTTAAAATAAAGTAACTTTTTGCAGTATATACAGCCAAATGCACTGCCTTTCATTGTATATTCATTTGATAGACATACTGTATGTGCACTGGAAAGTGTCATCTTTGTGCTTTTTGTTAATTTATGCACAAAAATGTCTTTGTACTTCTTTAAACTAATGTAGCATGTGCACACATTGGCCACTTTTTTAGGTATACCTCTTCAACTGCTGATTCACACAAACATCTAATCAGCCAATCACATGGTAACAACACAGCTATGTAGGCGGGGTCTAGAGCATCTGCTGAAGTTCAAACCAAGCATCAAAACCGGGAAGAAATTGACTGAAGTGACTTTGGATGCATGTTGGTTCCAGACGGAGTGGTCTGAGTATTTCAGAAACTGCTGATTTTCTGACACAATCATTTCTAGGAGTACCCATATGAATAAATAAATAAATACTGTAGTAATTTAAAGTAAGCACTACAGTGTTTTTGAACCATGCTATAGTAAATTTTATTATACTTTATATATTATAGAATTTACAACTCTTTGTTACACAATACTGTAGCATTCATTGACTAATTCATGTACTAAATACTGCAATATATTTTAGTTTTTCCTACAGTAAACTGTGGTGTGTTTTAGTATTATACAGTGTTTCCCAACCCTGTTCCTGAAGGCACACCAACAGTACACATTTTCAACCTCTTCCTATTCAAAAACACCTGAATCAAATCAGCATCAAAACATTAGAAGAGACTCGAAAACCTGAAATGAATAGTTCAGATAAGGGAGACATTCAAAATATGTACTGTTGGTGTGCCTCCAGAATCAGGGTTGGGAAACACTGGTATAATATACACCATAGCTGTAGATTACTACAGTATTGGGTAATTTGATTATATGGCTATAGTTGCTGTGTTACCATAGCAACTAAAGAATCACCATTTCTTAATAATTTCAGGTACTTTACTATAGTATGCTTCAAACACACTAGAGTAGTTGCAATTAATCACTATAAATCCATATGGGCAACGAAAACATACATGTCTAAAACAGACAAAACAACAAGTGAGCAGTTTTGTGGGTGAAAATGCCTTGTTGAAACTGGAGGTCAGAGGAGAATGAGCAGACTGATTCAGCTGATAGAAACGCAACAGTAACTCAAATCACAAATAATCAAACCATAAGGTCTGCAGAAGGGCATCTCTGTACACACAAAATGTCAAACATTGATGCAAATGAGCTACAGCAGCAGCAGAAGAAGAGACACCGGTGACACTCCTGTCAGATACAAATACACAACTGCTGTACAATTCACATAGGTTCACAAAATGGGACAATATTAAAGACTTGAAAAGGTTGCCTAGTCTAATAAGTCTCGATTTTTACTGCAACATTTGGATGGTAATGTTAGGATTTGGTGTAAACAACAAGAACTTAAGGATCCATCCTGTTTTTTATCAACAGACTAAGCTGCCGATTTTCTTTTTTTTTTTCTCTTGAAACACCAACCGAGACATGTCTAAACTCCTCAACCTACCACAAATATTGTTGTTGATTTCTGAATCACTAAGGTGTATCCTAATTCCTGTAGGACAATGTGCTATGTCACAAAACTGTACCCTTGAACATGACTTTAAAGGAACATTCCACTTTCTTTGGAAGTCCAAAGACTTAAAGTCCCTTAGACTTAAACAGTTGAGTTTAACCATTTTTGTATCCATTCAGCTGATTTCTGAATCTGGCAGGAGCACTTTCAGCTTAGCTTAGCTTAGCTTAGCTTAGCATAGGATAAATGTACTCTCATTCTGGTGTAATAATCAGGAAACTTTGTTGCCATACCATAGCTGCAGCCGGTGCAATGATATTATGCAGGACCTGAAAATAATCACTAGCTAGGTAACTAGGCAACAGTGCTGCATAATATCATTGGACCTGCTGCAGCCATGGTACAGTAGCAAAGTTCCTTGATTATTAATGAGAGTATAATTCTTAGCATATCAACCTAGAAAATAGCAATTTCAGTCAGTCTTGGTACACAATGTAATTACCGAAATGTCAAGCTTTAAATAGGAAAATTGCTAAAACCTTTTAAAAGTTTGCAATAAGATGCTAATAGTCTAATCTGATACAATGAGCTAAGCTAAAAGTGTTTCCGCCAGACCCGGAGATTGGCTGAACGGATTAAAAATTTGTAAATCTCAGTTTTCAAAAGGGGGCCTCACAGTGGCGCAGTGGGTAGCACAATCGCCTCACAGCAAGAAGGTTGCTGGTTCGAGCCTCAGCTTGGTCAGTTGGCATTTCTGTGTGGAGTTTGCATGTTCTCCCCGTGTTGGCGTGGGTTTCCTCCGGGTGCTCCGGTTTCCCCCACAAGTCCAAAGACATGCGCTATAGGTGAATTGGGTAAGCTAAATTGGCCGTAGTGTAATTGTGTGAATGAGTGTGTTTCCCAGTGATGGGTTGCGGCTGGAAGGGCATCCGCTGCGTAAAACATATGCTGGATACGTTGGCGGTTCATTCCGCTGTGGCGACCCCAGATTAATAAAGGGACTAAGCCGAAAAGAAAATGAATGAAGGAATGAATTTTCAAAAGTCTAGGAGACTTGTAAAATGAGCCTATTTCCAAAAAAAGTGGAGTGCTCCTTTAAGCTGAAACGACCTCCACAGTCATCAGATCTCAATCCAGTAGAGCACCTTTAGATGAGCTGGAACAGGAGATTCATATTATAGATGTGCAGATGACAAATCCCCAGCAACTTTCTGATGCTCTCATGTCAATATAGATCAAAATCTCAGAGAATGATTTCAGCACCTTGTTGGATCTGTGCCACATAGAATTAAGGCAGTTTTGAAGCCAAACAAAGATCCAACCAGGTATACTATCAAAGTCTGCCTATTAAACTGGCCAGTGATTGGTTGTCCCATAACATCCATATGTTGAATTATGTTCAGTTATGTTCTGTATCATGCTTTCAATCATTTATGCATCCCATGTAGTAAACAATCCAATGAAGTGCACTAGAGATTGTATTTACAGTTCATCCAACATAGACAGCTATAAGCATATCGATAAGCTAATAAAACAAATACCATTCATAAGTATTGTATCTTACAATTTATTTTTTTAAGAATTTATTTATGATGAATTTGCTACATTTAAGTAAATAACATTTTCCTCAACTCTGTCCAGATTTTATTGTAATGGATTTTTTGTTTTTTCATAAAACAGAATACCACTGCTTCATATGATTTGAGTTTTTGTGTTGGGAAAGCAACTAAGTTAGCTACCTAGCAATCTAGCTTGGCTGCTCATTAGGTTTTGGAACAAAGATGGAGTTTACTGTGTGTATGTGCATTTAATTATACCAATGAGCAAAGAGAACTCGTGACTCAATCATTACATTCGTCTGCATGCGTATAACCATGTAACCATTGACAAACTAAAAAAAGAAAAAGTAAATGAATAAATACATTTCTTTACCTAACAGTGTAGGATATAAGGCAAAAAGACAAAATGCAAACACGTTTAAAATTAAAATGTAAAATAAACAAACAATATTTAAAAAAGGTATAAAATAATGCAAATATTTCTTAAAAACTGTACACACATATTTGCAAATAAATAAGTACTACAACAATACTAAAATTAAAATGAGAACTGAAAAAAGCCTTTTACCAAAAACTACTAAGAATGACAAAGACACAAAAATACAAAAATGGAACTTCAATTAAAAAAACAAATAAACAAAATCTAATGGAAAACTGGAAAAAAGAATGGCATCTCAATGACCCTATAAAGCAACACTGATTTCTACGTGAAGGATCCACTTTCACTAAACACCAGTGACATCCTCAGTTGCTAGGCAACCTCAGGCTTTCCCGGACAATGAGAATGTTACAGCATCTGCGTGATGAGGCTGAAAAAGCAATAACTTTACAAAGCAAGTAGAAAACACAAGATGGAGTAGCCAGTATGGAGCGCTCAGACAGTGTGGGGAGCCCTGATGGCCGTCCCAGTGTGTTGCGAAGGCGGGGTGGCCGCAGGCAGCCGGTATTTACCTAGTCAGCCTGGGGGGTCCTCTCTCACGGGCACATGGACAGGCAGCCCACGGCGGGGGAGCGGAAGAAGGGAGGCTAGGGGGGTCGTGGCGGGTCAGCACGAGAGGGGTTTTAATGTAGAGGGGCGAAGAATTGACGTCATGGAGCATAGAGGCATGCGGTGCGTCACACACAGGGCCGTGTTTGGTGAAGTGCAGGCAGCTAGGCTTGGGGTTGGAGTTGATGTCGAGTGAGGAAGAGGAGGATGAGGAAGAGGAGGAAGGGGGTGGTAGCTGGGGCAGAGACTGGTGCTGGGGCTGGGGCTGGGGCTGGTGCTGGGGCTGTGGTTGGGGCGGGGCAAAGCCAGACCACCGCAGGGGTGGAGGCGGGGAGGCAGGAGGCTGGGACTCGGGGCCAGGGGCCACAGGACGAGCGCAGGGAGGGGGCTTGGGGTAGAAATGGTGAGGGCCGGGATAGGAGGACGAGGAAGGGTATGGAGGGGGTGGCCGCTCCTCCACGTGGGACACATAGACATGTGAGGAATCCGGCCGATTGGGCGACACGTCGTCTGAGCTGCAGATATTGAAAACAATAAAGAGCAAACACAGGAGAGAGAGCTCTGGTCAACTGGGACAGCGCAAAAAGTGGATTTTTAGCTCCAGCTGTGGCTCTCTAGCGTCATACAATACTGATCACACTCTCTGGATCCTTTGGTTTGGATGTTTGTGAGCATTTAGCCAGTTTAGCGCGCGACAATGACCGACAGGTTTGGCAAACAGCAAGCTTAGCAACGAAAAATACAGGCGCCTGACTCCATTGGGAGGAAAAGCACAGCGATGCATTGAAATAAAAAAGAAAACAGATAATTGCATTGAGAATGACCTTGTGTCTGCGCACTGCACCGAGGTAAAATCTACTTCGGTTTAAAAACCAAACGCTAGAGGGTTTGGGCATTGTATAATATTCTATCTAGAGATGGCGATGAAACCAAGGACTCTAAATATGGTGAAAACCCAGAGCAGTTAAACACAGACACAAAAACCCTTTCATTGCCTGAAAGAGCGTCAGAGCGAGGAGGTAAGCCAGTCAAATCATCAGCCATCGCAAACCCTAAATGCAATGACTGAACCATGGCGTGACCTTCACTTTGTTAATGTATGAATACAATATGGCCTAATGGTTGATTGTTAGTGAAAATTGAATGGATCGGAAGCCAC
This sequence comes from Danio choprae, assembly GCA_903798125.1. Lineage (NCBI taxonomy): Eukaryota > Metazoa > Chordata > Actinopteri > Cypriniformes > Danionidae > Danio > Danio choprae. The sequence goes on along the minus strand of CAIGQW010054088.1, from coordinate 1,102,533 downwards.
AGCAAGAAGTCTTACATTCATGGAATCAATCCTACCAAATTGTGACAAATATAGGCCTGTACACACTGCAAAACGAACAACCATGCTGAAATCCGGGAGTGAATCCTCTTAATCAGTGATGTCCAGTCCTTCTCCTTGAGGGCCAATGTCTTGCTTATTTTAGCTTCAACCCTATGTAAATACAACTGAACCAGCTAATCAAGATATTACACCCCATTCACACGGCTTTATCTCTCGACGGAGGGCATGTCTGATGCTTCACATTGACGCAATTGTGATGGTGATGACAGTCAATGATATCCAAAAAGGGCACAGAAGTAGTAGTAGTATGAGTAGTAAGTAGTGTTTAAAGATGTATATAAAGATTGAGCATAAAGCACTGGGTGATTACATACTCTGATAATGAACTTTTCCTCCATTTTGACATACCGCTATTCTCTGGCCTGTGTTGGCGCTTGAAAAGACCTTGACGGACCCACTATTCAGTTCGGCAATGCTTCATGTCAATCTTTTCAAAGTAAATGAGAAGCAATAATGCTGATGCCTCATGTGAATGGGGGGTTACCAGGCATTTTAAAAACAAAGCCTATGGAAGACAAGCCAAAATGGCCAATGCTTACATTAACTGATATGGTTGTACGCAGGGAAGTAGTCTAGAGGTTATTATGTGATATGTGACGCTTCAGACAGGTGTGTTTAGGCAAGTTGAAGGTAATCTATGCAGGACAGTGGCCCCCCAGGACTGAATTTGAACACCACTGCTCTAAACTGAATACAGGAGTCACTCTTAAAACTACAAATGCAAAATTATCATTTACTCACCCTGGTGTTTTTTGAAAAAATTAATTTGTAATTTGTAAAATGCTACTATGAAACTTGTATGTGTGTTCTGGTATATACAATAGGGTTTGGTAAAAAACAAACTAAAATTATTATTATTATTTTTAATGCTGACCTTGGCCATTAGTCTCTTTACGGGACTTTGTTTAATACATTTAATTTCAGTCTGTTTTCAACAAAACCTATATCCTCAGAACACTTGGAATAAAACTCTGTATAGAATATGTGTCACACATGTGAACAAGAAAGAAACAACACGCAGGAGAGTAAACAATGACTCAATGCTAAATTTTTTACATTAATTACACTACAAGAACTAGTTGTTGAGTTTGATTCTTTACACGCTACATAGTAAAGCCACGGTCACACTAGACTTAGGGTATGCAAAATTCCTTTGGATTGTGCTGCGTACAGCGACGGGATAAAAAAAGAATGATGCAAAACTGCTAAAATTAGCAATTTGATTGTACCGAGAGGTCTTGTTTTGACATTTTGTTGATCTATTTCATGCATTCATAACGTAAAACTCTGCTCAGCAGCGAAATGTAAAATATCTTTGCACAAGCCTAAGTTACTGGTCTGATGCATTCGCATGCATATGAATGGAAGTCAATGGAACGAAAAGTCTAGTGTGATATTGGCCTAAAAGTGAGTCATTTAATTGCATAATGCAGATTTCACTTCAGTAAACAACTGTGTGAAAATTCCAGAAGGAAGAACTACCGAACAACTTATTAATCTGCAGTGTGTGCACGGCCATATTGACTGCACTATGTAGAAAAAAATTGTATTTATAGATATAAAACAATAAGTAGAACAACAAAAGCATGAAAGAGCAGAGGAAATGGTGTCATTAATACACAGATGCAAGAAAAGCAAGAGAGTTAATAGCTGAATGAAAACAATGATGTCACAAGTTAGTTAATGCAAGTAGCGCAACTGTGAAATGCATATACAGTACATTGGAATGACAGTGGAGAATGGGTAGACGATGACGGGAGTTCGGTGTCTTTTACCTGCCCCTGTCTCCAGGAGGGGGGGTGGGGATTGGAGATGTTGCCAGCTCACCAGCCTGCTCTGAGATTAGGGTGTCTGCTGGCGATCCAGGCGGTTGACCACTGGGAGGTGTGGATGAGGCTTTACGGGCCAGTGTAGAGGTGCTTTTGCCCTTCACCCATGAGGTGTCCATGACTCTGACACCCACACTGTCCATATGAAGACACAAACTATCAACACAACCAATATACACAACATCCAGGAGAGGGGTTCTCAACTCTGGTCCTTGAGTTATGCTTTCCCTGCAGAGTTTAGCTCTAGTCAAACATACCTACATAGGCTAATCAAGGACAGTTTCTTAAAGAGCCCCTATTATGGGTTTTTGAAAATGAACTTCCATGCAGTGTGTAACACAGCACTAAGTAAATGAAAACATCCAGCTGAGATTTAAATCTGAAAGTGCACCATGTTTAATCGACTCAGAGTCAAATAAATGAATCGTGTTGTGTTCGGATCCTTTGCCTGAACGCGTTGATGTCGATACAGTACATAACCAAATATGTAGTGCCAGATCTATTGTTATCTATTATAGATCAGTGCTTGTACTGTATCTCTCAGGTTAAATCTGTATGGGCTATTTTACATATTGCGTCCAAAACCACGTTGAAAACGTGACGCATTCTTCTTCCTTTACCAATTTAAATGCGTTTCTGAACTCACGATCCTCTTGGCTCTTTGTCTTGGCTATGGCCACCATAAGCTGTTCCTACACGTGCGGCACGGTCAATTTTCAAAATAGTTCAACTTTTGCCACTGTGTGGATTAATACTGAATGTGGGTCATTGTTATTACTTGGGGTTAGGTTTAAGAGTAGAGTAATATGCTGGTGTTTAACTGCATTGCTTTATTGCATTCCTGCATTGGGCTCTCACATAGTCTCTGCTACTTCATAGCAGTGGGCATTTCTCTCCGTCTCATGCTGAACCCAGTCGACCAATCACAACAGACTGGGTCATCATACCAATCACCGCAGATTAGCCTCACGCAAAGGAGGGTTTAGGAACAAATGAATCGCTGAATGAATCATATAGGAGTCGTTGGGATAATTAGGTAAAAATAAATGCATATTATAAGACAATGAAAGTGTTTTTTGACTTTGCATGCATATCAGACTATTGTTGGAGATTCCCAAAACCAAAATATGACCTTTTATAATGCAAAATAGGGACTCTTTAAAAGCTCTAAAGCTCTAAAGCTATCTTAGATCCTGCTTAATTTCATCATCAACCAGCAATGTTCCATTGCAATACTCAAGAAAGCAAGTTCCATTCGGAAGGCCTCATCCATATGCCCTAATCCCTTCGAAGGGTTTAACCTCCAGTTTATTTATTTAGATACCAATTAGCCACCACCAAGCTACTTTACTAAGGTATGGCTATTGTTCCTGGGGTCACACAAGACTGTGTGTAATCAAAATATACATTGTTTACTTCGCGAGCTCACAATGTTAGTCCTAAAATTAATAATAATCTGTGCAAGTTAGTCCACTGCGGAGAAATATCTGGTTTGGTAATCTTCAATCAGAGTCTGACCATTTGCTATCACATTTGGAGTGGTTCTTCTGTTGACATCAACATTAGGGCTTCCATAGCAACTGCATACTTACATCCTTAACCACGCCCCTCTTACCACTAGTTGGCTATGAGACAAAAATGTGCAAAAGAAATCCCCGCACCTACTCAATTTTTTTTTTAGGGCTGGAAGATTATCAACAAACTGAGATTGAAACTGAAAACTTAGACTTTACAATTGAAACCAATACAAAACCCAAATAAAAAAAACTAAACAAATTTACACTATACCATAGCAGAGTGACAGCTTCGAAGGAATTAGGACATGGGGATGAGGACTTATGAATAAAAATACTGTTCAACACCAAACAAAAGGATTCTCCCTGCTCAAAGGATCACAGGGTGCTGAAGTGTCCATCAGTTGTACCCTTTGAAATCTTTCATTCCAAAGGGCTCTTCAAATTGGCCAGATTTGAACACTTTGGTTTGGAGCAAAATTTCAATATTACGTGATTGTTTTTACTCTGAAGTGAAATAAAAAAAACAAGAAGCAGCACTTCTCTATTCACTACTAATTACAGTTCAGAGATAGATTGTATATATCAGGAATGTCTTGCCGCAGGTGATTGAAAATGCAATGGCGAAAAGTAAACATTCACATAACTATTTTAATAAGGCCATAAACATGTGGAAAGGTATTTATTAACTGAGATTCAATTTGGATTGTACAAAGCAGCTTGGTTGACAAGGCTTTTGCACATATATAATATTCAGCATTTTATTTAATGTGACCAACTGTAAGATCACAGCATATCTACATTCTGGATGTGTTCTGTGTTCTCGCTTCCTTTCTATTTTGTTCATCCAAAGTAACCTGTCAAGACCGGCCTCCATGAGAATGCAAGTCTATTCTCTGTGTTCTTGGAAATGAGAAACAGCCAAAATCTTCTGGATTACTATAAGTTTTGTCTACATTTCGAGGCTGCATCCAAGAAGTCACTTGAAGCCTGATTGCATCAACACAGCACATCATCGAAGCCTTTCTTAATTCACAGGCTCCTTCAAATAGCCTCAAAATGACCCTTCATTGCCTGGTACAGTGGTGTCCAAACTCGGCCCTGGAGGGTTGGTGTCCTGCAGAGTATAGTTCCATCCCCAATTAGACACACCTGAACCAGCTTTTTTTTCCAGGTATACTAGAAACCTTCTGGCAGGTTTAATTTGAAGCAAGGCTAAAATCTCCAGGACACTGGCCCTCCAGGACTGAGTTTGGGATCCTCCGGCCTATTACATTGCACGACTCATTGCGGACAGATAATGACTAGATGTTTTTTTTTTGTTTTGTTTTTTTAAGGAAAACCAAGATTACACATTTAAAGGGAAAGTTTACTTAAATTTAAATGTTGTCATTATTTACTCATCCTCCACTTCTTCCAAACCTGAAAAAAAGCAGTCATTGACTTTAATAGTAAGAAAAAACAAATATATACTATGCAAGTCAGTGGTTGTCATTCAGAATATCTTGTTATGTGTACAACAGAAGAAAGCAACTCAAACAGGTTTGGAACAAGTAGAGGGTGAGTAAATAATCAATCATTTTTTGGTGAATTATCTCTTTACATGTGTAAATTGAGAATTATTACTAAGTTCTGATTTTATAGATCATAATATATATATTTGTTTTGATACAACATATACATGTTTTGATGCGTACATACATAGACCATGGGGAATAGATTTATACAATTTATAAAGCTTGTTTTGTTTTCATATTTAATGAGTTTTAAAATCAATAAAAAGTCCAGTAAAAGTGTACTGCTGCTCATTAATGGCAAGACCATCTCCTTTCACTACGCTCAGGTCAGTCTTCCTGAACTTTGAAGGATGCCGCCTCTGAATTGAGATGCAGCTTATGAAGTTACAAGCAGATCATAGTTGCAGGAAAGTGGATCTGAAGGACCAGAATTGAGAAGCCCCTATCATATTCTCTTATACATAAACCTCTGATTCATGATGTCAATGTGTGTTGTTAAAGTACATACAGGTCACATGTGTGAATATTTTGGACTATTAATCATAATTAAGTTCTCTTTAAATAATTTGTTTTAGGGTTACGTGTGTCAGGGTTTTGTCTTTTGGTTTGTTTTTAGTTTCCTGGTACTGTACTCCGATCATATTGTCTTTGTGTCGTTTTGAGTTCCCTCAGCCATACACTTTTTTGTCAACATGATATGTTGCATTCGTGAAGTAAGGTGTCTGGATTGGTTCTTTTCCACTGCATGGTATGGTGTGATTCAGTACAGCTCACTTTTGGGGGCTGCTTTCCATACCTAGTATTCTTTTAGTTCATGTAAGGTTTAAAGGGAGCCATATCATTACCAAAATGGGACATATACACCCTGCTGACCACTCATTGGTCTGAGAGAATCATCACTACTAGTAGTACAACACAGTGGAAATCAGCACTTGATCCAATTAGGGAAGGAAGAGGCGGCAAACATAGGGTCAGTGAGGTCCGAGACCAAAGTGGTGCATAAGCTACACTCATTATCACTCGCACTTCTTTTTTTACTTTTTAACTTTCAGTGAAGGCAGCAGAACTCTGCATTTGAATCCTCTGCATAGATGCCACTGGCCAGTTTGAATTCCTCCCAGCCGAGACTGACTGGGACCTGCACTTCTAGCAAGAAGGACACTCATCATGCTCAAGGCCATTGCTAAAATGTAGAACATTCCAGGCTACTCAAAGAGTTCAGATGCAAAAGCCTGAAAGTGCCGTCTGTGTAGAATCAGCAATTTCACTTTTATGACATTGAATAGATACTTTTTTTTGCCATTTAAATGAAATAACTGAACATAAACAGAGTAAAAATGCTAATTTTAGAATGAAATTTCAGATGGCACTTAAAGGCTTTTGCATCTGAACTCTTAATTTGAAGAAAAGCAAAAAGTTTGCTGCCTACTGATTTTCTTTTTTTTTTTGCTTGTGGATCATCTAACTAATTTAAATATTAGTCAAAGATGACACGAGTAAACACATTATGAAGTTTTGAAATGAAGGTTTTTATTATTAAGGTATAACAAAATACAAAACTACATTTGCCCCCTAAACCTAATAACTGGTTGGGTCATCGTTAGCAGCAACAACTGCAATTAAGAGCTTCTGATAACTTCCAATGAATCTGTTACAGCACTCTGAAGGAATGTTGGCCCATTCATCTTTGCAAAATTGTTGTAATTCAGCCACACTGGAGAGTTTGAGAATAAACTGCCTTTTTTAAGGTCATGATACAGAATCTCAATTGGATTCAGGTCGGGACTTTCACTAGGCTACCCCAAAGTTTTCATTTTGCTTTTCTTCAGCAGTTCAGAAGTGGACTTGCTGGTGTGCTTTGGATCATTGTCCTGCTGCAAAACCCAAGTTCGCTTCAGCTTGAGAACACTAACACATGGCAGAACATACTCCTTCAGGATATTTTCTCTTGCACAGCAGAGAAAATTGAAAAATGGTTTCAGTTAAGTCTTCCTGGTCCTGAAGCAGCAAAACAGCCCAAGACCATCAGACTACCACCACCACATTTTACTGTTTGCCATTTGCACATTTTACTGTTTGCCATTTGCAGATAATGGCTCTCAATGTGGTTAGCTGCAGTTTTTGAATTTCTTTGAATCTTGGCATGATGGTTAGCTTTTGAGGATCTTTTGGTCTACTTCACTGTCAGACAGGTCCTATTTAAGTGATTTCTTGATTGCAAATGGGTGTTTCAGTAATCAGGCCTCGGAGTGACTAGAGATTGATAAACAGGTGTGATAAACAGGTGTGATAAACAGGGTGATAAACAGGTGTGATACATTGGTTAAGTTATGTTTTAACAGGGGGGCAATGCTTTTTTCACACAGGGCTATGTAGTTTTGTTTTCCCTTAATAATAAATACCTTCATTTAAAAGTTGTATGATTAATAAATCAGTAAGGGTGCAAACACTTTTTTTTACACCACTGTATTTATATATATATATACAGCACAATCGGTGCTATTGTGAAATATTATTGATATTTAAAACAGCTTTCTATTTATAGTACTATTCATATTCTATTCTCTTAAAGTTGAATTTTCAGTAAAATGATTCACGCGATCCTTCATAAATCCTTCTGCATTGCTTATTCGATGCTAAAGAAAACAGTGACACATTTTTCATATTTTTAATAAAAAATATAACTTCGAAGCAATAATGTCTTTAATGCACATGATTCAAAATAGAATGCAATTTTTGTTAAGGAAGGTATTAAAAAAAGTATTACAGAAAAGGAGGTGCACAGTACCTTTGAATTTTCCTAATGCTGCATTAGGTGAAGATAAAATAATGAGTTTAGAGGAAGTGCAGTGAGTTTGCATGTAAGAAGAGCAGTGTGAAATGACATGATGATGGTGTGGTGCGGGACATGTGCAGTCAGACAGGGTTTGGAGGATCGGGGCGGTCCAGAGGTGAGAACATGTCAGCCTAAATGAGCAACTGGCACTCTGGCCCACTGCAGCGCCATTAAACCTCATTTACTCTAATTGCCTTTAACCCAAGAGCTGTGGACATACACAATTAGACACTCAGCTTCCCCTTTACCAAAACACATCAGTCCTGAAATACATCCCTAAACAAACTCTACCATCGTGAATAATGTGGCGTTCATTGCTGAATAGTAGAGCTTGAAGATCAGTATTAAACAGACAGTTCACCCAAAAAAGTTTCTATTATTAACTATATTTTTTAAACTGCAAATTAGCCTCATGAAGTAAAAAAAATCTAATAAAGATGTTTTTAATTATTCCTGAGATTCAAGTAATACACTGAACTGAATGTAAAATTGTACACTACAAAAAATGACATTTGCTGCTTTTTCAAACTGCTTATATAAAACAAGTTGAAACAACACAATTCTTAAGTTTTGTTGGGACAACTTAAATGTTTTATGTTCAATACACTTAAATTAGAAAAAATGTAAATTAGAAAAAATGTTTTTTTACAATGTAAGGTAGAAAAACCTGTACAATGATTTTAAGTGTTGTCTGATTACTATTATTATTAGTTTTTTTTACATTCGCTGTAAACAATATTAGTTGGTTTTACTTAAAATAAATGAGTAAAAATGTTGTCTTAAAAAATTGGTTGACTTTACTTAAATTAAACAATGTTCTTAATTATAAAAATTAAGCTAAATCAGTAAGCTAAACAGTTACAAGTTACAATGGTTTTTTTCTTTCGCTTTTATAAGTAAATTCAACTTGTCACTTTTAAGGCAATGAGTTTACTCACTTTTTTAAGTAAGTAAATAATCAATTTTTACAGCGTTGTCAATTTCTTAAAATTAATTTGAGGATGTTAATATTATATACGGTTTAATTTTAAAATATTGCTTTAAAACATTAGACAAGTAATTAAGTGCGAAATGTTGAAGGTGAAACTATTGGAGAAATTGTATTTATTTCTAAAATGTACTCATATTATCTATTATTTGTTTAATTTAAAATAATTATATGACATTGTTTTAAAATATTAGTAAAAAACAGTGTAAAATTATTTTATATTCATTTGTTTTTGAATGATATTTTAAAATGCAACACACAAACACATAAAATAAAATAAAATAAAATAATAAAATAAAATAACAAAATAAAATAAAATTTTATAAAATAAAATAAAATAAAATAAAATAAAATAAAATAAAATAAAATTAAATTAAATGTCACTCTTTCCAGTGGATATGATGTAAATTGTCAGCAATGTTTGCCAAATGTTTTGCAGTATTTCAGTCTGGGGAAGGAGTCTGCAGTATTTTTCCACCTGCTGGAGCAGTGCAGGTGGCATGAGTCACAGCCTGGCACATCTGCCGCGTGTCTGAGAAAACCAGCCCACTCACTCAATGCTAAGACAACTTCAACACTCTTTCCACACTAAATACACAAATCTGTCAGCCAGAGACCAGCTATTTTCACAGAAGTTCACTGCATAATGCCATGGCCATGGGTGTCAGTGGGCCATTTTTAGTGGGGCTTCTACTCAGCCCTCCTAAAAAAGTTGCTTTTAGCTCCATAAACTATGTAACCAGGATTATTTCAGTCCTGTTTAAATGTAATATGAAAACAGAAACATTGACTCTCATTTTTCACAACGCTCTTCAATCCTCAAACCAAAACAAAACAGACTCAGAAACAGAGGAGAATGTGTGTGTTTATCGCTAGATTGGTATAATGTTTGCATCGGTGCAGTTTTTTGTCATAATTACCAGCCCGGGCTCATTTGAAATATATACCTCGGCCTACATTTTTGTAAAATGTTTCCAATTTTAGAAATACGTTTCAGATGACAAATCCACTAGAGGGCGCTGTCTACATTTTTGTGAATCTGAAAATTAAGATTGCCATTTGTTCAAACTACTTTTTTAAAACGAGCTGAAACAACACAATTCTTGAGTTTTTTTGGGAACAACTTAATTGTTTTATCTTCAATCCACTAAAATTTGTACAAAAAACTAATAAGTTAACTTAAATACTTCATGTTGCCATAACACAAATCGATTGTGTGGAACCCAGCATTTTTTCCAGTGTAACATACATTTAGTTGTACGTTTTAATTACATTCTTGTACACATCCTTAAGAAGGTGGAGCTTATCGTTTCCAAGCGAACCACTAACTTAAACCCCTAAACCCAACCAATAGTGTTTTCAAAAGCAAACGCAAGTGAAAAGTGCACTGTGACCACATAGTTTTACTTTTACATAGTTAGACTCAAACCCGAGTGCTCTACATCAAAAGTACCAAACAAAGTGTATTGAGAAAGACTGACCATGCCAGAAAAGTCATTCATATGGTCATAGATACTGTAAGTAAGGGAAATGTATTCGATTATAAATCGTAGATTCTTGTTTTGTGGTATTTATTTGGGTTTGTGGAAACATTTTTACAAAAATAATCCATTATTTGTCGATAATATGTCCCTGTAAATATCATTAATGTGAAAAGGAACGAAAGTTGTTGCCACCATACTCCCTCATATCATCCATTTTGCCTAGAAAATGCAGTCAAATTTATGTTCATTTGTATGCGATATCACAAAAAATGTAGGCAGAAGCATTCATTTACAATGAGTCTGTGTTCATAAATCAAATGCCAGTTCAGAACTTTTTGATTTGCTAAATTGTATTAATTTGTACCGTCTTGTTTGTAGATTTCAACATAAATTGCTTATTCCTCAATGAGGGGTAGGGTTAGGGGTGTGATTTGGGGACAAGTCTCCATTTAACAATCATACATTTTCATATGTATAAAATCGTATGAATAATGGCCACTTTTATAACGATACTTAAAACAGTTACATTTTCCTGGTGAGATTGGACTGGATAAATACATTTCAGAAAATGTCATGGTCATGTCAACTGGTTTCCTATTGATTGTAAAGTTTTCACTGCGTCCACCCCTTACATTTTATCACAGCTGTTTCCTCCAGTGGAAAAAAAAAAGTCTTTAAAAATACTTTGTAAAACAATCATCTAACTTCCAGTATAAAACACATTACAGTGCATGTGTCAATAACTAACATATAGTCATGCGGAGAAATGACTAAAGACAATGACAGACAGCATTTTCATTATCATACTATCACTGAACACATTCACTCTCATTCTTTAGTTCTAACTGCTTTGAGCTACACTGGTAATGAGTAGCCCTGCTGGTAATGGGTAGTTAGTGCAATTATGATAAAGAGTTTCAGTTAAAGCGGGGAAAGTGAAAAGTCTGTTGTCATTTTCTCAAGTCAATGTGAAAAGCGTTTGACGTTTGTTCTTCTGTGGAACATTAAATGTGAATGTGCTGGCCAGGCTTATGTAATTATATGTTATTAAGGTCAATGGGAACGTGGTCTAGCTCCAAAATTATTGTTAAATAAAAGCATTGTAAATTATCCAGAATAACTCATGAGCAAGTCTTCTGAAAATATTTTTTTTCCCCCAAGTTGTAATGTTTCTGAACATAAAAGTGAATATGTATAATAAATTATTGTTGTTGTTATTATTATTATTATTATTATTATTATTATTATTATTATTATTATT
>CAIGQW010054088.1:1033383-1071225 GCA_903798125.1 Danio choprae | reverse complement strand
AAAAAAACTTAAAAACAACAAAAAAGTACAATGCACCTTTAAATGTGAAAAAAAGTTTTGGATTGTATTAAAAAATTGCTACATTTACATAGCCCATTTTTTCGAATTTCATTTTATTGCATGCAAATGTTCTAGTGTCCTTGTATATGTTTAAGAACTTTGTGAAGAGCATCAAGCGATGATCATTGTAGCCAAGCACAGTCATATCTGTTGAGTGTGTGAACACAATGGCCAGTCAACGTTGTCAAAGAATACAGTGCTCAACTGTTAGTGGGAAATTGACTTTAAAAAAAAAATTTAAGTACTGATTGGTAGCAAAAGTTGGTACAATTGACAACTCTAGTACTGCTGAAATGATAGAAAAATACTGACAGGAAAAATAAACGCTCACCTCAGCCAGCACATAAAGAGGCTCCACAACATCTCTTTCAATCTGAAGCTCAAAGACGAGCAGCTCTTGTGCCAACTTCTCCTCCGTATCTCCACAGAGCTTCAGCATCTTACTGCAGAAAGAGTCGAAACAGGCATTGAAACTCATTTGAACGTGAGGTTTTCAAAGCTGCATCCCAGTATCTTATTGTGAATCTCAGAAAATCCCTTAGATGTGAGCAGAAAATGATACTGATAGTGAGAAAATGTTTTAAGCCAAAATCATCCTAAGTTGTAAGTATTGTTTTGCATCAAGAACCAACATTACAACTGCATAAGCATTTATTTTATAACAAATGTAATTTTGCTTTTAATTTTTTACAATATTTGTCATTTTGGTCCAACTTAAATTAAGTGACCTTAACTAATATGTACTAACACTGAAATTAATCGATTGCTGAATTTTTTGATTGTGTAAATGCATGTTTTTTACAGTGGTTACATTGTTATTAATTACAGTAATTACATTTATAATTACAATGTTGACCATTCCTTGCACCTTAACCCATCACTAAACCTACAGTACCCATACCACCCAACATTGTCCTCAATAGCAGCAGAAGTATTCTGCAATACATTACGAACACAGTAAGTACATTTTATTTATTATTTGATGCAATTAAATGTATTTAAGGCCACTTAATAAAAGTGGAACCATCATTTTAGTTTCATTTCTTACCCTACTGACTGATGCTTGTCTTTCAGAAACCTGTCAATAGCTTGTAAATGTAAGGCAATTTCACTTTTTAAACAATTGATTTAGGGATGTTTATGTATTTGTTCTTAAAACCAGCCCAAATTTTTTTAAAAGCATCTATCCCAAATGATTCCCATTTAGTCCAATATGATGGATGCAATAATCATCACACAGCAGCACACTACATACAATGGACAAATAGTGAATTAGGATGCAGCCCTAGAAAAACAGATTGAAAACTTTGTTAGAGGTCAAAAAACCATGGCAAACATCTCCAACATGCGATATCTCACCCAAGTAGAGAGTCGTCTCCTAAAACAGCAGCTCCCTCCACCATACATTGAGCAAGTGTCGTCAGCGGCAGCTTTTTCTGTTCAGGGAAATATCACAATAATACCATTATGAGTGTAGTTAACTGCAGTGCAGTACAATATCTTGTTTTGCGTTTAATCAAAGAAAGAAATGTATAAAAGTCTAGAATCATTTAGTGTGAGGTAGTTTTGAAGAAATCTTCATTTTTGCTAGAACTTTCCTTTTAACCCTTGAGTGCCGTTGGGGATGTTTACATCCACTCCGGTGTGATTTTGAGTCTTAATTTGCCACTACTTTCTCTGTGTTTCAGCAAATGGAAGTATTTTTGGTGACAAATCCAATTTTGACACATATTTTGGGAAAATGCTTTGAATTTTTTCAAAAACTCATCAATACACTCTGGTCAAAATGACTACCCCTTCATTATGTTGGTGGCTGTTTTTGCCCCATTGACTTCCATTACAACAATTATTTTGATTGCAAAGCCATGACAGCATATAATAAAGCATTCTTGATTGTTGGTGGTTTTCCCTGTTGGGAAGAGGACAAATTTGTCATTTTTACTGTTGATCATCAGTTGGAACCATTAACCCTTTAGATAGGCCTGTACAAACATAGAGAAACATGTGGACTATAGATATGATGGAAGTCAATGGGGCAAAAACAGCCACCAACATAACGAAAGGGTAGTCAATTTGAACAATACATAAAGGTGAAGTACAGTAGTGAAGTAAAAAAATACATAGATATTGTCCATCATTGGAAGTGACTGAGCTGTAAGAAAAGACATACCGAGGGTGATTTGACGGATCTCTTGTCTATTTCTGTGCCTTGTTGACCCTGTAGACATGCTGTCAGCTTCTTATGTGTGCTATGAGAAACCTGCTTCACCAGGTCCAAACGCTTCTCCACCTGAATGCAAAGTAAACACAGATTTGTGTAAACTCAACATCTTAAGTTGAAATAAAGAAACTCTCTAAGTTGAAAATGAGTCACATTTTCGGGCAGCTGGTGAACTTAAGTTTGTAAATTTAACCAATGTGAAACGTTTTACAGTGTAAAGATCATGTTCCATGAAGTACATTTTTATTAGCAATGTGCATTGCTAAGAACATAATTTGGAGAACATTAAAGGTGATTTTCTCAATATTTAGACTTTTTGATTCCTATTCTTTTGTGGTCTAGGGTCACATTGTTGTGTTATTGTGTTTACACTGATCTCAGAATAGATTCATCTTACCTGTAGCAGGTCGTCACTCAGTACCTCAGTTTTTTCTGCCCTGTAATATTGGAGAAAAACAGACATTTAGGAATAGCTCTAGCAAGAGGAGGAATAATTTAGCTAAACACACTTGACGGGAGCACATCTACCATGGGATTGACTATAAATCCCTGTAGTGATTAATTAAACACAAGCTATTTAATACACATATATGCAGAAAATGCTTTGCAGACTGTTGAGTGGATTTTGAAAGCAACCTTAAAATTGTGGTAACTACACTGAAACAAAACACATAAGCAGGAATTAATTACACAAATAAAACATAACAGTAAATAATTTATTACAAAAGTATATTATAGAAATGTAAGTATAATGGTAATGCTTATCTTATGAACGCAGATATTTATGAAATGCATGTATGCAGGTACTTATAGTGCAGTAAATCAGCATATTGAAATGATATCTGAAGCATTAAAAAAAAGACACACACACACACACAGACAAACTAAACCTATGTACATTTTCAGACACTTTTATTCAAAATGACCTTCAAATGAAGACAACAACATTAATCAAAGTAACAGACCATTCCAATAGTCCAGCCTTGACAAAACACAAAAGTATTGCATTGCTTCCTCCAATAAGAAGTGTCCAACCATTCTAATGTTGAATAAAACAGATCTGAAGTAATATAATACATTCATTCATTTTCATTTCGGCTTATTCCCTTATTAATTTGGGGTCGCCACAGCGGAATGAACCGCCCAATATAATACAATAATACTTAATAATATGTAGACACTACTGTGAAGTTCAACTGATTACAACTCTATGGTTCCTGTCTTTCTTGGAACGAGTTATGGTTAATTCATCTAACCAAATAAACAAGTTGTGATGAAACACATTTGGCTGAAATCACTGAGTTGAGGTTGATGGACATTTATCCAGTTAAAAATGACTGTCAGACATGCTGCGATGTGATCAGCTATAGTCAGATCATCAGGCCAGTATGAGAGGATGAATTGAGTATCATCACCAAATCAATGATAGAAAAACCCATGCTACTGAATGACCTAGTTATGTCATGTAGATAGAGAACAGAAGCGGTCCAAGAACCGAGCCCTGAGGCACATCAGAAGCAAGATACTGCCACTTGGACACCTCACTGCTCTAACTGAACCCCTAGAGCGTAGTTCCTGAGATGCCCTTTATAAAGAGGGTTAATAGAAGGCTTTGGTGGTTTAACGTGTCAAAAGATAAGTACAGAACAATCCACTTTTTTCCAGTCTCAGGGCAACTCATCATGCCCTTCTAAAAGTGACTAACTTCTAATTATGAACTACTGGAGACAAGAGTACTACTGATTCTGCCCTTATTAACATTCTGCCATTTTATTTATCTTGCTTACAGATGCCATCACAAGAACGACACATAGGCATTCCTAAAATATATGCCAGAGTCGACATTTTCAAGCAAGTCAAGCTGGGAAGATGAACTTCAGAAATGCGACAAGGCTGAACGTCACCCCCTCCAGGTCAGGCACATTCACAAGCTTTGGAAATCAATACAAACAATTCCATGATCCCCCATGAATGCGACGTATTGAACTCTGGCCATTAGAAATTCATAATGAAACCACAGCGAGTGTGAACCCAGAGCAGGTCTTCTTTCTGCTGAGCCTCAGATAAGCAGCGTGACCCATATGGCGCTCACATACATACAGAAGAGCAGGTTGCCATGGCAGCAAATGCCGGCGAATGAAAATAGACACCAGCACATCCACCATGACAGAGATGTGTTAGACTGAATCAGAGGCTTGTGATGCATTGGAGGAACATTTTATATCACAGAGACATCATTTAAAAGCATTTTAGAGGCACATTTAAGAGAGAAAAAAATTGGGAAATTGATTCATTGTTTAAAGGGGTCATAAAGTGAGAAACCAAAATTTGCCTGATCTTTTTGACATTGTGAGTTGTTATTCTAGAAAAACACCATGTGTGTTTCAGGGCTCAAATCTTTCTTTTTCTAGCCTAAAAATAACTTATATGAAAGCCAATTTGTCAACAATGACAGGTTTTTACAGGTATTAAATGTATAAATTAAGTATTACAGAACGCTTAAACTCTGCCTCTACAGAAGAAGACCAACAAACATCACTGTCGCTTTAGCTCCACCCACATTTTATGTATGCAGTATGTACATAAAAAGAGAGTTCATATTAATGTGTTTGCAAATGCTCCAGGAGAGCTGAATTTGACAATTGCTGTTCCGTGTCCAATGAGCTGACTAATCACAACAGACTAAATCATTATCGGACCAATCGGAGAAGAGTGAACTCTCGGAAAGGCGGGGTTTAGAGGGACCAGATCCTTAAACAAAACATTTCAGATACTCTGGAATATAATTATGATCCCAGGTTCTTTTCGACCTTGTATAAATGTAAGCCTCCAAATATAAAATGAGGAGCATTCAATACAACATAATAGAGGCGATTAAAATAATGAAGCACTATACCTGTGCTTTTTGTTTTCTTCAGAGAACATAGAGAGCCTGGAAGTTGAATATATGTATTTGAGAACAACCTTTTGACATTGTTTATGATATTGAAATATTCCTACACCTCAATAGAGCTGAAAATGCACATAGAGATGCCTGCAGGGCTGTTGCTTTGACCTTTATAAAACGTCTCCAGTGAGCTTGAAGGTTAAAATGTCAGCAACCTCAGAGCAAGCCATAACATTGCATAACACTATAATACTACATATTATTATTAGTTTAGGGACATTTACATGTATTTATATATTGTAATTGAAGTACATTTAAAAATAATAATAAATTCAATATTTCCAATGATTCCAATGACAGAACTGCTTAATTTAATGTATAATATGATATTTAATTATATTTTGATTAATTCATTAACTAATACAGTGCTGTTGTTTGTATGTTTTCTTTATATTAAGAAAATAAATATAAAAAACCCGGCATTACATTAAATCAATTAAGTAAAATGTTATTAGAATAATTGTTATAAATAGGTTTTGGAAGTAAAAAAGGAAAAGAAACCAGAGAAGCCTGTAACTTAAATACCAGAATTCCCTGTTTGAAACTTGATATTTGAGGCAAAAATAACCACTTCTTATCAGTTACATATATTAGGGTTTTGTGTTATATAAAATGTTTTTCCAATTGGTATTTAATATTTGTGTCTATGACACTGCACGTCCTCTATATTGTATTTACATTTTCAGCTTGTGATGGGTCTTTCTCTGTAAAAACATAACCGCTGCTACGATATATTTTAAAATAGTGAACATCTTGGCAAAATACGCTTGTTTTTAATTATGTACATTTAAACCATATTTAGCTGCAAATGATGTCAGCAAAATTGGGATTAAATTTGACTTTTCACATTTCTTTTCTTTTTAATCTTATTTTAGTTCGTTGCTTTTTAGTAGTTAGTCCACACGATTTCTGCCTTCTAACGTTTGATTTCATGCTTGGCCTTAAAAAACTTGAAATGCTAAATACTAAGCAATTAATTTTTAAAAGAAAAGAATAACGCCCGAAACAAAATTCTCACCCATTTCACCCAAAATCAGTGTTCTGTCAGTGACTCATCAGTCTGCCTGTTGACTTTGAAGACCACATGAAACAGAGCCTATTGGCGTTTCATACAAATGTCCCTAGTCTTATTGCGTGTGATTCATCAGCGCACAGAGTATTCTAAAGAAAAAATGTGTTTGTTTTCATAATCTCTCATCACATTTCTCTGCAAAGTCTATGATGTAATTGAGTCTGTGAGTAAAGAATAGACAGTTTTGACTCTAAAATCGATTAGAAGAGCCATATCAATAGTAAACAGTCAATAAATAGTCAATACATGGACATATATACTTAAAGGTGCTGTATGTAAGTTTTTGACTCTTCTAAAGCATAAAAATACCATATTAAGTTAGCAGATATTTAAGAAACATGCTAAATCAACATTCTTGTTTATCTGAAAAACAATGCTAATGTCAGTTATTCTGCTTTGAAAATGTGCTTTCTGTGCCAGAACATCTGTCTTTGTTTTGGTCCCTTTAACCCGCCCAATGCCACTGTAGCCAATTATATTTCAGCACCCCAGGTTGCCTTGGTGGAAAACAGCATATTTCATTCATTCAGTCAGTAAGGCTCTCAAAGCATGTGTCCGCGACCGAAATGCGACCTCCGGTGGACAGTAGCAGACTCCAAAATGAGACGCAGATTCAGAGTTCCACATGAGGTGGTTATTAATTAGCAAATAATATAAACATTACAAATGTAAACATTAGGTGAGCAGGTCACATTGTAACCCGTGTCCTAACAACATGCTACATGACGAGATTTACAGTAATAAGCAATTTGGCTGTTTGCACCAGATGAAACACGACAGAAATTTAAATACAGACATTCAGAAACACAGAATAGTGCACTTACTGCACTCCAACGAAATGGTAAGGTTTATAATCTGATTAATACATATTAAACATTTTTAACATTATTAAATTGTTCAATTTCAAATGGTTTATTTTATTTTTTAAGGTCTGAGGTAAACTATCTGCTGCTGCTTTCAGTAGTATGGCAATAAATGTCATGTAAAATGGCTTTCAAACTCACATTATTAGCATTTAACACTGAATAAAGCACATGAGGTGTACCTGAGGTGATCATTGTCAGTTCATCCTGTTGTTCAGCCGCAATAAATTAAAGCCGTTTCTAAAATATAAACTCCAGGTGTTGGTTAGAACAAAAACTTCTTTTAATATGGAAAATATTCCTTCTGTCGCTTGCTGTTGCTTTTATTTAGAACACTCCTGTTGCACCTTTAACATATACATTTATATATGTATACATTTAAAGGTTCCCTCGAAAGAATACAAAACATGAAACTTCAAACACAAAATAATTTATTCTAAAGATTGTTGAAAACCAGTAGCCATGGATTTCTATAATATTTTATTTTATATATGGATGACAATGGCTATTAGTTTCCAAAACCTTTCAAAATGTCTTCCCTGGTGTTCAACATAAAACAAAAACAAAAATCCACACAGGTTTGTAAATAGTTAGCAAATCTTAATTTTTAAGTCAATTATCCATTTTACATTATTATTATTATTACCACCACATTGAATATAACAATTACTGTTAACATCCATGCTAAACACAGTTACCATTTTAAATGGGTCGTAGTTATCATTTAAAAAGTTTGTATAAACAAGAAACCTTTTAAAAATCTAGACATTTTGAATGTTCAGAGAGAACATCAGAAATATATTTTGAGTATTTCAACAAAATGTTCTTTTTTTGTGAGCTGGAATCAAACTCTCCCTGCAGGTTTTCAGCATCTTCCTGTTTCAGGTCTATTGATTAAAAATAAAAAGATCTGAAATCCAGGCTGCCTAAAACAGATGCTTTAAGCTGCAGCACTCTTCTACACTGCAAATTTCCCAAGGCGAAGACAAACACAAACAAGCGGCCTGGCAGAGGGGAACAGATGATGCATGTGAATGACCCAGTGCTCAGCGAGAGCCAGAGCTGAGGCACTGACCGGGGACAGCCCTCAACACTACCAACGGCTACAGGACAACGCTCAAAGGCCAAAATTAGTTTGCAAACACCATGCAGAGATGTTTCTTTTAATTATGTTTTTTTTTCAAGGCTGCAGCGCGTTGATATTTCTGCAATTAATTAAGCTGAAAGTTCTTAACTTACAGATCATTTCTACCTCAGTTGAGATATGTGTTTGTATTCTTTAGAAAAGAAGTAACAAATTCTTCACACGTTCAGACAAGGTGACCTGTACATTTCATGGAACCCTTATAAAAATGAACCATTGTTAAATGGTTAAAAGAAAAACTAGTTATTGTAGTTAACCCTTTCACACGTAAGTTTAAAACGCTCCCTGTGTTTTTTTAAATGCCACCATTATTTAGAATGTATTGTTTTACAGTTTCCATAACTATGTGTCAACTTTACACAATGCACATTACACACTGCAATGCCAAGTATGTATGCATATATCTTTTTGTTTGTTTCTTTTTTTTCATGTTCTATAAATAATGACAAATGTCATAACTATATTGTGAAATATCTGATATTCTGATTTTCAAACATGTTTAAAAACATGTATTTGATTGTTTAAACAGATCAATAATGATCATATTATTTGATCTATAATGGATGCCATGTCCCAAGAGCCAGTTTCTGTGCCTGACGATCGGGTTGTCGTGGTCCTAACCTTCGACCACCACTCGTTCCACAATGCACCGGCCCCTTACAGCTCCCCCTCCAGGTGGTGGGCCTGCAGGAGGATGGTCCCACGTCGCTCCTTCGAGCTGAGCCCAGCTGGGTTCCGTGGGGTAAAACCCGGCCAGCAGGTGCTGGCATACGAGCCTCAACCCCAGGCCTGGCTCCAGGGTGGGGCCCCGACTGTGCCATACCGGGCGATGTCATGGTCCTTAATGTTTTTAAACTCATAAGGGGTTTTTGAACTTGGTCTGGCCTGTCACCTAAGACCTTTTTTCCTTGGGAGACCCTACCAGGGACATAAGCCCCCAACAACATAGCTCTTAGGATCACTCAGGCACTCAAACCCCTCCACTACGATAAGGTGGCGGTTAATGGAGGAGTTTTGTTCATGATTGAGGGGAGGACAGAACGTGAGATTGACAGGCGGATCGGTGCAGCAGCAGCAGTAATGTGGTGTACCGGTCCATTTTGGTAAAGAAAGAGCTGAGCCAAAAGGCAAAGCTCTCGATTTACCGGTCAATTTACGTTCCTACTCTTACCTATGGTCATGAACTTTGTGTCATGACCGAAAGGACAAGATCTCGGATACAACCGGCTGAAATTTGTTTCTTTTGCAGGGTGGCAAGGCGCACCCTTATAGCTCTGTCACGAGGGAGGAGCTCGGAGTAGTCTGCTAGTCCTCCAACTCGAGAGACGCCAGCTGAGGTAGCTCGGGCATCTTTTTCGGATGTCTTCTGGATGCCTACCTAGGGAGGTGTTCCAGGCTAGTCCCACCGGGATGAGGCCTCAGGGAAGACCCAGGACATGCTGGAGGGACTATGTCTATTGGCTGGCCTAGGAATGCCTCGGGACCCCCCCGGAGGAGCTGGAGGAAGTGTCTCTGGAGATGGGGTTCTCTCCTGAGATTGCTGCCCCCACGACCCAATCCAGTGCTAGTACTTATGTGTATTTAAAAGTCATAACCTAAAATAAATGTTATTTGTTTGAAAACTAATAAATTGTGATTTATGACATGCGCTGCATACAATGTTTTCAGACTCGGCGCCAGCCATAGTTGAAAAGCAGATTCAAATTTATCATACACTACATGACCAGATGAGACTGCATTGAGACACATGCATTAAAGGTTTAAACAATGGTAACCAGACATTCACAATGGCCTAGCTACACAAACTATAGTTTAACCATGGTATATGTAGCAAAGCTGTGGTTTTACAAATGATGGAATGAAACCATGGTTACTATTGTTTTACTAATGGAACCCTGATTAAATTTTATTTAGGTGATCAGAGTAATAGCTGTTTACTTTGGAAAAATGACAATACTTATTGTTTATGGGAGACATTCTGCTGGATAGTGCAATCATGACTAACTATTCAAGCTAGCCAGTCGAACCTTAATTGCTTGACTGACACAACAGGTCTTCAAGTGTCCACTTGGATGCAAAAATCTGGGATTTGTCCAAGTGACAAGTGGACACTCAAAGCAATTCATACAAATGCAAACATACATATTAGCAAAATAGTGCTTAATTATTATTAATTCATGCAATCTCATTTGTGTTGTCAAATGCCTTTCAAAGAAGAATAACACAAGCCTGATTGAAATGTTGTTAAATGTCATTAGCCGATGCCATGGGCTAATTAGTATCATTTCATCAAATCATAATGACCCTTTATATGGATGTTTTCCAGTTTTTAAGGCTATTTTTATTTTCTACTCCTATATATTACATACTCCTGACATATTTTTCATCTAAAAAACAGTAAATGATGGTGTAATTTTGGGGTGAAAACTTTTATTTTGTATGCAATTAATCACCATGAATCATTAAACAGCACTACAAGCTTTGCAGATGTTTCTGCCTACATTTGTGTCAAATTGAAAAACACTTTTGTCAAATCAGGCTCAAGTTGTGATTTTCTTTATTAAAAGAAAATTATTTATGAACACCATTTCAGGTAAGAAGTGACTTATGTCATTTCAAATAAGATACTTTTAGGAGTCCTCTAGTCTAATTCAAACCCATCCATGACCATCCTTTGCGGAAAAACCTCTAATTCCTGGAAAACTGAGTGAATGAAATCCCTCCCATTCAGGTCTATTATGAGCATCGTTTGCTCCCAGCCAAGATTCCTGAACTCAGCCTGAGCACACAGCTCTTCCTGTGTGAGCGGGGCCGTGCCTGACACCAAGGGGCCCGCAGGAACAATGAGTCCACAGCCCCAAACACAGACCTCAGAACAGTGAAGACAGTATCCACTAAACTCACTCGTTCCCCTTCCCACTTCCTGTTCCGTCTGCAAAACCTCTTCCTGCTATTGTGACCCGGGCAGAGCCACGCCAATCAGAAATAATAGGCATTCTGCTGCTTTTATTTAAAGACAGAAAGCGACTTTATCACAGCAGAGAAGAATGGTGCTGTATCAGGGCTCTTATCTGATGCCAACAGCCCCGTGGTGGAGGGATTGTTTTTGCCATCTGTTCCTTGGCTCCACTTCTACCTCCATCTTATTCCAAGCTCTTTTTCAGGCCTACAACAGTTGGCGCTTTCCAAGAATAGGGTACAAAATAGGGCCTAAAACGAGTTTTCTCTTGGTCGCTGAAAGGACGTGCTTAAATATGAGATGAATTATAAGAGGATTGAAATTTGGCAACCCTCTTAGTAAAATATGAAATGCTTCTAAATAGTTTATGAGTCTGATTTGTTATGTTTAAGGGTTAGCTCAGCTTAAAATGAAAGTTCTGTCATCATTTACTCATCCTTGTGTTGTTCCAAACTCAAAAGACTTTCATTCGTTTTCGGGAAAACAGTTGACGATCATTTGAATCAAATCTGAACATTTTCTGTCCCTCCATTCAAAACTCGGGCACTTTAGAACAATCATAGAGCGATTCAAAATTGTACCCATGTAAATTATGCTGCTTAACTAGAGCATTATTAAAAGATATGATGACTTTATTTATGTAAAAGATATCATTTATATTCACACATTAACTCTGATTGGTGAATCATGTTTACTGTATCCATATTGGTCATGGTCAAAGAAGTTGAACCATGCTTTCCTGATGTGTGACAACCAATGAAGTTCAGTCTTATGTGTCACATGGTATGTTTGAGCTTCAGCAAAATCAATCAAAATTTGATCTCTCACATCAAGCTGGTACTTTTTAACGTCTAAAATTATTGGCTGAAATATTTGTTGCACCTCCGATGACATATTTTAACTATGTTAGTGGCTTTTTTTCTACATAACTAGCTATGAGGTCACCTAGGTTGAAGTTCTATGAATGAAAAAACAAACAAACACATCCCTGACTGGCAGCAAGTGTCAGATGCAGGCTGATTTAAGGATTTCTAGAGGGCGCTGCTGCAGCAGCTGATCCTCCATGTTGCCAGATCTAGTCATTATAAGCTCTGTATTGCTGGACTTGTTAATACTAACACTGACAGTGTCATTTAAGTAAATTACAATAATAAAATATTGCATTATGTGGTATATTTCTCAGGGGATTGCTTTCGGTTGTGTTTTGTTGTAATATCTGGCAACACTATGTCTGGCAGCAATCAAAAAAGGAAGCAAACTGATAGCTTATTGCTTAGGAGACCACAATCTTTGAGATAAATGTCATGATCATCATGATTTAATCTGTATAAAAATGTCAAATGCTATCAAAACAGTAGCATAATGACCCCCAGATCTGTAGAACAACAGAAATAAAAAACACAATGTAGGATATGCTATTTAATTAAGTTTAGTAGTTAGCTTACTATTTATAAATCTTTATTAAATATTTGATGTAAATCATTTATCATAAGTTGTCGTTCATACACCAAAGCTATTGAAAATGATTACAGCAAAAAATAAATAAAACAAAACATATGTCACACAAAACAAAACAAAACTATACATATATTTTATTTGTAGCCATCAATATAGCAAAAACAAAAATGAACAACCCCCAGATCTCACTAATTTTCAAACACTGGTTAAGGCCATGTGCACAATAATCATGAATTACATTGTATGGCTAACATATTGAGACATGATCCACCAACAAATAGTTGTCCTAATTGCAATCAATTTGATTAGCATGGCAAGTTCAGTTGCCTAATTATCCAAATGTAATATTTACATTACTTTGTTCACTTTTACTTTTAGGCTAAACAAAAACATTATTATTTGTTGTTGTTGTTTGTTTGTTGTAGTGCACAATTCAATTAGTTGCTGTAATTAATAGGATTACATTAAGGAAAATTCTGTCATCATTAACTCATCCTTCACTTGTTCTTTCATATATCTGGAGTTTCATTCCTCTATCAAACATAACTATTTCCTAGAATGTTGGAATCTAAATATATATGCAGCCTAAAATTGTATTTTTATGATGGATTGTATCATTCTTATGGCATTGTTTGCTTCTGTTCTTGTGTTTTGCTGTAAGGACACACAGAAATATTGCACTTTGTATTTCTTTTTTGATCTCAAGAACCACTGGACCTTTGGAAGGCAAATGATACCATCATTTTCACTGTAAAAAATGTTAGGTTCCACACAATTGCTTCATGTTGTCCCAACACAAATCAATTCAATTAACTTTATTGTTTTTATAAATTTAAGTAGATTGAACGCAAAACAATTAAGTTGTCCCTCCAAAATACCCTCAAGAATTTTGTTGATTCAGCTTATTTTAAATAAGTCGTTTGAACAAGCAGCCAAAATATTTTTTTCAGTGTTGTTTGGATACTAACTTTCTCCAAAAATATGTTCTGTTTCATTTCTTTAGAAAAAAACATAGTTTGGGAAAAGCTGGGAAGTGAGTAAATGGTGAATACATTTCTTTTTATGTTGGGTTAAATATCCCTTTAAGGCTGATTTTCCAATAAACAAATGGTCGATCAATTACATCTAGCTCTAGTGGCAAATTCTGGATTGATGAAAGATCTAAAATAACAAATAGGACCAAATTCATGGAAAGTGCTTTTTTTTCTAAAGCTTTAGGCCTCCTTTTAAAGAGCATCAAAAGGACGCTCGCTAACAATGCACTTAGGCAAAAGAGAAAGGTTACATTTGTGTGTTTATGCCTGAATTTTTCCATCCAAGCCAAGTCTCATATAGTGGGATATGAGGACAGTTATCTGGGGCATGGCACACAGAAGTGGACCACCTCTTTCTTAAGAATGCTCTACATCCAGTTAGAGAAAAGAAGAAAGTAATATGAAAAGACAGCAATGTGAGCAAAGAAGAGGTGATTTTATGTGCCTGGCAGAGGACCAGAATGGCAAAAAAAGAAGAAATTAACAGGTGTGTACACAGAGCTACAACCAAATTGGATGTTTACAGGCGCTCTGCAGCCTTTTTATTTTCAGTGCTGATATATCCTCCGCAGAGATCCACACTCAACATGATGCAGAGAGCAGAGCAGCTGTGTGTCTGTCAGACCGCATGTGTGCAAACAGCCCTTGGCAGTGAGGCAGAGTAAGGCTGAAAACACACTAGAGAAAGATCTGTTTCAGCATTGACAGCCATTTAAATTTAGAAATGCACTACTGTTCGAAATCCACGTTTTAAAAATCTTTTGATCAAGAATACAGTAAAATCAGCAATACTGTGAAATTTTATTTCACATTTATTTAAAAATTAATTTTATTTAAATTCTATACACACTCATAAATAAGGGTATAAAACTTGTTGCTGGGGTGGAACCTTTTCAGAAGGTACATTTTGTTCCTTACAGATGCACATTGGTACCATACAGAAGTACAATTTTGTATCTTTAAGGGAGACTTCTGTACCTTTAAGGTACTTTTAAGTGCCTCCTCCTTCATCTTACCCCAGACATGCTCAATAATGTTCATGTCTGGTGACTGGGCTGGCCAATCCTGAAGCTCCTTGACCTTCTTTGCTTTCAGGAACTTTGATGTGGAGGTTGAGATATGAGAAGAAGCCCTATCCTGCTAAAGAATTGGCCCTCTCCTGTGGTCTGTAATATAATGGGCAGCACAAATGTCTTGATACCTCAGGCTGTTGATGTTGCCATCCACTCTGCAGATCTCTCGCACGCCCCTATACTGAATGTAACCCCAAACCATGTATTTTGCTTCAACAAACTTGAATTTATATGAGAATCTTGGGTCCATGTCCATTCAATATGTCTTCTGTAGTATTTGTGATGATTGGGATGCAGATCAACAGATGATTCATCAGAAATATCTACCTTCTGCCACTTTTCCAAATGACCAACTAGAAGTCAAGTTATCATTTATTGCTCATACAACTGGGATCTATGACAATACTTTTGTGAAGTAGTGTATGCAAAGAATACAAAATGAATTAGTTTACAAATAAACTTCTGTGTAATAAAATGAAATGACACAAGAAAAAAGTATTGAACACATGAAGAAAGGGAGGTACAGAAAGGCAGTGAAAGCCCAGACAGCAGCTGAAATCTCTTAGTAGTACTTCGTCATTGTAAATTAATATTAGTTGCTTCAGTCCAAAATCTACATTACCAGAATGATGAAGATGAAGACAATGATCCAAAACACAGCCAAGGAAACTCTCAAATGGTTTCAGAGAAAGAAAATCAAGCTGTAGAATGGCCCAGCCAATCACCTGACTTGAATTAAATAGAAAATACAAAATAAAGATTAGATTTGATAGACTAGACGCACTATCAAGATTTTTACACTCTGTTGAAGATGAGGCATCTTTATGCTGCCATCACCAAAAAAGCCTTTTCTATAAAGTATTAATTGCATTTCAGTAGTTCAGTACTTTCTCCTTGTGTCATTACATTGTTATTACACATAACTAATTTTTCAGATTTTTTTGTTTTGCCTCATTTGTGTTTGGATTTTTACCAAAATCTGGTTTAATTCCATGTCAGTGACTTCTTTAGAAATATTATCCCCAGCAATAAAAAAAAACATGACGTGTTCAATACCTGTATTTCCCCCACTGTATATATTTGTACTTTTTATTATATTCATAATATGAATAATATGAATACTCAGTATAATTTATACTGAGTGTAACCCTGTTTACATTAATGTAATGGTTTAGTTTAGACATTAATAAAATACAATCATTTGGTATTTTAATAAATAACAAACAATTCTCGTTAATTTCCGGCCACAGGAACAGCTGCAATACTTGGTGGCGTCCAGCATGCAGACACACACTAACAATGTGGCGACACTCATCTGAAGTACCCAATCTGCTTCAGAGACTCATTCAAGAGCCCAGCAGGTTCATTCCCCTGCCTCCATGTCTGCGTGGGACAGAAGTTGAGTCTCAGAGAGCGAGCGAGATGACAGGAGCATGTGTTTCAGAGGACACTCGAGCGTCTCCTGCAGCCCTGCGCCACTCAGGCAATGCTGGAAGCAGTAATGGAGATTCTTTCCAGAAAGAAGATCAAAGCCTGACATCTGTATCAAACCTCCTACAGGTCAGAAATGCCCCGGGTCACCATTTTAACAGCAGGGGGGAGGGAAATGGTATCACTTTCAAGCTCTTACTTATAATCAATTATAATTCTGTTTATGATTATTTATAATCAATCATAACAATTCTATAAATGTATCTATAAAGACACAGTAAACCTTACACTGTAAAAAAATATCCGTAGTATTTACGGTTGTGAATTGCATTATGGGATGTTGATCTCTGCTCTGTCAAATTTTGATGAAGAAAATTCAACTCTGCAGTTTACCAAGGTGGCTTTTAATGATATTTTACTTACTTAATTTCAGGGTCATTTATATCGAAGATAATAAAAATCAATGAAAATCTCGGATGAAAACTGCATAAGGATTTTGAAACAATGTTACAATGGATGCACACCATAATCAAAGCTGAAGAGGATTCTAAAGATGGTCACTATCTGACCCTGAGGTGAACCACTCTGTAAAGTCTCCTCCAGCTTATTGAAGTTCAGTAAGGTTCAGGTCAATATGTGGTCAAGTCATGTGTGAAAACGAAGCCCTCTGAATGTGTACAAATTGAGCTTGATGGATTTTTGCATTGTCATTCTGGAATATTATCGTTATAAGATATTAAATGAGAACTAAAAAACAACACATAACATCAGTTAGAACACGTAACATGTCATCATTGCACTTTTTCCAAAACACGATTAAAGAGACTTGAGTATTTGCTTAAATCTCAACAATAATGTTTTTATCTGTTTTCAATCACTTCAGTAAGTTTTTCAGTAAGTTACATCAGTTCACCTGATGCAGGATGTTCTTTTTGTGAAGAAAAAAAAAAACAGGCAGTGACTCCCTTAAAATGAGAAATAAAAAATAAGAATGGAAAGAATGAAAGTTTTAGGGAAAAATGTGACCCCACAAAGCCTGTCATAAGTGTCTTTGTTTTAAATTGAGATGAATTCATCACCTGAAAGCCGAATAAATTAGCTTTTCATTGGTGTATGGTTTGTTAGGGCAAAATCTGGCCAAGATTTAAATAAAAATTTCAATCAGTTTTAAATATAAAAATATCTTTAAAATCTGGATCTGTAAAAAAAATAAAATAATAAAATAATATTCATTCATTCATTTTCTTTTCGGCTTAGTCCCTTTATTAATCTGGGGTCGCCACAGCGGAATGAACCACCAACTTATCCAGCATATGTTTTACACAGCGGATGCCCTTCCAGCTGCAACCCATCACTGGGAAACATCCATACACACTCATTCACACACATACACTACGGACAATTTAGCTTACCCAATTCACCTGTACCGCATCTCATTGGAATTGTGGGGGAAACCGGAGCACTCGGAGGAAACCCACGCGAACATGGGGAGAACATGCAAACTCCACACAGAAATGCCAACTGACCCAGCCGAGGCTCGAACCAGCGACCTTCTTGCTGTGAGGCGAACGTGCTATCCACTGCGCCATAATAATAATAATAATAATAATAATAAATATGTAATCAGAACCGCCCCTGCATCAGAGAGATAGAGAGATATTAAAATTAGAATAATTACATGCAAGTGAACTAGAACCATTTGCTTGCTGCTTACAATATTTACGCAATTATAATCAAAACCCTTTTTTTTTGCTGAAGCTGTGTAATGCAGCAGTTCCATTTTAAACCGATTCATTTTCATAAAACAAATAAACACACAACTGAAACGTAACCTTAAAATCTAATTATTATAACTAATTATTAACTATTTCACACATACATTTAAAAAAAACTGAGTGAGATTATTATTTTTTTAATGAGTATAACACATTGCTTTAAATTTACATGGCGATGCGTCAAGTTTATAAAATGACACCACAGCCTGAAGATTTATTATTTTATATTGTTTTTGTTTCTTTTGTTCTTTTTCAGAAAATATTCCTAATTATATTGTCAAATATCTTAGAACATGTATTTTGCAGTTTAAACAATAATATTGATCATATTATTTGATCTATGATGGGTGATGGGCGCTACCATACTAGCTTGCTCTGCTGGAAAGAGATTAGAGCTGCTGGATTTACAACATGTCAATTCATCAACTTGTGTCTTTGTGTCAAAAGTGTCTTTTTAACTTGGTGAAGCATAGATGTTCTAGTAAGCTGCCAACTGCCATCTCCATATACATAAGTGTATATTTTACAATCCATAAATGTTATATTTTGCTAGTACTTATTGTATGTAAATGTCTAAAACTTAAAAAAATATATATATATTCTGTCTTTAAAAACATTGATATATTGTGATTTACAACAAGCGGCGTAAAAATCGTGGGAAAACAGATTTTAATTTAGCAGCTGATCTTGTGACGAACTGAAATTCTAATCACACTGGTGTGATCGTACTCGTCAGTTCAAAATGTGTCATATTCTGCTCTTCCATACTGTAATGACCAGTAATGGTAATAACAGAGCTATGAGTGAACTATGTTACTAAAGGCGATACCTTTTTCAGTAAATTAATTACTGTTTTCCCTGTTACAACACCGTTACCGTTACTGACAATAAAATGCATGTTTCTATAATTAAGAACACTAAATCGGTTTTCTTGTGAGCAGCATCTCTCTCAGCCTTAGGACCTCTCTTTCTCTGGACACATAACCAACCAGTATTGATGATTGGTGTGTCTGTGAATGTGGTGTAACTGAGAATGTGAAGATTGGCTCAGAGAGAGTATATTTCCATCATTTACCAATCAGAGGCAGAGTAGTGCAGGTGTTTACACACAACCACATGCACAGTCATGGTATCTTACATGACATTATTTTAGTTCCATATGTTTCCAGCCTCTTTCTGACCCTATGAATCACATTTTCTGCTCATGCCCCTTTAAGGTTTCTATGTAAATGACCCTGTAATGATTGGCTAATCTCTGCTTACCACCGTAGTTCACGCTGATGCTTATCGAGCCAGGCCAAGTTGCTGAATACTGAGCAGGCAGTGATATGTGAACGTGGGCGGTCATACGGTGTCTTCACATGCTCATGGTTGTCAAGGCAATACTATCCCCGTTTTTGTGGCTTATTTTCCATAAAAGACGTGTGGACTGTGGAAGGAGCTTTGCATTTTGAATGTCAGAGTACATCTGCAAGTACTTTTATACTTCAAAAGAGCAAAGAAAATCCCATTTTCCATGATATGTCCCCTTTAACAAGTGCCTCAAAGCTCCCTTCCTTTAACCCCAGGGGCAATTTTAGGATTACAGCATTATGATGGGACTGAATATGAGATATTGTGGCTCAGAGGAATTTTCATAGGTCACACCAGCAATTTGTCCATATTCGACCAGGCTGGTTTTTACCTTCCAGCACAGTGCAGTTATGAAGCCATAAAAAATGTACCCAGGCTCACTTGAAAAATGTGCCTCAAGCAACATTTACTCCAAAAACATATCTATACTGCAGTTTCAGCTGAAATAAACACCAGAGACCATAAAACACCAACAACTTTTATGCATTTTTACACAAATTATGATTATTGGGCAGATTATTAATTAATTAAAACTCACTTTTATTTGATTCCTTGAAAAATACTAATATATCACCTTAAGTCATTTTAACAGAAAATCCATATGAGCTTGAAAAATAAAAAATATAAAGTGCAAAATATGTGAAATGTTAAAGTCATAAAGGAAATACGTGGTTTTAAAACATTTTGATGTCAAACAAAAGCATATGAAAATGTAAAATGTTCATGTTAAGATTATGCATGGGATTTCTCTGTAAGAGACGATTTATAAGCTAATAAATTTGAACATTTTCATGACATAAATAGCTTTATTTTTCTGCCAAGCTGTTCCAATTGATTTCTTCAGATCTCCTGACCTGTAGGTAACACTGTTAACAAATTTGGCATGGACCCTCAGATCATAAATTTGATGAAATTTTACTGAACACAGTATTGTCAAAAACAGACCAATTTTCGGTCAACTTTAATTTTGCAACACCAAAACTATAGCTAACAGCACGGTGGCACAGTGGGTAGCCCAATCGGCTCACAGCAAGAAGGTCGCTGGTTCGAGCCCTGGCTGGGTCAGTTGGCATTTCTGTGTGGAGTTTGCATGTTCTCCCCGTGTTTGCGTGGGTTTCCTCCGGGTGCTCCGGGTTTCCCCCACAAGTCCAAAGATATGCAGTATAGGTGAATTGGGTAAGCTAAATTGTCTGTAGTGTATGAGTGTGAATGGGTGTGTATGGATGTTTCCCAGTTATGGGTTGCAGCTGGAAGGGCATCCGCTGTGTAAAACATATGCTGGATAAGTTGGCGGTTCATTCCGCTGTGGCGAGCCCAGATTAAAAAAAGGGACTAAGCCGAAATGAAAATGAATGAATGAATGAAAACTATAGCTTCATATTTATGACATATAAAAACCTGTTGGTGTTCCAATAAAGAAATTCAATAGAAACCTTCAAAACCATGTAAAACAAGGTGAAGTGGCATGAGTGGCTGCTTTAGTAAATTAACTTTTAACCTTTTATAGGGCACTCACTGAAATACTTATCAGAAAAATCCAGGCGAGTTAATGGGGGTTATTAAAAGGATACAACTTATAACAAGGATATCACTTTTATGATTTTAATAAATAATTAAATGTAATCAATGTCAATGAAGGTGCAATGGTACTCATGCTGGATTGCTCATGGTTTGGTTTGTATTATGATTTTAGGATCATGATTTCAGTACGGTTCGATATATAATATGAGTTAAAATAAACAAGACACTGTCAAATTAAAAAAAGAATAAAACATATATACAAGCAAAATCAATACAACACACAAAGATACTCAAGCCAGGCTCATTCTGATTGCGTACCCCATATACATTTCTGGAGAGCATCAAATACGTCCCAGGAGCCGCTGTGTATGCTTTTTGAGATCTCAAATTTCTCTCGCGAGTGCCATTCAGGCCTGCTCTTCTCGCAAAAATCCACCAGAGGCCGCTGTTGACTGACTGACTGACCAATTGATTGACCGACTGACCCACCCTCCTCCTTCGCGAAACCCAACTGATAGGGTTTTGAAAAGGAATCCACAATGAGAAAAGCCCTCACGGCAGCCTGATTTTTTACCACGTTTTCAGATTTTAACACATTCTCACCCTGTTATTTACCGGTTTATAAAATTT
This sequence comes from Danio choprae, assembly GCA_903798125.1. Taxonomy (NCBI): domain Eukaryota; kingdom Metazoa; phylum Chordata; class Actinopteri; order Cypriniformes; family Danionidae; genus Danio; species Danio choprae. The sequence continues at coordinate 1,049,684 of CAIGQW010054088.1, read as the reverse complement.
TTTGGCTTTTGGTTTTGTCTTACCTGCTTTCTGGAACCATTCTTCATCAGACTCGAACCCTGTCGTCACAGTCAACTCCACTCTGCGTCTCAAGTCTGCCAACGTATGCAGCGAGCCACTGGACAAACTGGTAATAGCAAAAAAGCCGACCACGCGGACGTAAGCGGTCAGCTGGAAAGCGCGAAAAGGAACAGCTTCATACCACCCCGTATGGTTCGTTTTAAAGACGGAATGCAGCCATATGTTACTCTGGCTACATATTTGGCGATGTCCAGAAATGTATATAAGGGTAAGTTTTCATAATGAGCCTATGTTCAAAATACTACTATAATAAAGAGTGCTTTTCAGGTTTTTCGGGTATCTAACAGTAGTTTTCAAGTACATAAACTGAATATTAACTTCACTGTAAAAAAAAATTTAATAAAAAGTTTAAACGTTACAACTTGTTCAAACAGATGGTGAAATACAGGGTAGGCTTCTAGTCACGTGTCGAAATCAGGATAATAATGATATGAATGAATGCAACAATCACTTTCCCGTGGAAACATCCCTAACTTTAGTGCTCTCTAATTGTACATTGACCATGGACATACATTCAAACATGCACAGATCCAGTTAAGATAGTAATTCAAGATAATTCATTTCTGCAGGGGAGTCACGGTGGCGCAGTGGGTAGCACGATCGCCTCATAGCAAGAAGGCTTTTGGGATTTTTGTGTGGAGTTTGCATGTTCTCCCCATGTTCGTGTGGGTTTCCTCCGGGTGCTCCGGTTTCCGCTACAGTCCAAAGACATGCACTATAGGTGAAATTAATAAACTAAATTGGCTGTAGTGTATATGTGTGTGAATACAAGAGTGTATAGGTGTTTCCCAGTGTTGGATTGCGGCTGAAAGGGCATCCGCTGCGTAAAAACATATGCTGGATAAGTTGGCGGTTCATTTCACTGTGGCGACCCCAGATTAATAAAGGGACTAAGCCGAAAAGAAAATGAATGAACTAATTAATTCGTTTCTTCAATTTTTTAGATCACAAATTCCATATACATATTGAACCATGGAGGTAATACCAAGTAGTTCAATATTATACTTAACATTGAAGCATTCCTAAAAGTTACCATATATGGTTCTTCGCATGATAAATGGTTAACTTAATCTATTTTTAAACCTTACTTTTTATCTCTGCACAATGGGCATTTGATTTCCAAACTTAATGCACGATACATGCATTAACCAACGAAACAAAATGTTTAAGAGGCATCTTCATTTCATTTGAACAAAACTGTCACCACGGGCATGTATTTTTCATGAGTCGGGGTTGTGAAAAAAATGGTGCAGAGGAAACCGGCTGCTCAAACTCTTCCTCCTCCTCCTCCTCCTCCTCACTCTGCACCTAAGATGAGTATATCTGATCTAGAGAGAGTAATACACTCCTATCCCACTGTGCCGCCCACTCTTCCTCTCACACAAGAGATGCTACATTTTAATAACTGGGAAACGGAGAGAAGGAGAGAGCAAGCGGGAGGAGGCCTGGAGCGTTGGCGGCGAACTGCATTTTCATGAGAGACCTGCTTTTAGAGTAGCTCTGCAGAGAATATTTATGAAAATTTCTCCCTCAAAACGCGACGAGAGACTTAAACGCTACTCTGAGATGATGAGGATGAAGGACGGGGAATGACACAAGGCGAGTAAAAACAGAGAAACCCACTTACTGAGCTGCGCAGTGAACTAGGTCACCGCTCTGTTAAATATGCAAGAATAACTGCAAGGAACCCACATACACACACATTCTGAAACATCATTCATTCAGCGAGTGCAAAATCTGATTTATATAAATAGCGTTGAACCTTCCTGCCCTGCAAAACAGCACATATGCCACGATGCCTGACCTAAAGGAACAGCTTCAAATACAAAAGACATCAAATGAAGTGAAAAATGCTAATGCTCATAGGTTACTCTTTAACAGTTGCTGTTTAAGTTAAGCTTGAGTAATCTCAGGTGTTTCTCCGTAAATCTGATAAAGCTCTCCTATTATATCTTTTAACAAGTTGTATTATAAGTCTCAGGTGTCCCCATAATGTCTGTAGATTTTCAACTCAATGTAACTCATTGATTAATTTGCTTTGTCATGCTGTGAAAGCTCCTTTATGTGAGAAAGAAGGCGTGTGTCTCTTTAAATGCAAATAAGCAGTGGGGTCTCTTTCCAGAAGAGGGTGGAGCCTTTACAGCTAGTGCTTACATCTGGCAACAATAAACAAAACATCTTGCTTGAGTGCACAAAAGAAAGCCAACTGTCCAAATTAGCGGTGGCAGGGCCGGCCCTGTACATTTGGGGGCCCTAAGCAGAATAATTTTGGGGCCCTACCTTGCTCTAAATAGTGAAGTATTGCAAACCGGCACACAATGATTTTATTGCTTATTAAATACAATAAATGAAACAGAAAGTAAAGTCTGATTTCTTAATAACTTAATAACTGTTTGAATGATTTGGACAGTTTAAAAGAGCAATGTTTTTGTCAACTAGCAGCTTAAAAATAAAGGATGAAACAATCTTTAATAAAGGTTTTTATATAAGAATTAGTGTCTTATAGATCTAGATTTTTGTGATGCAGGGTCCATATTAAACTATGATTAATTCAATTAGGACATAACGTTTATAAACATGTCTTGGGAAAAATATTACCAGTGTGCAAAATATGTCAGTGAAAGACACTTTAGTACTATTGCATTTCAGTAAAATGCGTTTTAGACTAAGTATAAAAAAACAAAACAGAAAATATTTAATATTTTTATATTTATGTAAGTAGACGATGTTTGTTGATCTGTAATTGCCAATTTTTAATAAATGTGCTACTAGATTATGTCTTTAACATCATCATAAGCACTTAAAAAGCAATGCTAAAAATGATTTTGTGTTTGTCTCATCTCGTCATCATTTTCCCTCTCAGTTTTTCTACACTTGAAGAATAACGTTGGGTTTGTTTCATTTTTGCTGTACAATTTCCAAAAATGCAGCCGCTTAGTTCACTTATAGGAAGGTACGGCTCTGAGGGGTGTGAATCTCTAGGCACCTAACAATTCAATTCAACTGACCCTGCAGTTTGATTGACAGGTGATCTGGTCGTTATTCTCCGTGTCTCTGTGACTGTCCGCCATTTTTCTCCAACAAGCAAACTCTGTGGTCACACTAGAGTTTGAGCATGCAAAATTCTGTTGTACATTACTGCAAAAGGGGCGGAATTAAACAAGATGATTAGACATTAAAAAAAAGCAAGCAATTGGTCCATATTTTAAATTTCTGCCCTGAGAGGTCATGTTTTGATCTTTTTTTGCGATTTCTGCGATTTCGCAGGTCAGATGTGCAGTGTGACCGGAGTTTAACCCATAGATCTCAAACTTGATTCCTGGAGGCCCGCAACACTGCACAGTTTTTCCCTAACCCTAATCAAACACAGCTGATCCAATTAATCAAGGTGTTCATGACTACTAAAGATTATTTAGCAGGTGTGAAGCTCCGGTCACACTGCACTTTTCGCCCCATAGACTTCCGTTCATACACAGACTGGAAACGCAAGCTCGTGCGACAAGTTTCTCAGTTCACTGCATTGGAAAGTTTAAGCGAAATCGCATCACGTGATTGCGTGAGACCAATCAAAGATCAAAACATGACCTCTCTGGACAGAAATTTAAAATGTGAACCAATCGCTCTTTTTTAAATGTCTAATTGTCTTGTTTAATTCCGCCCCTTTTTTTGCAGCACCGTACAACAGAATCTCGCACGCACAAACTCTAGTGTGATCGTGGCATAAGTTGGACGTGGTTGGAGCTGAACTGTGCAGAGCCGTGGCCCTCCAGGAATTGAGTAACATTGGTGATTAGCATGGAAAAAAAGAAGGGTTAACGTATTCGTATGGCACGAAATGCTGGGCAATATACAATTTCTCTGTTTCCTGAAACCTAGAGAAGTGTATGAAATGGATATGTTTGGGTGGATGCTGGCCTCACATTCAGCTGTCAACCAAAGATGCTATAACTTGCTAAATGTATGACTTGAAACTTGAGAAACCCGAGACTGAAACTTTAGTTTATGGAGATGTGACTAATTAGGTGACACTAACCAGTGAACTACCTGAGTACCTGATCCTTATAATGGTGTTTTATTGTCTTGTTTAAGATGCCACCGTTTGCGTGTATTTGCAGATTATGTGTTAAGAAATCAATTTGATCTATTTCATTCAAAGGATCCAAACCGTCCATCACTAGACTTGTAGGCTATAACATAATAAAAATAAATAAATAAATAAATAAATAAACGATGTCCCATGTGCATCTGTACCACACCAAGATTTAAACATTTCAATTTTTCAGAATGTGCGAGTGCACTGCAGATCATGTGACAATTCAATCAGCTTTACATTAGCATAACAACACTGAAAACTCGGTCAAGATGGTGGAACAGCTGATTGTAGAGTTGAAGGCATAAACAGATCTGTAGAATTTGTATTATCTAGTACTGATTATTTTAATTATGCAAATAGAATAATCACCTTACGTTTACCCAGATTTGTTTAGCACCTGTAGACATCTTTGTTTCGAGTCTAGCTACTTATCGCACTTGCTATTGATGTTAATGGAAAGCACAGATCATGGTTGCTTAGCAATGGCAGACGCCCCACAGAGTGCTTTGGAACCAAGGAGAAAGCAGCATGTCATGTTTTTAGACACAAATACATGATCAATCTGCTTTAGCTAGTTCAGAAACAGTGCTTAGTGATATAGAGAATAACTCTCTTTTGAGTGACATTGTGGTTTGAAATTTTGTAGACTTTCAGTTGGTATCACATTGTTTTCTTGAGGGTAACACTTTACCTTCATAAGACTGTCATGAAACCTTTAAAATCATGACATGAGATATTTGTATGCATGCTTATGACAACTGTCATTAAGGGCCATAAGATCAGTTATGCCAATTTAAATGCAAATGTGACATTATTTGAGATGTTGTTGTCAATAAAACTTGACATTATCAAGAGAACAAAACATGTCATAAATCTGTCATAAACATGAGGCCATTGTAATAGTGTTTTTTATAACAGCATCACTAATATTTTTGTCGACCTCAACTGCAGCGCTACAATAGATTCTGCTTGGTCTTAAAGCCTTTTTCGATGGGTTATTTTGATAACTTATGATGGCATAACAGTCAAAATAGGACAAATGAGCTCATGTATGGGACAAATACTGGATACTTTGTCAGTGGAGGGGTAGGTCTTTCGAACCACCCGAACCCCCCCTGGCTACAGGCCTAAAGTATGTCATTAAACTGACATATTAAGCATGCGTCGATGAATCTTTCACAGTAAGATACATTACATTTAACTAGAAATTAATTTTCATTTCAGAGATAGCAAAAAAGTTATTGTGTGTGATCTTTCTTCCCTATGGCAAATTGATTAAAAAGCGACCCTGTACAAAACGCAAATTAACTCTCGCAACAAATAATATTCAGTCATTTTATTACAGTGCATTTCTGCAGGGTTCATTTGGACCTCTGATATGAGAAGTACATTGCTCTGCTTTGTCTTTTCACCTTCCTGGAATAACAGGATGTAATTATCAATATCAAGTAGGCAGCAGGCTGTAGATGAACAGGCTTTAAAACTGAGATGCATGGTTACTAGGCAACCAAAATGTGAGATTCCTATATCATTAACAGCCAAGAGAAAGTTCTGGAGGATGAAAAAAAAAAGAAAAGAAAAATGGACAGTGACAGTGAGATGAATACAGATCTGGAGGAACAAACAAAATGGAGCAGTGAAACAAGCATTGAAAATATCAGCCAGATCTGCAGCATTTACTGAAGCACAATATTATGTCAGCAAAGAATACACTGAAGTAAGCAGAACTGCTGACAAAAAAAACTACAGAGATATAAAATTAATGTGAAGATTGTAAATTCATATTAAAATCATACTGTATTGTGGCAGATTTCTGACATTCAACAAGAGGTCTTTTATAAAATATTTTACTCTATTAACATTTAATATGATCTCCTATGGCTACACGGTGGCGCAGTGGGTAGCACAATTGCCTAACAGCAAGAAGGTCGCTGGTTCGAGCCTCGGCTGGGTCAGTTGGCGTTTCTGTGTGGAGTTTGCATGTTCTCCTCGTGTTCGCGTGGATTTCCGCCGGGTGCTCCGGTTTCCCCCACAAGTCCAAAGACATGCGGTATAGGTGAATTGGGTAAGCTAAATTGTCCGTAGTGTATGAGTGTGAATGGGTATGTATAGAGGTTTCCCAGCGATGGGTTGCAGCTGGAAGGGCATCCACTGCGTAAAAAACATATGCTTGATAAGTTGGTGGTTCATTCCGCTGTGGCGACCCCAGATTAATAAAGGGACTAAGCCGAAAAGAAAATGAATGAATGAATGATCTCCTATTTACATCTGGTTGTAACATCAGTCATTCTTGTTTTACTATGATATATTGTAAATGTATTAAAAAAGCAACAATGTTTTTTCTCCTACAGGTCAGTATTTTGTTTAGTTTCTAGAATAAAAGCTGCTGCATGAATGCGAAAATTGGAAACAAAGATTAAACCAAGAACAAAAAGACCCCTTCCTGCTTACAAATAGCATTTCTAGTTAGGGATGTGGAATTTATGTGTTCTTGTAGAAAAAAACTATGAAATGCCATTGCCTGTGTGAACAGCATATTTTTGAATTTACTAGTAAAGTCATATTGGTTATTTTACAGCAATTTACTGGTATTACTATATGAAAGAGGCTTTTATTTTGATATATTTGATACTATATTATTGATATTTACTATATCATAGTATTTACTTTATAACAGTATTATTATAGTCTGCACATATTAGAGTGGCATTTTAGTGTGGCCAGCCTAAGGCACACCTGTGCAATGATCATGCTGTCTAATTAGCATCTTGATATGCCACACATGTGAGGTCGATGATTATCTCAGCAAAAGAGAAGTGCTCACTAGCATAAGTTTCGACAAATGTTTGAGAGAAACAGGCCTTTTGTGTACTTAGAAAACGTTCAAGCTCATGAAAAATGTGAGTAAAAACTAAAGTGTTTGCTTTACTTTTTTATTGTATTTATTGTCCTTGATATGAACCTTAAGAGATCCTATTTCTATATCTTATTTTGAATTCCTGCAGCATTGACTTATTTTGCTGGTTTGCGATTGTAAGATAGTAAAGTAGTTCTGTATAGCCAGCACAGATCAGTCCTCAGCTGTACGACTGAACTCTTTTCCCCTTTCAGTAACTGTATAATGCTTTGAAGCAGCCACGCTGAAGGCAGCTGTAACTTTCTGCCACTCAGCAATCTATCTTTTATTAGAAACTCCTGCACAGACCAGCAGAAAGAACACTTTTATAAAGCCTTTACATCTTTACATCTGTGAGTAGGTATTACCTCGACTCTGCAGTATGTGAAGTTTCTTTTTTTTGGCTCTTTCATTGGCTCCTCCATTGCCTCTATAACTGCTCATTGAGAACCACGGCCATGTTTTATGCATACGAGCACGTGAATAATTTAAAAAGGCATTTTTAAAAACCATGGTCACTTCAGCCAAGGTTTTGCTTATATCTTTTCAATAACTTTAGAAAATCAGAAAATATTTCCTTTGCATGTTTTAAATATTGTATGTACATATGACAACAATAATCCCCTTTCACATGAATCTCCGAAAATGACCAAAAAAGACAGTATTATTTATGCCAGGTCAGTAGTTGGCGATGTTATTTTGTAAAGAAACAATACTAATTTATGCACATACAGTCCTATAGTTCACTGTAGTTTGGGTTGTCAACTACTTGCTCATGGCTATAAACTAAACACATAATACACATGTGCATAATATCACCATTTTCACTAAATCCCTTTTTGTTTTGTAGTTTACAAGATGATAATGATATCATTTTCAAAAACTTGCACTTTGGTGCTTTAAGGCCATAAAGAAAATGTGTATATGAATAGCGAAAATGCAATTTAAAATTTTTATTTGAAAACTGTTGTGTAAATGCTGCCTACATTTCTTGCGATGCAAAATAATAACAGAAAAAATAATAATAAATTATTAAAAATACTAATTGTGCACATCCAACCTACTTTAGGGTTCAGGGTATTAACTCATTTAAACAATTTAATCACTAACAATTTTGAAGCCATCAAGAAAAGTTCTGACAATCCTAAGTAATGTCCCAATTATCTTAGGGGTTCTAAAAAGTATCTCATCAGATTTCCATGTGGTGTGTGGTGATTAGAGGGTCGTTCACAAGTACACAGTTCAATAATGATGGTCAATTAATTACCTCAGACAAATGCCTTCCAAACCTTCCTCCTTAAATAAAGCTTGTATCAGAGCTACAGCAATGGTTTGTCAGTGGTGGATCCACTGAGAGCACGGTAGATGGTTGCTTAGCAATGACAGATGCCACGGGAGTGCAAGCCAAGAACCTCATTGAAACTGTTGAAGAAATCGAAGCACCTCATGTTTTCCTAGCATTTTTAGATGTGAAATGTGAATCGTGATATGCTTGAAAGAAGTTCAGAGGTGCTTCATTTGCAAACAGAGTTGATTATTTACAATAAGAAATCCTAATGTGTGGGAAACTCCAAAGACAAACATGCACACAAGCGGAACGACACAACATCCAACCTGAAGGCAAGCTGACAGAAGACAGAAGCATAATAAGTCATCAAATTGGACAGCAGTGAAGGAGGATCAGCTTGTTGATTTGTGGCATCTGCATGAATGTTTATTCGTAAGTCTCGAGAGATTTCGTGAGATTTCTTGTGTTAACATTTGGTACTTTATCACACCACACACTATAGTGAAATCTACACTGTAAAAAAAAATTAATTGTTAAACAGTTTTCGTATTTCGTGATTCACAAGTGTTCTACTTTTATTTACGGTTGTAAATTGCATTATGAAACCTTGATCTCTAATACTTTTGATGTTGAAAACTCTACAGTTTAACAAAGTGACTTTTATTGACATTTACAAGATTTTTCGTACCATAATATACAACACCAACCCAGACAATTTATCACTTTAAGCTATTAAAATTGTTAATAAAAGTCACTTTTCCAGGTTAAAAGTTGTTGCAAGAAAGACCAAGGTCCCATAATCAGTGTTCATAAGGTCATGGAAGACCTGCAAAAGCCATCAAATGTTGACATGGCGTTTTCCAGGTCTGGAAAAGTTTTGGAAAAACAGAAAAACCCACAAAGTTGTGAAAATGTCATGGAAATTGTTTAACAAATGTCTATACTTGAATATATTGGTTAGTTGTATCCTCTTTTCTGCTGTGTAAGCATTATCTAAATGAATTTTACATATAAGATACAAAAATAAATTCAAACTATATAGATTGTTGCATGTTTTGTGATATGGTGAAATCCGTTTGATTGTGCAGTTTTTTCTTATTATTTACCACGTATATGTATGTAGATATTCAAATTTACTTGAAAGTCTTGGAAAAGTCAGAAAACTCATGGAATTTTACTAGTAAAAATGTGTATGAACCCTGCATAACGCAACTCAAAAGCATAAACAAACAGGAAAAATAAAAACACGAATCACAAAATATGGAAAACTGTTAATTTATGGATATTTTTTTACAGTGGAGTATCATTTTGTCCTCATGTTTGTGGTGTCTATTGTTTTCAAAATTGTATTAGATTTGATAAAAAAATGTGTGCACCCAGCCTTAGAGGAGGCAGTCAATTTAACAGTTATCCAAATCGTGTGCCTGGTGAGTGCTCTGAACGAGAAATGGATGAGTCAGTCTAATAAAAAGCACTGCTTAATGCAGGTCCTGCTGAGTCTTGAGCAGTAATGACATGATTCAACCAAACCAAACATCAAATCTCATGAAAACTCCCAAGAAATGCTTGCAGCTCGTCTTCGCTAGAAACAATGAATCACGTTCACAAAATTGATGTACAAAGTTGATTCTCAGCCATGAAACCATGAGAAGTGCTTTGTCTGATCAGGCATTGCATTCACACAAAATAACACACAATCACAGGGACTTTGGATGAAAGCAATATTGCTTTCAGCAATCAGTTGATGTATTGTATGGAAATCAAAACCATGACCTTGTTGTTCTTAAAACCATGCTCTACTGTTAACACGTTCTGCTTTGCATGTGGAGGTGGTACTGATCCATTATAATTTAGCAACTCAGGTGTCCAGATCACATTGTATGTATTGTTGTAGCTGTCAATTTCAAATAATGAACATTTATTTACTAGGTACAGTATACTACCCATATAAATCTATATTTGTGTTTTGAAAGCAATTTACCAAGAAATAGAAATAATTAATTTAACATTAAGGTTAAAGCAGGAGAATGGCAGGAGATTTAGGTTGTCCCAAATTAAAAGAAAATATAAAGCAAAATTGATCTTGAGTAACGCGAGTAAAACATGTTTCCCAGAGATGGGTTGCGGCTGGGGGGGCATCCGCTGCGTAAAACATATGCTGGATAAGTTGGCGGTTCATTCCGCTGTGGCGACCCCAGATTAATAAAGGGACTAAGCCGAAATGAAAATGAATAACGCGAGTAAAACAATATTATTTTACTAAACCTGTTGCCAAAACAATTTTTGTTGTTGTTTTACATATCAAGATTGATCTTCATTCAGGTGGATTCACAAAAAATATATATCTAAAAATCCTGTATTAATCGTGCCAGGCCAGCAGCTGGCAATTAAAAAGTAGTTCACTTTGAAAAGAAACAGTACACATCTGTGTACATACAGTTCTGTTGTCCACTATTGTTGTTTTGGTTGCCATAGAGACCTAGACCTGGGTTTTATTCCACACCTGAATGCTCCCACTATTTATTCAGTCTTTCTTTACACGCTGTCCGCTCAGTTTTCTTCCTGACCCGGATATTCTTGCTAAAATAAGATGAGAGCTAAGCCAGTCTTCCACTATTGGGCCAAATGGTTGTCTTTGCTAAACCTTTACATTTTGTTCAGATGTAGGCAATGCTTGGCTTTTGCATTGGTAAAACAAGAGTAATGTAAACAGAAGAAATTAATAGTCTAATACTGTTCAAATGTAAAGATGTGTTGACATTTACTATCTGCATAATTGGTTGAAACTGTTAAGTCAAGATGTAAAACTGAAAAGGGGAAATTAAAGGTTTTCCTTTGTTATATTTATTAAGTTAAGCACTTTATTTGAATATACAATTCAAACAACTGGTCATTCATTCATTCATTTTCCTTCGGCTTAGTTCTTTATTTATCAGGAGTCGCCACAGCGGAATGAACCGTCAGCTATTCCGGCATATGTTTTAAGCAGCGGATGCCCTTCCAGCCTCAACCCAGTACTGAGAAACACCCATACACACTCACACACGCACTCATACACTAGGGCCAGTTTTGTTTACCCAATTCACATGTACCGCATGTCTTTGGATTGTGGGGGAAACCGGAGCACCCGAAGGAAACCCATGCGAACACGGGGAGAACATGCAAACTCCACACAGAAATGCCAACTGGACCAGCCGGAACTCAAACCAGTAACTTTCTTGCTGTGAGGTGACAGTGCTAAGCACTGAGCCACTGTGCAACCCAGTTCAATGTTGCATGACAAAAAAAGATATACTGTCAAAAAGTTGTTGAATTGTACTGAATTGAATTTTTATATGCATATAGCTAGACTGAACACATAATCTGACTGCCAATTTTTAAACTTACCCAGTTTTTGTACCATTTTTTGTAGATTACAAATAAATGACGTACAAATAAATGACGTACAAATGACGTAAAGTTTTCAAAAACTTCCACTTTGTTACCCGATTGATACAATTTGGCCCCCAAAGCTCTCTTATCATTTGCAAAATGTTTTAAAAGTTTTCAATTTCATTGGAATATGGTTTTGTGTAAGCTTCAGCTACTGCGCCCCCCGCTGCTGGAATCAGCTTCCAGAAATGATCAGATGTGCTCCAACAGTAGATACATTCAAATCCAGACTGAAAACACATCTGTTTAGCTGTGCCTTTACTGAATGAGCACTGTGCTACGTCCGACAGATCACACTATTATGTCTTTCTTTCTTATTCATTCTTTTATAACCTGTTTTAGCACATTTTTATCTGTTTTTATCTGTTTTCATGTTATTTGTTTTTATTTTTTTATACATCTCTTCTCTTTTATTCCTGTTTATGTAAAGCACTTTGAATTGCCACTGTGTATGACAAGTGCTTCTAGACCTACACTGCTTCTCAGCATCAAAATGAAATAAGCATTTGCTAATGACTAAATGTAAAAGTAATGGTCACCAGCAGTCAGCAGATTATTTTCCCATGGTTTATTTTCCCAGATTATTTTCCAACATGATCTATTAGCAGAACTAATAATATATATTTAATACTACAAAAAAACTATGACTGAAATTAACCAAGTTTAATTCAAACAAAACAGAAATTCCTCACACCTAGCTTTGACCTTGATGTTACAACGTTTGTTTGTTTGTTTGTTTGTTTGTTTGTTTGTTTGTTTGTTTGTTTTTTTCCATCTGTCATCATTAGAAATTTGGCCAGTACTCTTGATCCTTCACTGACTCTGGATATTTAGTCAACTCTATAAATGTCATTTTGTTCAGCTTCATATAGCCTATGAATAGGCTTGACCCCAAAAGATGCTAAGCCATGCACACTTTTATAACATGGTGCCTGTAATGCTCTTTTTGCTGGATTACCAGCACAAAATGATTTTTCGCTTACAATATATTCAAGGCTCTGCAAGTATATTAACCCACACTAAACCATCTCCTCATATCACCCCCCTCATAACATATGGGGTGTTTCATCATTCTGATTACAAATAGATGATGCTACAGTAAATACAGCTGTAAAAGGGATGTAAAAGGTTTTAAGCTTGACCATTTTCCAAAGATAGTTGAAAATCCATTCAGATGACTCTTATAGTGTAAATCCATTTAGCCAAATTTGTGTAATCAACTGAGCACATGATCATTATGGGATGCCGCTTAGGATATGCACACCTATAAGTTCATTTGTGTAACGATGTCAGGTTTGTTCAAGTCACTTTCGTTGGCACAGGATGGTAGTATACTTTATTTTGATAAATAACAAAAGTAGAAATGCAGTATAGCAGTTAACTCTGCTAATAGACAATAAAGAACAAAGCTTATTTTATATTTACTTCAAATAATTTATGAGGACATTTTTAGCTGTATTATATAAAATCAAACTAATTGTTCTATTTAACCTTGTCACACTAGTCTAACAATGTCTCTTCTTATTATGATTCCTTTTTTTAATTTACTTTTGCAATCTCCCTCAGTCAGACATGCAGTTCTTGAGAACTTGTCACTGACAACCTACAAGAGTTGACGTTGCATCCATCATTGCCGGCATGTTCCTCAATGACACACAACCCAACTGATAATCTCTGGATATCATTTTTTTCCAGTAGTAATAATTCATGCGCATTCAACTACTAGTGAGTTGAAATGATCATTCAAAAACGATTTGTCTGACATGACTTGAATGCACCAATAGTGCACCAAAACAAGATATTCATACCTCGTTGCATTGTATCAAAACACACAGATTACTCTATGACTAAAATTACCAGAGTTACCATCAACAACTTGCTTTCCCACTCATCTCTTAACACATGTAACATGGGTTCATATATTTGATAATACTTCTGAATCATACCTAATGTTCCCACCAAAGTGATCACAAGATACTCATTTGACTGGTTGTCAAGGTGACTTAAAGGCACAGTATGTGATTTTCACTATTAGTGGGCTTGTATTAACAACAAACAAAGGTGTATTTTGATGATGCAATGACATTGCATAGCATTGCAATGACATTACAATCGCATTCATGGATGAGCTAAAGTATTCAAAATGTATTATCATGGTCGTATGAAGCAGAATAGGACTGTCAATAAGCCATCAATGCAAAATGAGAGCACTGAAGTAATTGCTGATGAGAGACGAGAGTAAAAGCAACGGAGCTTTTAATATGCCACAGTCCACTACTTCCGTTTCTTCTGCTCGTGATCACGTGGAGAAGAAGCAGTGCTATTTTAGCAAACTAAATAGTTTTCAAGATTCTGTTATAATTCTGTTCTGTGCAGTCTAATAAGCACATTCTAAATATATTAAAGCATCTTTGATGTTTTATCTGTTGTTTCTGTAAAACCAAACTGGAAATCATATGTGTGACATCATTAGCATGGCAATACAGGACACGTTCTGTCACTAGTTAAAATTGCTTATTTTTTTCTAAATTTTCAAGCAAAATATATGACACTATTCTAGTGGTTTTTAGATATGTTAATGAAACTAATACATTTATATTTTAGGAAGGGGCACCACGGTGGCGCAGTTGGTAGCACAATTGCCTCACAGCAAGAAGGTCGCTGGTTCGAGCCCCAGCTAAAGTTTCTGTGTGGAGTTTGCATGTTCTCCCCGTGTTTGCGTGGGTTTCCTCCGGGTGCTCTGGTTTCCCCCACAAGTCCAAAGACCTGCAGTATAGGTGAATTGGGTAAGCTAAATTGTCCGTAGTGTATGAGTGTCCGCTGCGTAAAACATATGCTGGATAAGTTTTAACCCACATTAATAAAGGGACTAAGCCGAAAAGAAAATGAATGTATGAATATTTTAGGAAGATCTCACTTATAGTGCTCAGCATATGAGTACACCCCATTTGAAAATAAATATTTGTATTCATTTCTCAGTAAATATGGGTAATATATATATTGGTGCATTTAAACAAAACAGATTTATTAAACAGATAATATATTTATTAAAATAATACTTTAGTCACAGAACATCTTTAGAAATTTAAAGATAATACATTTAAATTCATGCAAAATATTGCAATATATATATATATATATATATATATATACTATGACAAACTACAAAATTTCAACAAAATTGTATAAATCTTTTGTTTCTCTTGAGTTTACTATTTTTAAAAATTGTATTTAATATTTTTTCACTAACATATAAATTTTAACCATTATTGTAAGTTATTTTGTTAGATTAGCTCCAGATTTGGCTTCAGTGCTGACTAAACTAATGTATATGCACAAATATAATATTGTAAAGCATCCTATAGAAAAATATTAATTTAAATGAGAGATTTGTGGGGGGGTGTGCTCATATATGCTGAGCACTGTACATGGACATCATCATATTTGGGGGCACACAAAATGTCTAAAGAACATTTTTCAAGAGAAATAATGTAATTCACTCTTATAACTGTAAGGCAGAACATAATTCTTACAGCTACCATACTGTAGTTTTGCACTCTTTCCCAATATTTTTTTCTCAAGTGCTCTGCCTATCCTTCATTACAATCTTTCCAGTATTATCTTGTTTTAAAGGTCCCATAAAGTGCTTTTAAATGTGCATTTCATTCATTTATTTTCCTTCGGCTTAGTCCCTTTATTTATCAGGGGTTGCCACAGCGAGATGAACTGGCAACTTATCCAGCATATGTTTTACGCAGTGAATGCCCTTCCAATTATATTTTTATTCAATTCACCTATACCACATGTCTTATTACCGTGGGGGAAACTGGTGACGGGAGATGAGCAGTTGATTGGTCAGAAGATGAGAAGCTGAAGTATGAGGTGATGTCAAAAAAAAATCATTGATCCATTTAGGAAGCTTTGGCTGTTTATATCAGGTTTATATCTTCTAAATGCGAATTTTGTCACTGTTTTGAAGCATACTAGTTTACAGATATCCTAAAACTAACCGAAACATACCGATTTTAACATCCCCAAAAAGGTTTGTTTTACAGGAACTTTAAAGGTTATCAGTCACATGGGATGCGTTTTGAAAATCTTGCACATCCCTACAAACAATCCCACCCCAGCAAACAACTCAGAAACCTTAGTCAATCTCAGTTCGATTTGTGACTGCAAATGCTTGCTTGTGGTCAGAGGGACGTCATGAAGAGCCCGTGTGCCAATTCAGCGGTAATGTATTCCGGCTTGAGAGTGTGTGCTTTCTGAGCCAGGCGGAGGGCCGAGACAGATTGCCATAGACAATGAGTGCAAAAGAGAACTGTCCATTGCAAACAGTGGATTCGTCGGGGTAATTGGACCGTGCATTAGAGAGGGGCCGCCTGCCCCTTAATTGCTCTACAGACATCTATTACTGCAGAGCAATGAGAATTATTTCAAAAGGTCTGGGCTCTGGAACAAGAGCAGGGAATAAAGAGGGGGGAGGAAAGAGAAAGGCATAAAGTGGAGAG